>OY720303.1:20309519-20909519 GCA_963082785.1 Philonthus spinipes
TTTTATTGGTTGATTTTTAATATTATATTCATATTTATTTCATACAACATGAACTACCAATGTCTAAATATTTAAAATATATATTTTTAATTATATTAAAATATATATTTTTGTTCATGAATTCATTACATCATTTCATAACAGTAGCATTCATAACAATTAAATCACTCCTTCATACGGACTTACAGGACAACATTATCAATCATGACCCGTTTTTTCACATATTAAGACAAAGACAGTTTATTTAAAACTCATGCAGAAAGACCTCTGGTCGATAGCCAATTAACAATTAATTAATTTTTGTATGATATATATATATATATATATTTGGTTTTCAAGTATTTATTAAATACAGGGCGATTCGGGAGGAAATGGAACTATTTTAAAGACATATCCAGTAAGCAAAAATTGGTAAAATAAGCTGATATGTTCAAGTCCGATTTTCATTTGTTTCGGAGATGTTTTGAACAATAATAATATATAAAATCAAAGGAAATGTATTTTTGAACTTACAAAAAAATGCAGTAATCCATGTTAAACTTTCCAAAACTCGCCATCCACTTCGAGACACTTATTTACGTGTTTACAAATGGACTTGCTAGCCAGTTTCTGCTTTCATTTTTCATTGTGATTATTTTCCTTATTTTTGCTCGCTGGACATGTCTTTAAGATACTTCCATTTCATCCCGAATAACCCCGTATTTTTATTTATTATACTTTGAGTATTTCGAGCCTAATATGGATTAGTTCATTTTTAAATGTATCATTGAAAATGTTTTTTACTAAGTGATTAATGAGAACGAAATTAAACATATATCTCAGTTTATTGCACAGTTTTTACTGTTTTTAAAATATCCAACAATTTTTGCTGGACATTTATAAATTTTGATAACAAATAGAAAATCTTGCGGTTAATCGTTGAAAATGTGATAAAGCATTGAGTGAATCAAAATCTCGTGCATATGATTAGTGCAATATATTGGAAGATTGTTAAGATGTGGTCAAAGATTTATCTTGCTCTGTTTTTCTATCAAAATCACTTCAATTAATGTTTCTTAAAAAAAATTGACCGGATTAGAATTGGCTAAACATCCCTCGAATTGGACAAGAAATCAATGGAATCGGATTGTATTTAGTCATGAATCTGTTTAATTTATTTCAAAGTGATGGAATATGCTACGCAACTAATATGAAAATTCATGGTAAATATACTTTATCAACGGATAAAAAATCGCTAAAAATACCCACAAATAACTGAACTCATACAGTTATTTGTGGGTATTTTTAGGGATTTGGGAATCCACTCCATTCGTAAAATTTATGTAAAATCGGCCAAAATGTGTATAGAAAAATATCAAAATGTAAGGAAACCATATGCAGATGAGATTTTTTTTCTCACCAACGTTGATTGAAAGAGGATATAAACAATGGCGGATGCAGCTCCAGCCCGTGGTTGAGGTGGATTCCGTGGTGGCTTCGGAAGATCACCTGGTGATGGCCGTGGCATCTCCCACGGCTGGAGACGTGGTCGCGGTCGTGGAAAGGAAGACCAAAAGGAATGGATTCCATTAACCAAACTTGGACGCCTGGTCCGTGATGGAGAGATCCGTTCTCTCGAAAAAATCTACTTGTTTTCTTTATCCATCAAATAATTCGAAATCATTGGTTTCTTTATTGGATCTAACTTGAAAGATTAGGTATAATTATGCCCATTGAGAAACAGACTCAACGTATTTGTTTAAAGGCTTTTATTGCCATTCGTGACAGTGATGGTCATATTGGTATGGGAGTCAGGTGTAGCAAAGAATTCGCCACTGCCATCATTCTGGCCAAGTTTTCAGTTGTGCCAGTTCGTAGGGGTTACTGGTGTAATAAGATCGGCATACATTATCATGCAAGGTAACTAGTAAATGTGATTCAGTAAACGTGCGTCTCATTCTCGCTCCCTTTGATACTGGTATTGTGCTAGAATTGAAAATTGCTAATGATCCGCTCGTGGATCGACATGATCCTACAGAAATTTCACAAAAGCCACTTACGCTGCTATCGCCCAGATTTACGCCTATCTGACACCAGATTTGTAGAATGAAATTCCATCGGAGAAGACTCCATACCAAGAGTATACTGAGTACTTAGCAAAGAATCATATGTCCCCCAAATGTTTTTAAAAGAAATAAGTTTACGTTTTCATGAAATATCCACTAAACTGTTTATTGCAGTACGATAATGATTCATGGAATACTTCTAAACTTATAAAAGACTGACTGAATGTCGCAAAATCCAATGAATAGTCTCGCCATCACAGTTTCCAGACCTGAAACCCTGTGGAAAATTTGTGAGATGTAATTATTATCAATATCCACTAATTCATCAACAAGAAATAAAGAAACAAATTAACTGGATGATTAAATAAAATATTTGCCATTCTTAATACGAAGGCAATCCTCAAATAAAGCGTAAATAACGTATTCGCAGAATAAAATTTGATGTCTATCTTAGTGCTGCCAACTGAATGAAAAAATTAAGAGTAACGTTACGTTAGGTTAGTAAAATTGGGCCTAAGCCTAATAATAAAAATAATTTTAAACTACTAAACCTGACCTCAAAGCTTTTGACTTTAAAAAATAATTTAAACACTATTGAAAATCCAGTTGAATGACAATTATTAAAAATTTAAAGTGATAAAATTACGTGGACACAAGTTACCATTCCATCACCAATTGTAAAAAAATAATTTTAATTGTGTGAGTAAAAATAAAATAAATAAAACAAAACCAATGAATGCCTCCCCGCCCTGATTTTTTTTAACTTTTTTTAACCAGGCATCACTTCTATGGATGGTTATATCATCATAAATTAATTTCTTAAGATTTATACAACCTCAGAAAAAAAATGTTGCTGAAATTGTGGCTGAAACTTTAATCAATTGTTCTTTACGTCTAAACAAAGAAGTATACAAAAATATCGAAATTTAATCAATCGTTCTTGGTAATTACATTTCTATTACATTTAGAATATTTATATAGTTTAGTTAATAAATTTAAGATTTTATAACCCAAGACAAAAAATATAAAAATACATATTTTTCAAAAACGTAAAAACCATAGTAAAAGAAAGCTTTGTTTTCAAATAACGAAAGCAATGTCTTTTACCGGAGTCTAAACGGTTGTAACCGTTGGTAACGAATTGGTCACTCGTTTTACGGACCTTGCTAATGTATAATCATCAATTGATCATCTCAGCTGGGACACTAGTTTAAAATGAATCCCTCAAATGGGCACAGAAAATGGCCGATCCGAACCGGCGTTGTTCGGAGATGGATTCATCAATCGGTTCGAAAAGGGGTGTAATTACCGGCGAGGCTGTATCCAGCACGTTAGATTTTGTCCCTCAGATTAATTACAATCAAACCGCCATTAACAATCTGATGTAATTAGGACCAACTAGTGTCATTAGCGCGGCCTATTTTTATGATACACTTATTGGGATTGTATATCGAATCTAATAAAAGAAGATTATTACAGGCGTTTATTACTTTTGTAATAAGTCTTATATGATGAGAATTGCGTTTTTTTTTTCTGCAATAATAATAATTGTAATTAATTACGGTCTCAATGGTCGAGCATAGCACTTTTTTTTTTTCGTTTCATTAGAAAATTATTTCAGATCCTCATTTCATGATTTCATTACATCTTTTCATTATATTAGTAATGACTATTGAATCATCTTCATGCAGACTTATAGGATGATATTATAAGTCAGTCACCAAATATCGAAGCCGCCTTATCTAGTAATAGTAATTTATTTCTAAAGCTTTAAAAACAAATCAACAGTATCACTTGAGACATCAGGCAGTATATATTATATAACGAAATAAAATTCTTAATATAACATACACAAATAATATGATCAGTGAATCATTATCACAACAAATAAGATTCACTGATCTTATTATTTAGATGATGCAAATTCAAACGGCTTAAAAGAATAGCACATTGTGTTATTCGGAGCTGCGAAAATTCAGTCGTAGTGCGGGTATGCAAAACTCAAATTGATATGAGGCTAAAAGTCCATTTTACTTACACCGGTGCATCTAAAAATCTGGAAATTATTTTTTATAAGTTTTAAAGATTTCTTAATAATATGACCTTTTTTTAATTTTCGTCTAATATCAATTTCAGTTTTGCATACCCCCACCACGCCTGAATCTTCGCGGCTCCAAATAACACAACGTGCATGGATGAGGCCATTAAGTACTTTATATGTGGCTCCCAATATTAATCTCTTCTTATACACACAAACAAGTAAAAAATATTCCGCGCAATCCTTATTAAAATATCTTGATTTAGTGTGGTTGAGAAGATCCGGAGAATTGGGAAAGTTTTTTTTGAAAAGTGGACCGACCGTCCGCCCATCCCGTCACCGGGAAAGGGGAAAAGTTTCCGCGTGGGAGATTATGAGGTTTCCCCTAGTTATTTTCTTTATCGAGTGATGGATGTTTTAGCCGGGGGCGCGCCTACTAGTCTTTCGAACTAAGTTTGTCTTTCAATTTCGGGACGTGCCCCTATTAACTACCACCTCTCTGTCGTCACCGAGTACGAACTAAAAGCGAACGAAAGAAAAAAAAATAGGGAGGAGGTGGAGGAAAAACAACGTTTTATCTTAACTTTTTGAGAGCTTTTTAGTAAAGAAATTTGTGTATGAATAATTGATAGGTGATTAATACACTTCATTAATATATGAAGAATTTTGTCACCACTCTCTACGATTTTTAACAATGATGTATGTTCAAAACTGCTTAATTCTTTGCAAAAGAAAAATATGCAGATTGAATCAACTAAATTATTTAATGATTGACTTTTATCAAGATTTATTAGGCAAAGCCTAACGAGGAATAAATTCCTTATATAACGACTTTTGTTCATTTAATATTATCGAATCCAAAATTGCATCGTGCAATCATTTATCGTACAAGGGCAAATACTTGACGGGGTGTTCGGTAATTAAAGCTAATTACATTAAATAACATTACTTTTGCATATTATTATTATTTCTAAATCAGTTAGAGTCGATAAATTTGAGTTTTCTATGTTAAATTAAACATTCTTTTGGTTATATTTTAAGAATTAATTTGTATTTAAAAAAATCAAATAAAAATTATATTATTTTATAACTTTATATTTGAGTTTTTTTATAGTACAAGATTCTCAATTTTTTATAAAAAATATTTGTTTTGAAAGTGTACGATAAATTATTCGGTTATTAATTTAAATAGACATTGATTACGTTGGGGGATTTGCGCTTTGAAGTTACAGCAGTGGGTTTGTTGAAAAGCTGAAAATAGCTAATGGCGGAGAGTTAACTACCCCCAGGTGGATACGCTGGATGTAGTCCAGGATGAGGCAAGTCAACTTTCGCATGTTATATGAGGAGGAAAAGAAAAACGGTTACCTGGGGCACGTTTATTCATTTATGCGGCTGATATATGCCCCTCGGTGGTTAGCCGGCATAATCATGGTAAATCACCGGCTCCGTTCTAACCGCACAGGAATACGGAAACAATGTAGATATTTAAATATCTATCGCATGTTTTATTCAAATCATACGTTAAACGATCAAAAGAATCTCAACATCGAAATTGCAGGAAATATAATAAAATAGAAACAGACAGTTGAAACGAGATATTTTCACGACAATTATATTTCATTTAAATATAGATTTTATTCTAAACAAGAGATGATATTTCATATATTATTCTATTTTTAAATAAAACATAAACTGTAAGAATAATCCACAGTAAAACATGTTTTTCACACAATTTAACAAAACCATAGTTTAACACATAAAATACTTAAGTCAACAAATAATTCAATCATCAAAAACTAAATATATATTTCCATAATGTTGTTGGTATTAAAAGCAAAATTATTACCATAAACCATAATATGAATATTATTTATGATGTAATTATTTCGTTTGAAACATAGTTGGATAAGAATAGGCAGAATTATGATTTAATGGATTTATTATTTATAGAATTCATCATCCAAACTTAAACAATACTATATACGGAGAAAGAGGTGTATGTATCGCTGCGAAAAATAATTTTAGTGGTCTAGTAATTCTAAAGTTGAATTGTGAAAGTTTCACAAATAAAGGGTTTTCCAATAAAAACGGGTCGATGTTGAAATGAAATGAAACAAGCTGAGTATGATATATTAACGAAATTTCATTTTTTATTTGAAAGACCCACGTATGCCATTTTATATAAAATATGACATCGTTGAAGTGTCCACCGCGGCTTCTCATGGTGGCATGGGTCCAAGAGGTCCAATTTAAAGCATAACGCATACAAAGCTCAGCAAGGTCTAACGAGACTGGCATGTTTGAGAATTCCAGGGACTATGAACACGTGCCCTACTAGAGCAATGGAGGCTATGCTAAACCTCACACCTCTGCATCGGCACGTGAAAAGAGAAGCAACCTTAGACGCCTTAAGAATAATCGAGACAGATCTCAACATCGTTGATACATATGCCCAAAGACTACATGTCAACTGACTATGATTTTGATTCAACGATTGAAGCCAAGATGTTGAAGAGAAAATCAAGCAGTTCCACCTCAATAGTTTGGTTCACTGACAGATCTAACATTGAGAATGGAGTCGGAATCGGTATCACTGGCCCTTGGTTCAAGTTATCTCCATCGATATTTCAAACGAAAATCGAGGCCTAGAACACATGCGCCTACGTATGTTTAGAAAGGGGCTTAATAAGAGGAGGTTATGCATATGCTCAGACAGTCAGGCTGCATTAGAGGCAATAAAACCACCTATATTTAATCCAAACCTGTTTAGGAGTGCAAACTATCTCTAAAGCAATTGGCTAGAAACAACGGAGTAAAACTGCTTGACCTGGAACCGGTCATGCATGGATCAAAGGCGACGAAACAGCCGACCTCCATGCCAAGGAGAGCTTCAAAACTTCGTTTGTTGGACCAGAACCGTAAAGCAGTATTATTAGGTATTAGGGGCATGACCCAGGAATGGGAAGATATTGTCAGAAGTGCTCATCTGAGAGACTCACCTAGCTTGTAGTAGGCGAAAAGGTTGATCGCCGTAAGGGCCAAACAGTTTCTCAAGTTAAGCAAATACATTCTTACTAAGATGAGTTAGACAACGGATGCCAATTGCAGGTTTTGCAACTAAGCACAAGAAACAGGAAAACATATACTTTGTGGCCTGTGTTCTTTTCATTCAAAGTGGGAACTACCTGTCATTGGCCACTTTAAAGTCCAATGAATTGGTACGCATTAACCCTCAGGTCATTGTAGACTATGCAAGAGGTTTAGACATTAAGGGTCTCAAATTGATCAGGGATTATTACAAACTATCTTTTAGGTCTAAGTAATTTCAAAAGGCCATGAGACCCGGCCACCCCCTTAACATAACATCATTAGCCCTACTAGATAAACGTGTCTGGAAAGAAACTTTCATTTAACCGAGTTAATCCTGATAAGAACTTTGATTTCACTTACTTTTAAAACACTTATAACAAATTTGCAAGAGCTAATTATTCATTGATTGCGATTATGAGCTTTTGAATTAGCGTTTTAAATGTAAATCGGTGATTGATATGACATATTCTTTTTAAATGACTATCTACCATCGGTCTTTCGGCCAGGTGATTGATAGTGTGGCCATTTTTACTGAAATTTACGCGATGTTTTTATTCAGTTTATACGAATAAATATTTAATCCCTCAAAAATACCCCAAATTATTATTAGTTTAATTGATGTTAAGAAATAGGCTCATTCTAATACAAAAAATTCCTTAACTTACTATAAAAAAATTACCCCTTTAAAACAAGAACACCGATTATATATATTAATCTTAGTATACTAAGAGCATTACAATAAGATGGAAAATAGTTTTAATAACAGGAATCTAAAATTGTTAAGTGATCACTTTAGTAATGTTGAATGGTAACAGTTGAGCCATTTAGAATAGCCGAGTTAATTGCAATACACATTTTTGTGTGTTATTTTTACATAAATATATGTTTATAGATACATACTTTATGGTTGCTAATTATGGGATTTCCGTATTATATTATATTATATTATATTATATTATATTATATTATATTATATTATATTATATTATATTATATTATATTATATTATATTATATTATATTATATTATATTATATTATATTATATTATATTATATTATATTATATTATATTATATTATATTATATTATATTATATTATATTATATTATATTATATTATATTATAATTATCTTAAATAAATATATTTGATGGTGACTTCCTGCAAATAGATTATTAAATTTTAATTCTAAGTAATTTTTGTAGTAATAACAATAATAGAAATATTTTGGTCATTATGGATGTCTTCTTTATTGTTAAATAAAATCTAAAATTAAATATATCTGAAGTGTTCATAAATAATCAATTTACGCAGAAAGAAAGATGCTTCCGTAAAATATTTCTCAATGTCAATTATGTCGTTTAAAACCGTAATGAACGTTAATGTTTGCTCTATCTAATTACTACCTTCCCTTCAATTATCGCAAATTTGAATGTCACGTAACGTTAAACAAAATAATGAATGACACAAATGAAATTGTTTTTGATGTGGATATTTAATTACAGTTTAATAATAATAAATGATTTTCACAGAGAGCACATTCTGCGTGTCCCTGGCCAAAAGTTCACGGGGGCTGGGGTTGAGCGTGACCGGGGGCATAGACAGCGGCGGCTCGTGGCCCGGTCTCATCAGGGTGAAGAGGCTGTTTCCACACCAGCCGGCCGCCGCCTGCGGCGTCCTCAACGTCGGCGATCTCATCCTAGAAGCGAACGGCATCGCCCTCACGGGACTCACTAATTACGTAAGTTAATTACATCCCCCATAAAATTAATATCTCCACGTTTGTTCCGATTCCAACTGACGGGGAGGGGAAAATGTTATTTATATTCAGCTACTAATTAATTGCCATATTCAGCATTGGGATTCGTTCATTGAGATAAATTGCGTTTGTGTTTTGAGATAGATCCATGTTAAGCTTAATGGATAACGGTGGAATCATTTTCATTTAATACGTCTTACACGTAAGTCCACTTAATTTCCTCCCGCTGTTGTACCTTTATCCTTATCTCCGCCGATGTATCTGACGTTAATTTAATTGGTTACGGTTTCAATCCCAGGATTTCTTAAATTGTTAATTAGGTTCTGTCTTTGCTAATTATAATAAAAAAATCATGCCATCCATAACTTATTAATATATTTATTTGAATCGACTCAGAGCCGTATCTATTTACAAGATACCGGCTATCATTTTAATGGATGCGCCGGGTATTTATTGTGCAGGTTTAATGTAACATTTCATTTTTTTCTTATTTTAATGAAATTCAGCCTTCAAACTATGATAGGCTTAGCCCCTATGATAGGCTTAGCCCCTATAAAATAGAAGCATATTGGCGGGATCGCAGCCTTAAAACAAATTTTTACTTTCATAATAGCACTCTCAAATACTTTTTATTTAATTTATTTTAAGTAACTGTGACCACGTGGGTGAATCTGTTTCCCCTTTTCTACTAATATTATTTAATTAAAAAGTCAGAATTATTTGAAAACATAAAATCTTTAATAATGAATAACTTTGTAATGGGGGTATTATTCTGCAAACTGCACGAAGTTAAATTATATTACTAATTTCAGCGAAAATAATCCAATCTAGTAACAAATTCTCATCCGCTCATCCCCAACCAACGTAGACTAGAATTAATAATTAAGAAAATTAAACGGGAACATCAATTTTCCAGAAAACCGACCCTCTATTTAATAGAACAGGCGAGGGTAACGATTTACGGGGGCGGTGCGCTTTATTAAATCGCAATTTTTGCTAAATAAACGTCCGGATAAATCAAATTTTGTGTGCCCCCCTCCTCCCCTTTATCTCGGCGCCAGTATATGTTGTACGAGATTTAGTGCGAACACTGCAGTGGGGGGAAATTACGCGGGCGGTTTTCTCGACTTTTCGAAACGGACGAATTAACGCGGAGGCGATGTAAAGCACCCCGAAAGCGGCTTTGACACAAAAGGGCCGGGATTAATTAACGCGTCGCTTGTCGGAAAGAATACCGCAACCGCTTTTAAAGAGGCGTCCCGGTAATTGTTTTCTAATTGTTATGAAAACAAAAGTATTAAGTTTGCCATTAAAAAATTAAAACAAATTATTTTTTTTTTGTCCATGAAAATATGAATTTCAATTAATTTTTTTAAAAGCTTTACTTTTTACATTTTTAATGCTTCAATAAAATTCTTTCATAAACCATGATACATATACAAATATTTTTATTCAAAATTCAGACAATTACATACATTTTTACAAATTGCATATTAAATAAATGTCTTTATTAATAATAAAGGCTTTTACTTTGTTATACATTACTTTGATGGATTTTATTTTAATGACTATAGTTTAAACAATTTTAACTTGTTATTATCAAACAAAATATAATTAAAGTTATAAAAAGTGAATCAGTGTTTTTATTTTTTAAAGAAAATAGTGTTTGTCTGTCCTGGAATATCGACCAGGGCCCTTATTCTTAAAATTGATCGTATGTTTCGGTCGTACGAAATCTTTCATTTTAATAAGAAAATACCCGGAGTATCAATTAATCTGACAAATCAAAATAACTCGAAAAATACGCATCACGTTACGACACGAAAAATGTTTCCTAAGGGGTCATTATCCTGTTCGAAATTCACCCCCCCAATGCACCCTCAGTGGGTGGGGCGGAGACCAACTTTGAAAATTCAAATCGGAACCCCCCTTTTTATACAAGAATCGAATTCTAGGTATATAGATACATGAGATTTTGTTAAAATATTATTTTTATTCGCAGTAGATAGCGCTATAGTTTCAGAGATTAAATTTAAAGTAAATAATATATTCTTCCGACACTAGAAAACTGTTTAAAAACTCCAACGTTCAACATTAAAGTTCACAGCATTGTCATTTTTTTTTTAATTCGTTATAAATAAAAATTATTTCAATTTTTTCATGTACGGATACATAATGGAACTGCTTGATTTCCTCTTCAACATAATGATGAAAAGTTAGAAGATAATGGCATTGACAATATATCACGTAGAATAATTGTACTAAGCTAACTTGCTATCGATATTAATTTTAAATTTACACATTGAAATTTAAAAATTATTTTTAATTAAAAAAAAATTAAAATATTCTTGATATTGCATTACATTTTTCTCGGATCAAAATTTGTTGCATTATGCAATATTTTATTGATATGCAACAGCGGGTGTACATTATGTAATTCCATGGTCGGCGTGGGTATTTGCCCAAGAAGTAGTTGTTTTAATGTGTATTTGTTTAACGTTCTTACGTAACGTAAGTCAATAGTCACAGAGGTAAATATGGAAATAATTCATTAATTATTTTCAAATAATATTTTATTTAATTTACTTATTTTTTATATTTTTCTACAATGCTGTTAATTTTAATGCTGAGCGTTTTTCTGAAATGTAAAATCACGTTCTTATTTCGCTATAGTTATTAATCAGTTTACTACTGAGGAAAGTGTATAACCGAAGAAAAGAATACGTAAAAAGCTAGTAACCTTTTATATATATAATCATCTTTATTGTGGTATTTACATATACATATATTATACAATATATTTGATCTAAACTTATAAATGGCTATCGACCTTAGGTCTTTCAGCCTAACCTTTTATTTATTTTTTGGGATTACACCGCCATAAAAATTATGTTTTAATGAAATCTTATGTATTTTTAACCCTATTAACGATTCTTGAATTAAAAATGGGGTTTTAAACTTGGAATTTCAAAGTTAACTCCTGTCCCACCCACTGAGGGTTCAGCAGGGGTATGAATTTACAACAGGATGATGTCCCCTTAGGTGACATTAATTTTTGCTCTAGTGACGTTTTCTGGTAGGATACGTATACATACATATGAGTTTGACAGTGGCGTATGACCATGACCGAAACGTACAGTAAATTTCAATTTCAAGACACCCCGAAGCCATTCTGCCACAGTATAGTTCTAAGCAGTAATCTCACTTAGTGTCGGCACATTTGATCTTTTGCAAAATGAGTGAACCTCGCGCATCTGAAAGGAGCATCCACTGGCAGCGTCATTTCCAGTGGTGGTCCAACTTAATAACCTTTGACTTTATATTATAAGTACTAATAATAACTATTAAATCGTGTTAATTTACTAATGATTATTATTGCTATATTTAATAATAATAATTAGTTGAAAATTCACAATACAAAATTCTCAAAACACAATATTTGAACAATTACAAAAATATCCAATACATCTATTTTATTTATTTCTGTATAAATGCGACGAAATTTATGTTGTAAAGTGTTAATGTTTTTATATGAAGTTTAATATTAATTAATTCTCAGTAAATTTATCTTTCTATCAATTAAATTTAATAGTAAACTCATGCAATTTATTGTTATTATAACTGAATAGATTTAGAGTATTAACACTTTTTAATACATATAATATCTCATAAACTCGACTTATATGAAATAATAAATTCATAATTTAATGTGCCGAGAAATATTTATATAAATTTGGGCTAATATATACTTGAAAATTTAAATTATATAATCATTACAAAATGAAAGGTATTTAAAAACGAATCGAATTAAATGTGGAATTATAATGGGTACCATTTTAATAATTAATACTTTGTTAATAAGTTTAAAATATTATAATTTGTGTATGTTATTAACCTCACAATTTATGTATACATATCAGTTATAAAACTCTCACAGATTGTGATGATATAAATGCATTGTATATTAAATTTAATATTTTACATAAGGAATAGCCCCAAATACTTCATAATAATTAATAATTTAACTTAGCGGTGATCATTTGAAATTATAAATGCTCATATTAAAAGCTTTCGAATAAACACATTTACAAAACGGCACACAATATTTCATCTTAAAGTTCGAAAATTACTTAGATCGTCGTATAAACACTGTTTTTAATGATTTAAATTCAACATCCGTTTACAGGTTATATTTGGGTGGCCATATAATAGGGTTTGAGAGCTGCGCCGTTTAGTTGCGCGAGGTCTCTCCATTTTGCGTTATTTTCGGGAGTGCGATTACTGCTTAGAACTATACTGTGATTCTGCCACCGCAATCAGTTAAATTTATATATTTTGTTGTTTTAGATTTAAAAATTTTATTTAGTAATAAAATTCTGTAATTTTCCATTATATTATATATATTTATTATCAAAATCCCATTTACCTTTTCGCGTAAATTAACATTTATATTGATTGATACAATATATGTTTAACAATACATAAATACTACAATACATACCATTGTGTATATTTGTACGTTTTATATGTAAAAACCCCGAAATATCACGCGCTGCTCTGTACATGTGCTTTAACGATTCGAGTATTTGCGGTAAGGTGTAGTTCAGGGTCGAGGATAAGTATTTGCAATATGGAGATGAGGAAATGGGACGATTGTCAATAGTTATATAATATGGGAAGTTTAGATTGCCGGATAAGGAGCTGTATTTTATTCGTATTATTATTCTCCATTAAGCAAATCACGTTTGTATAGTGTCTATTATTTATTAAAAATCAAATATTATTTAAAAATTAAGAAATTACAGGGCAGAGCTGTACTGACGAGGTATGAATCCCGAAACACGTGTCTACAGATTATTATTTGTTGTTTCCTTTCATTAAATATTTTCGATTCAAACCACTGCAATGCGCAGTACTGGTATGCAACAATAAATATCTATTGTCTACCCCAAGGTTCTCCCTTATCACCGCTCCTCTATAATCTCCTAGTACACGACATACACACTCTGATCCCAAACATTTCGACAAAACTACTTATTCTCTACTTTATGCCGATGATACAGCATTAATATCACACACTCCTACCCTTCCTAAAGCCCTCAGCTGATCGACACTTTACAAACATGGTTCGCGAAATGGCGCATTTTAAAAGGCAAAGTCAAGTGTAGGGAGACACATTTTAGAAACTTAACCATAGAAAATGATTATAAAATTAAGGTTACATTACGTTATGTGAAATTGTTATTTGCGATTATTAAAGTTTTAAAGAAATGCAGTCCGTCTACTTTCCACCCCACGAAGAGGCCATCCCCGACTACACCATTAGAATATATTTTCTCGGTACTTTTATTTTATTTATTTTTTAAATTAATGTAGATACTGAAAACAATAGTTAACAGAAAGTACTTTCATTTTATTTCCAGTACCTACACTAATCAAGCAAAAAACTATTTTTAATAAAATTGAGTATTGACAAAATATATTCCAATTGCTTAATTATAAATAAACATTTTCAAATATAGAATCAAAAAATCTGTCAAGTAAAGATGGGGGATTTTAAAAACAATAATTTTAGTGAACAGGCGTTCATTTTATTTTTTGACTTACTTCAAATAAAAACTGTAATACTAAAGCTTATTGTTACTTTACAATGAATACTAAAAATACCAGTAGTTTTGCCGATATTATTTATTATATCACAGAAACTTGTGTCAGATATTTTAAAAGTATCCTACTTATTGATAAGATTTGCATGCTTATAAAACGATTCGAAGCATTATTTTTATGATTTGAATACGATTTAAAACTGATTTATATTAAGAATCCAAACTATATATTTTTTGTTATAAAAATCTTTTCCTCTTTGGCTACTGTGACATTTTGATTTATGTTACATAAGTACTTGAAACAAATGTTCAATACGGAACATTTGCTGTTGCATAACAATTGCATATTGTAAAAAGCAACCATTTTTGAATTGAAAAAAAAAACTTAATATAAGGCTATCTGCAGATACGTGTTTCGGAATTTATTTAATTAAAAGTTGTTCAATTAAATTAATAAAAAATACCGTCACGCTGAGATCTCCAATAGAAATGATCGAAAAGGACGTTGACGGAAGAAAAAAATGCCATTGCGCAATTAATTGTTTTCGGCAAAAAGTCTTTTTCCATACAAAAATTGTTGCATTATACAATATGTTATTATTATGCAACAGTAAATATTCATTATTGATCATTTGTTGAAAGTATTTAAGTAACGTGCGTCAAAATGTCAGAGAAACTAAAGAGGAAATTATTTATTAATAATTTTCGAATTCTTTTTATTTAATTTATTTATTACAATATATATAACATTGCTTTTAAAAAATGATTAATTCTTGCAAAAGTTAACGAAATAAGATAAATCAACAAACAATTATGGCTTCAATAATTATTTCGAAGGCGTTTGTTCATTAGAGAAATTTCCATATTCAATGTAATTAACAAGCTTGTACGAAATCGAGAATAATATTCAAAGCTCGGAATGTCCCGAACATATTATTACAGACGGCTATGTTTGTGCAGACAATGAAAATGTACGCGCATAGAATAATTTAGTTACGTATTCATTAATCTATATGTATATATATTGTTGATTGTAGGAAGCCCTTGAAGTTCTCCGAACGTCACCGAGTCAAGTGGAACTCCGCATCTGTCGCCCACCGCCCGACGTCCTCAATTGCGTTAGTCCCATATCTGAAGTTCCTCCCCCGCCCCCACGAAGGGAACCCCCTTCTAGTCTTAGCCTAACTCCTGGTCACCTAAGTTCAGACGACGATCAATACAGCGGGGTAAGATATTCCATTCTCGTCGCTTAATTACTACGCCTTGATACTAATATATTTTTTCTCTGTCTTTCTCTTTCTCCCCTTCTTACAATTAACGATGCAGATACACGTACGTTAAATATATTATTATTAATAATACCTTTCAATATAAATGAAAATATCTTATAAATTTATTGTTTTAATTATATAAAAATGTGATATTAATTCAAAATATTTAATGGTTGCAAAAACAATTTCATTAAATTTGATACACTTTTGTTTAAATAAAAACAACATATTTTTATTTTTAAAAATAATCGAAAGTATCAAATCTAAAACATTTTTTAATTTTACAAATTATATTTTTAGACGCAAAAAGACCGCAGGTCGATAGCCGTTTTACGGAAAAATGTATTATGTGTATATATACTTTTACAATTTTCTGTAAGTTCGTTGCGGAGACTTTTCTTATTTTGAATTTATTTATTTATTTATTCAAACGGTACACCATTTTACAAAATGAATATATAAAAAATAAAAATACAATTAATATAATAACTATAATATTAAATAATATTTTTGCGGTCATATTTTGTATTTATAATTACAAAACACTAATTATTTTTTGTAGAAAATGATGTTTATATTTAGATGACTATCGATATATCTGAATTATTATTTCGATTTAAATCTGTTAAGTTATATCATGTTGAGTAATTTAAGTAGTTGAACACAGTAATATTCATTACATTACTGTATTAAACATATATTGTAAGAAATTTACATCTAGTATTGAAATAAATCAGTGAAGTAAGGGATATAACTATGCTCAATAATTCAACTTATATCTTGATAATTGAATTGTATTCTTTGAAAAGTAATAACGTAGAAATAATAAGAGCATAGTTTTATTAATAATTATTTTTATAACAATTTAAAGGAATTCGAAATCACCATGCGGAAAATACAGGGATCATTGGGTTTCACGCTGTGGAAGGAGGACGACAGCGCCCTGGGCCATTACATCAGGGCGCTGGTGCGGGAGCCCGCCCTGAACGACGGCCGGATTAGACCGGGAGATAAAATAATTGCGGTCGGTTTATTTCACAATTTTCTTTATTTACCTCCGGCATTTTCCCTTAAAATAATTACATAAATAATCGATAATTTCCAGGTGAACGACATAGAGATATCCTCGATGAGCCACGAGGAGGCCGTCCAGTTCCTGAGGAAGTGCGGCGATTTGGTCAAATTGCGCTTGTACAGGGACGCGGCGCAAACACCGGTGGCGACACTTTCCCCGACGGAAACGACGCCCAGGACGTCCTTTTCCCGAAAAGCTCAACTAAGGTGAGTGGAAAGGGCATGTTCGCGCGAGATTACATTGTAATAAGGAATTTTCCACTCTGTCTCCAACGGGAATTCTTTACATTTTTAATATATACTCCTCGGCGGTTATCTTGTTATTAAATTGCCCCCCACGAATGTATTCTTTTCTAAATTGCGGAAATACGTATGAGCAGTAGCTATGAATAATAAAGTTTATTTTATTTGGAGAGGCGAATACCGCGTTTCGTATCAATTTAACAACAGAGCACTAAATTTATACTTAGAAATGTACATATAGCTCAAAATCCTCCACATTGCCAGTACGGGAAGAATATTATACATTTCGTAAAACCTGGAAATAAATAAAAATCATTCATCACGTCTCTTGCTGGATGAATACATCAAACTCTCCAACTTGATTAGTTCAAGCTGAAGGAAAAAAGAACCTTTGTAAATTTCTCTGTGAATATTTTTATTAAAATTCTTCACCTGAAGAAATTACAGAGACTTGATGACATGATGATGATCTTAGAAAGATTAATATATTTTACACGGTAATAATAATAACAATGGTCTCTATGACATTAAAGTTTTACAAAAATCAAATATATGAAAGTATAGGGGAAGTTCAGTCAGCATTATCTATTACTGTTCTTCAACTTAACTTACAATGACTTTAAAATCTAATAAGTGTATCAACCCCTCTTAGAAGCGCGAATTAATATTTCACTTATAAATTGAGTCATTTTCTTGAATAGGTGTTGAATTCATGTAACTTTTTCGGTTGATTTCATATTACTATTTATAATTTTAGCTAACATTTACTATATAGTATTTAAATCTAAAAGATAACTCTGTACTTTGATATCAATCGTCAGTACATGTGAAATCAAATTATTAAACTCGAAATATCTATCATAAAATTCAGTCACACATATTTCAGGTGCTATTTCTTTATTATTTTGTAAACATAAAAAAATCGTCAATTTTTGAATTTATAATAATTTCATCAGTTACTGACTTTTCATACTATATACTATTTCGATGTTATATTAATGTTTAGAAATGTTTAAATGCACAAATTCATTTTCTCTAGATATCCTACAGAGATGCATAAAACTGAACCGAAAATACATATGAAACTTAAAATAATCGAAAAACTTATGCATTATTTGTAGATTGGTTATGGTAATGTATAAGAATAATAAAAAAAGTACTTGGGAATTCCCACTAATGGTATAAATGACGTATATAATTTTATTTTACTTTTATTAAGCTTAAAAAAACATCTAATTCGGCAAATAATGGCGTCATGGTGAATACATCACCTAAGAACTGCTATTTTAGCTAAGATTTACTGTATAGTAGTTAAATGTAAGAGATAACTCTGTCCTGTTTTTTTATTTATGATTTAATAATCGATTAAATTTCTTAAAAATTAAATGAAAGAAGAAAAAAATACACAAAATAAATAAAATTCTATTGAATTTATACTTTGACGACTTCGAACTCCTTCCAATCGCGTGCGCTGTCCAAAGGTTCTCAACGTCAATAAGAATATATGCATGTTCACCATGATACACATAATTATTATTTGTGCGGAGGGCGGTGAAAGGAGGTTGTTTCGGTTTTTCCAATGCGCCATCATGAGGGTAGGAAGCGTCCTCATCGGGAGCCCGCAGTATTGAACGTTCTTTAATCGAGCTCGCGTACAATTTTCGCCAAATTTAACTAATTAAATAGTGGATATAGTTTTTTTGATACTAACGTTTATAACGCATTGTTAATTTGTAATAGTATTACTTGTTTTGCAATCTTTAAGGTATTTATTAAGTTGTCATGCTTTTATGATGTTCAATTGTTATCACAAAATATCAGGTGTACCAGAAACTCCTTATCGTTTTTCTTCTAAAAAAATGTGATTAGCCCTAATAATGAAATAAAATGATTTGATATTAATATGTCCCATTTGAAGACGCAATTTAGAAAATTTTCAATTAATTTCTTAAAATTATATTTCTTCATCTATTCCTTGTTTAGACGACCAGAAATTAATTTACATGGATTTTTTCTTTTTCAAATATTAAAGAACTTTTTGAGTATTTTCTATTAATTTTTAGATTAAAATTGCGACATTACGTTCGCACCACGTGCACTCGGTGGATGTCGGTTACTTAATTCAACTAAGGGCTCCTTATAAGTAATATTCAACTAAATTAATTATTTAAACCTGTGTCCTGTCTGATTATCACTTTCTTGTTTCAATGGGAAATATGTTCGTTAAAAAAAGTCCAAAAATGACCAAATTAATGGTTTGACAAAAAAAAAAAATAGAATAACATTCATAAATTAACTTTCTAACTAATTAGCCGACTTATTGTGTAAAACATTGTGACCTTGATGTATTGGTCCCAATACATTTTATATTTTCTTAAAAAATATATCGCTTTAGATTAGAAAAATAAAACTGTTAAGATTTTTTGATATGATCATCAGTTCTACAATTCATAACATTTTGTAAAAAAAATATATGCAGCAATGCGACTTTTGATTCAAATATATTCGTCCAAATTGATCTGTCAAATTGGCCAAAAAACTTATACGATTTTATTTCTATCATACTACTGCAGTGATATTCAATGAAATAAATAAAGTCTATAATCCAATTGTTAAAAAAAATATGTTGAATATATCATTAGAAAATTTAAGAGGTGCTATTTATGATTTAAATTTTTTAGGCAAGAAGCCGTCGATATGCTCAACGATATTGCTGTACGCAAGCTACTTCCAAACCAAGACTCCTACAGGCACCCACATTCCCCATCATCGTCACCCAGACGAATCCGCAGCCGCCAAAATTGCCCCTCGGACGCCTCCCAAGACTCCACCAGCCACTACCACCCCATGGAAGAGCAATTCCACGAAGGCCTCCTGCAACACGGCGGCCACCTCCCCTTGGACGAGGAAACCTTCAACTCCTTATTCATCCACGACGACGAGGACGGCGACAGACCATCCCGTCCGAGCTCCCTCGAACTCTACAACCCCAACCAAACACCAGTCGCTTGTCGAAAACCGAAATTCAACTTTTCCCTGGCGCACAACGCGTACGAACTCAACAATTTAGACGCAGAGATCCTCGACGCTCCAAACTTAACCTACAACATCGGTGATGATGTTAATAGCACGGAGGTGGAGTGCGGGGATAGTTTCCCGAAGGAACCGGCCAGCATGCCGCATCTGCCGAGCGATTCGGCTACGTTTAGTTATAAGAATCCGGCCTACCAGAGCGCTCATCCACCGTGTGGATCCGAGAATGGGATGGTGGATGATAAAAAGACTGCTGAAGAAACCAAAAAGAAGGTGGAAACTGCCGAGGAACCAGAGAAGAAGCCTAGGCGAAAGAAGAGCATCAAGGAAACGAAGACTGTGCCAGAAGAACCACAAGTATGTATTAATTTAAAATATGATTCGGAATATTTATAACTTATTAACTTTACGAGATTGACTTATATGTTTCAAAGAATCAATTATTAGATTTTTTGAAACCAAAACATAAAAATTCATTCTAAATGTTACATTTCGCATTGCATCAAGACTTTACAAACTACGCTTTGGTTGAGGTTTGAATAGATCTGGTAACATAGCTGTTACGGTTTTGTGGGAGGTGCGCTTTTAGCACAGACACATATATACCTCGTTAGGCCCCTAATGCCTCCTCCCTTTATGGTATCTGGACTATGTGTTAGCATAGCCAGCCTACCTCACCAAGATAGGCTAGCAGTGCCCAGGAAGGTAGATCCCTGATTTTCGCCATTTCTGGCCATTCCTCACCCTGTATGGCTTTTCTGCTGGACTTAAGCGCTGAGCAATATCCAAGGATGTGCTCCGGTTTCGTCCTCCAAACAGCACCCTCTACAGTCTGGTGATTCTACAATCCCCAATCTGTGGAGCGTTTTCGCATTGCAACTTTTTATTTTATTGGTTGTTTTATTTTATTCTAAATTGAAATATATTTTCAGATTTTGGCCATTGAATTAAACAGGGGCTGGAACAGTAGACTAGGTTTCAGCCTTCAAGGCCCTACTGGGCAAACTTACGTAAGTGCAGTTCACGCGGACAGTGTTGCCGCTAGAGATGGTCGAATCAAAGCAGGCGATCGTGTGATTAAGGTATTTTTTTACAAATATAATAATATTTATATTTTATCGTTATTTCTGGAGATAATTTTATACAAATTAAATTAACAAAAATTTTTTTATGATATTTATTTATTTATACAAAAACCTAACAAACTGAGTCTATTAACGTGGTTTACAATATTCACAAAGTTAAACTAACTTAACCAACTATTCCAGCACAAAGTTCATATAGAAGATTAAATACAATCTAACAGAGCGCGTTTAAAGTAAATAAACTATATCAATACAATTTGAATATAGATTGTAAAGGCGAGACAATAATATATTGTCTATTGAACTGTTACTATCACTTTTCTTCACTAATTATTTTTTATTACTAAATGTACATTTCAATAGAAAGTTTAAGTTTCCATTTGAAATCTACATTAAGTAATAAAAAATAATTCGTAAAGAAAAGTGATAGTATTTAATTTTCCACAATAGTTCTATGGACAATATTTGATATATTATAAGAAATTTATTGTTAATTTACTTTATGTAAAATTGTCTCTAGAAACAACGATAGAATATAAATATCCATCAGACAACTTGATGGATATTTATATTCTCTATAGAAAACAGCTATCGATCCTTTGTTTTTCTGTCTTATTTATATAATTTATTATATCTTACTTATTTTAGGTGAATGATGAAAGCGTTGAACATATGAGCACCAACGAGATAATAGAATTACTAAGGATAGTACGCGGGCCCGTCTGCATTGTGGTAATCCGCAAACCAACGAGAGATTCTACAAGAAGCAATGCTGCGGCGAATTGAGTTGTAGTACAACTGTTAAGATAGAACAACCCATTCAATATTTAATATCTACGTAAAACGATTAAAACTAAACGTATATAATTACCTTTAGTATTAATCAATTAATCAAAATAAATAAATCTATTCGCGGCAACTTCCTGACTGACTACTAGGACACTTTCAACTACTATCCCACTCATTTAGAATTTCAGCGCACTTAAATATATACATATTAAATTACAAACATATATTTAATACAGGATTTTACGAAGGATAAGTAAGATGAAAAAAAAAGAACAACACCGATATTTTTTACTATTAAATTTCGGGTAAGAAAGATCTTGGGTGTCCAATTTATTTTAGACTTTAGAGCGACTCTTGTGATAGCTTTAGGAGAACTGTGAGAAAACGTCTTCTAGCAACATTGTGATGAATGAAATAAATAACACGATGTCGCGCTACGACTTCCTTTCATTTTCTAATCATTCGAATTATTCTAAGATAAACAAACAAAACTGCAATGTAACTAATAGGATTTAAATAAATAAATAAAAACAACTTCTAAAGTGAAACTCTATAAATAAAGAGATGAGTATTTAAAAATAATAGATCAAAACTATAACCTAGTCTAATGTAACGTAATTAAATGTAAATTTTAATTAACGTGTCGCCCGGACGGGGTGCGTGAGAGGGCGTGTGTGGAATATATAGGTGAACACGAAAATATATTGTAAAGTTTAGATGTGAATGTTGAAATATAAATAAAATACATATATAAAAAAATAAACGTAGAAATACAGTATTCAATTATTACTAAATAATATAAAAGTAAATTCTAAAGCATTTGCCTGATGATTAGTAATTATATAAATATATATATACCCTGGAAATATTTATAAAATGTGGAGTTGTAATCAAAAACTAAAAAAAAGAAAAAACAAAAGTGATTGTATTTTTAAAGTTTTCTGTTCGATATGTTGATATTTTGTATTATTTTACTTTTTTAGAGTAAGTATGTCTTTTTAAATTGTGTATAAATTGTATCCATATTTTCATTCTACCAAAGACAAAGTTTAAAGAATATAAATAAATATTGTTGATTCCCATATTGTTTCTTTTATTCTTCTTGTACCATCAATATAAATTTGTAATACCAATTAAAATTTCTATAAAGTAAAATACATTTAAATTAAAATAAAAGTATTTGTAAATAATTAATTAATTGCTCTACAATTATAAACTTATGGAGTAAGTATAAAGAAAATACAAATTTCAACCAATCCCCGGACAAATACCCACGCCGGATATTGAATAACACAAGTTATATTTATAAAATGTTTTGATTAAAAACGTTTCTTTATTAGCAATATCCCGCGTGGGAATTTATTCAAGAAGTTTTTGTTTCAAAAGGTATTTAAATTGTCTTTCATTGCAGAAAAATTAGAAAGGAAACAATTAATTATTTTCAAATTCTTCTAATTTAATCAAAATTGAAACAACTGAGCCATTTTTATAAAATACATTTGATTATTAATGACCAAAGAAAATAGTTTTAATGGCATACGCTCAGTTTATTTATTGTTTACAACATACGGCAAAGTCGTTAAGTGTACATCTGGTCAACGCTCTTTACTGTTGCGGGCGAAGTTGCCCAGATGCATGCTCAACCTTGCCATATGTTGCTGGCACTCAATGAAGCGATGTACGTTTTTTTTTTCGTCCGCACTCTTCACATACCTTTATATATATATATATATATATATATATTTAAATGATATTTTAAACCCACATAAATATAATATAATAATGAAATAGTGGATCATTTAAATTATGTTCTTATAAATTAAGGAGTTTGCTCGTTTGGTGTGTATTAAATCATAGAATCAAATATTCGCATTGAAGAATAAAATCATAACCTCAAATTAATCTTGAGAGAAAAAATTGCCATGGTTTCTAAGTACTTTCTCTGCCTCGAATTAATGGTAGTAGAAAATTATACTTCGTGCCATTTTACTGTGATTTTCTTTGCTTTGACTTTTGTACACTGAAAGTCATAACGTGATTCTAATTTTATTTGCCAATATTAATCCAAAAATATTTGAGAGCTGCAACAAATTTTGCCAAATTTGAGCATTTTTTCTGTTATCATAAATATTTAATCGCGTTAAACTTAAGACATTGCGATGCTTCCAGTAAAACATTGTTTTTTTTTTTTTTTAATGAAACCAATCTCCGACAAATTTCAATTTTTATTTTGGATAGTTGTTAAAACTGCAAAAAATTATTCAAAATTCAAGAAAGTTTTCCATCTTATGCAACTGCATACACGTTGTCATTAATAATTAATTTTTAATTAACCAGTGAGTAATCAAAAATATTCTACACACCCACTCTGGATTGAGGATATTAAATAATAAAAAAATATGTAATATTTTTTTTTTAATATTTTAGTTTCAATTTGTTATTTATCGCAGAACTTTAAATTCTATTAATATTAATATCTATGTGATAATCAAATAGAGAGAATCATCGACATTAACTTTTATTCCGCGAATACGTTACTTACGCCTTAATTGCGGATTGTAAAATTGGGCCTAAATATTCCACATGACATCATAAGTACAAATTTAAATATTCAATTATTTCTATCTCGCAGGAATTTGATTTTAGTTTAGTGTACAAGAATTTAAATCAATTATTCTTTCTTTTTAGGGAAATATTAAGCTGACGACTCTTCAACTTTATTAAAGACGCTTAGGGCTTCCTATTGTAAAAACAAACCCAATTATTAAAATAATGCACACTGAAAACTATTTTCTTCATTAACATTTTTTCATATTTTATGAAATCTTCAGCCAATTGAGATTTGGCAAAAGATGGTGCTTGCATCGTCTTTAATTTATTATGATTAACATTTTTTATTAATTTTTACTAATCATTCTCATTTTCAGAGTGCGATGATGCTTATTAATATTCATATTATCTTTTAATTTTTGTAAATATAATTGTTGATTAAGAGGAATCTCGTCAAAAATATTAATTAAAGTAATGAGAGTGAGAATTGCCAATATTAAAACAATTATAATATATGAATAATTAGTAAAGAGAATATGAAAAAAAAGCTTCGAGAATGATTTATAGTAAAGTGTTTTGTTTTTCATTAATTTTAAAATAAATCGTTATGATAAAATTTTACATCTGATGACGAACAAAATAAATTATATATTATGACCTATAAAATAAATATGTTATTGAAAGTGGTTAGCTTCCAACAACAATGCCGAAGACTAACCAGATAATATCCGATTTTAATAAAAATATTACGATATTACGAATATTACGATGGTAACAGTAAATCATTTTTTTAATACAACTAATCTCCGATTCGTCTCAATTTTTATTTTATTTATTGCCTTGTATGTAAACCAATCTATATATCTTTCTATTCGATCGAAGATAAATGTTCTATATGGACAAAAAGTTGTGATATGGTACGGGGCTGACACGACAACAAAACTTTTCCCAGGCTAAAAGTCAATAATGGTCAATATTTTTTTTAAGTTTTTGTCAACATAATTAATGTAATGATAAAGGATATCACTTTACGATAAATTAAATTTCTACATATCATTAAAAGTATTTTGCTTCCAGTATATAATTCATCTTATCCGGTGCATTATAATTCCCATCATGGTCTTCTTTAAGAGCAACTATTTTGTTACAGAACTTTGTCCTAATTATCTAGCTCTACTCGTCTTCCAATTGTTTAAATGCTGACACTTTTTATTTCTATTTTCTTTAAATCAATACACAAACAGTTTATTTTCTGTGTGTGTGTTTTTTTTTTTGATAGCTGTAACTTATCCTATTTTCTAAATCATTTTACTGAACAATCAGCAAAAAATTGATCAATTTAAACAACAATTTTGATTAGACCAACGTATGCTTCCCGGCTTCCGTGGTGATAAAGTACTATCCATTTATATTATTATGTTTTTCTCGTTATAAAAAATTATGATACTGATAAAAATTCAAATTCGTACATTAGAAGAAATTAAATAAATGTAATTCAAAGTTCGCTTAAATAATGTCCAGCGTATATTAGGAGTCCTTCCCCATTCCGGCATTGGTATATTTCATAAAAAATATTAAGTTTTTTTATATTCCAAAACATCCAAAATCAGATATTTTCAACAAAACGTTACATTAAATAATATCATTGTATGCTTAAGTATAAGTTAACATTTCTCCAAATATATGAATGACCACTATTGTATATTTACTTAAATAATTTATATCAGTTAATTATGTCTTAACAGGTTGGATATATAGAATCTACAAAAACATAAAATAAGAATGAGATTTGTTTGATATTTCACAATACTACCAATATTTATTATACCTAATTAAAGAAATATTTCCCAGTATATTTTACAGATCAATTAAAAATAATGTCACCGTATCTTTTTTTATGCCTCTTCGCGAGCGACGGGAATGCCTACTATTTATTGATTGATCAATTTACATAACTAGAAGCCGCGTTTTGATTTAAAATCTTGTTACAGGAAGAACGCCGACAATAAAAATTTAAAATATTACCAATCTTGATTAAACATTCACTTTACCTATATTTACTTTCCCCGGACCCCCTGTCCAAGGGAAAGTATTGTGATCGTGAAAATTTTCGAACCGCCAATTTCAACAAATATGCACGTTTTGAGGTCCCCTGAGTCCATTCCATCGAGTTTTGAAAAATGTCTGTGTGTGTGTCTCTGTGTCTGTGTGTCCGTGTGTCTGTGTGTCTGTGTGTTTCCGCGATAGCGCATAAACGGCTAAATGGATTAAGCACAAACTTTATATCTAAGCTTTTTATAACAGTGGAATGATCTGAAAAGCTTTTGGTTAGAATCAAAACTCATTAAGTGCAACTTTACTCTTAGCAATTTTTCATTTTTTAATTCGGATAAAAAAATGTTTCAAATAAAAGTTGTAGATCTTGGAAAATAAATAATTTCTGCTATAAAACTTTTATTGTAGGACCTCCGGTTTTCATTTTATAAGCGTTTACCTGATAAATTCCCTTAGAGATTTTAATTATTAAAATAATTATTTTAATGACAATTAAAACGTCAAAGTGCCGTCGTATTCAGCACATTCGCAAAGTTTGAAAAAACGAAGAAGAGTGCGGATCAATGATTTCAACACATTGTAAGGTAGGAACTAACACACATAATTATAATATTCATCTCAATACTCGGTTTTAACTTTGAAAGACAACAATCAATTTTTTCTATTAATCATTTTGCTTTCCTATTAAATTTTCAATTAGAAACTTATTTGACCGTATTCACCGGGGAAAGTACCATGATGGACACATCACCATTTTTTTGTGCTATTATTTAAATTCTTTTAGAAAATTCTTATCTATATTAGATACAATAAAATCTATAATTAAGGAAGTTCAATATAATCACACTCTACTATGTTGATGCAATAGAAAATGTATTATTACACTGATTATTAAAGATATAAAAAACGTTTCTTTATCAGAGTTTTTTTTTACCTGAATATTAAATCACTTTTGGATGGCTAAAACAATTCTCATTATTTGAATCTTTATTGAAAAGTCAGCATTTTAAGAGATGCTGTTTTATTTTAATCTTAGTCACTAATAACACGAACAATAGAAAATATTATTCATTCACTTGGTCACAGTTATTTAAATCAAATATTTTTGCGCGATGCTTTCAAAGCATTAGCCACAACGAATCGCTAGCAGTAGCAAAAATAACGTTCCTGCTTAAATTCCAGTAATTATACATTTTTATTATATAATAAATTTCAAATAACAGTGATTTTTAAATGGCACTAGAGGCACTTTGCTTTCAATTTGTTTTTAAAAGACCTTTAATTTATATTAAATATTTTTTAGTGTATAAAACATAGTTCGCAGGTTTAAAGATACATCTGTTTGTAATTTTTGCAATCTTTCATAGTTTTATGTTTTGTGATTAGTTGGTTATCAAAAGTCATGTTATTTGAATTACATTTATATTATTGAATAGAAAATGATCATTACATTTAGTAACAAGTAATCAAAGTGGAACAAATTTACAATTGATAGTTGTAATAATGATGAAATGACTGCAATAAGACCATAATTGGGCTCAAACATCGCATATCCATTACAGCGGACTAGTAGTAATACTTAACGAGAAGTTATTTGAATATTTACTATAATTATTTTAATAATAATTTTCTTAAAGTTACATGTTTGTTTTAAATAAGTTAAATAAATCATTATTTAATGTATTTATTTCATATTCATGTATTGTAGTACAACACATATTTGTGTCCTATGTTTGACTTCAAGTTGTAGATAATTGTACAATATTATTTATACAAATCCCATAAGTTCAAAAATAAAAAAATGACATATATTATAAATAAAAATATTTTTAAACATTTTTTAATGTAAAAATATGTGTGTACCATTTAACCTGACAAATCAAAATAACTCAAAAAATACGCATCGTACGATGCGTTGTACGATAATGTGGTGGGCGGGGGGAAACTTTGAAATTTCAAATTGGAAACCCCATTTTTTATTCAAGAATCAGATTCTATGGATATAAATACATAAGATTTTATAGAAAAATATTTTTATTCTTAATAGATGTTGCGCTGAAATCGCTAAAAAACATTTTTTTATAAATAAAAGTTTAGTTGCTTTTTACGCATTATTTTCTTCGGTTGTACAGTTCCAATAGTAGAAAACTGATTAACAACTCTAATGAATGAAGAACGTGATCTTACTTTTTCAGAAAAACGCTCAGTATACAAATTGACAGCATCGTCGAAATATCTCCTACAATAAATAAAAACCATTTCATTTTTTTTCTTCCACGAATACATATTCCCAGATGAAAAATTAGAAGAGAATGACATTGACAATGTGTGGCAGATTTCTACCCGAAGAAAATAATGCGAAAAAAGGCAACTAAGTTTTATTTATTTTATTTATTTTTAATTTTTGCGACTAAAGCTTCATCTATTACGAATAAAATTTCTTTTTAATAAAATCTTATGTATTTTTGTCACTACAATGCGATTCTTGAATAAAAAAATGTGGGTTCCAATTTGAAATTTCAAAGTTGCCTGGCAGCAGGGGGGACAATTTGGAAGAGGATGACGTCTCCTTAGGAAGCACTCATTTCATTTATCGTAACGTTTTTTCGTCGATGCGTATTTTTTATTTTGATTTGTCAGATTAAATGGTACACCCCGTATTTTATTTTTTATGTCACTAATCAATACATTAAGGTTTTCAATTTGATCCGAGAATATTTTTCTTAGCGAAATAATATATGAAAGTATGCCGCATATTATATTTTAAACTTTTAAGTCTATTTATTTCTAAGAGAGTTATTAGTTGATGGACAATATTACAAGCAAACTTCTCAATTAATTTTAATTACTTTTCGAAGATTATTCGGTTTATTTTGTAGTGTTCAAAGACTTTTCAAAACATAACCACTCATATAAAATTAGATCCTATGTTTCAAATAAGTGGTTTAACCCATTAAATGTTTTTTTTCTGTTCTGTTCAACTTTCATTATAATTTCAAAATTGTTCGTTTATTTTATAAAAACAATGCACAGCATTTCCATTTTCAGTTACATACAAAATTAACTGATATTTGTAGGATAAAACTAGAATATTAGTCATGACAAATATTTTTTCCGTCCAATGATATAAAAAAATCCAAAATTTCCAAAATGAGGATTTTGGCAGGAGTAATTATTTCCACTGCAAACTCCTTTCGTTGAAAACTGCATTTTTTTCTGTAAATTTGTAATATTTTTCTTTTCGTAACATTTTCATTGAAAACACAAATATAAAAAGAAAGATTTGTTCTTCATTATGATTTTTAGTTTCCGTGGAAGAAAATCCAAATGGAAATAAAAATGTCGATAATGGCTATAGGTATTAATTTAATAGCTAATATCTCTTTCTTAAATTTTAATGGAAATATTTTGTTAATTTATGCCTTACCTTATGTACTCCATCTCTTCGTTTCTAAATAATCTCCATTTATATTATTTATAAATTACACCAAAAACCAATAAGTATTATCAATGAAATACTGAATCAATGTTATTGTGGTGAGAATTTAATATGAATTAAATTATTATATAAAAATCATTTTATAACTGATTCTCTTTAAAATTCAGGTAAGTGCATATAATATCTTTTATTTGTCATTTTTACTTTCAAATTGTAAGACTTTGATTTATTCTAATTATTTCTTGTTGTGATGTTTTTTCCACACTCTATTCATTTAGTTTATATTATATTTATTTTAAGTTAGTTTTGTATATTATATATTTTGTTTAAAGGAGATTTCCGTTGATTAATAAATAAATAAAAAAGACAATTTCAATACGTTTCATAAAATTTCCACTTCCAACCTCTAACAATACCTGAATTTCATTGTCTGCACGCGTGTGTGTACACATCGTCACGCATGGGGTCCTCCCCCAATAGTTTTACTATCATTACGATACTGCCATTGCCGTCACCAACGGCAGTGAAACACCGGGCAGTCTAGTTTTACCGAAAGCGACAAACTGCAGTCGTCTGCCAACAAACGTCGGCACCTGAAGTGTACTACTTTGGAGCGCGCGCTTATTTCAACTTCAAATCGCGTGAGGTTTAATCTCGTGCTTTCGATCGCAGTAAAATTACAAGTTTTACGAGTGTAATCATAGTGGTTAATTGTTAATCTACACAGGATGGTTTATTGAGAACAGTGTGGATCATGTAGGAAGTGTTTGGTGAGTTTTTTTGCATTGGTTTTTAGAGAAATTAATAAATAAATATTAGAGTGAGCAATATTTTATTAAAATATTGATACAAATATTCCTACAATAAAGAAAAAATGCAATATTGAAAAAATCATATGAAAATTGATTTTTTTTTTCTTAGAATTATTTGTTTCTAATTCAACTGTTTCAAAATATTGATTATTGGATTGTTTAAAGAAACTTAAACAATTCGATAGGGTTAACCAATATTTACAAACAGGAAGAATAAAAACAAATAATTCTAGCGAAGAAATACAATATTGATGTGAATTCTTTAATATTGTATATTTTTCCATATATTTATATAACCCTATTGTATTGTTTATATATCAATTTTTAGTATTTAAATTTGTTTTTAAAGCCACTAAGAGTATGTTATTTTGGTAGACAATATAACAACCATGATAATTTTTATATGCAATTGCATACAATTGTTTTATATGAATTAAATAGAATGATTTTTTTTAATTCTAGCAATGAATCGGCTTTTAATAATCGTCCATTTTTCACAATCACAACATTATTTCCTTCCATTTTAGGAAAAAAAAAACAGTCTTGCAAATCAAATGTTTATTTTATTTTTTATTATTATTCAGTAGATTTATTGATTAATAATTTTGAGAAAATTAAGAAATTAATTTTTGTGATTCTTGTTTTCTCTCCAAGATTTTGTCTAAATACACTCTGAAATAACTGGCATCTTCTTTATGTATAGTAGAGCACAATGGATATAGGTAGAATGCAAATACTATATTTATGACACAATGATTGATAAGACTTTTGTGTGATTAGATGAATCTGCCATAATATTACATAAGATCAAAAATAAGTACAATTTGAATTGATTGTTAATTTTAATATTATAAATTAATAAAACATGTTTACTCTGTACAACTGATATTTTATTTATTGACTATAGTTTCGAAAACATTAGCGTATCATTATCAAAGTAAGTGTCAATTTTTAGTGCTTTAAATGTTTTGAATAGCTACATGGATATACTCATTCCCCGGCTTATGCATTTTTGACAATAAAACCATGGTAATTTTGATTTTGGTTTAGTTTGATAATGAAAGGCTAATTTTGTCGAAAATATAGTGAATAAATAAAATATCAGTTGTATAAACAAAGTTAAAGTGTTTTATTAATTTATAATAGACCATGTACAACCAAGTGGAAGCCTTAATAATTAACAAGTTAATACAAATTCTTTATACAAACCTCTTTATTCAGACAACAGAATTACAATTTTTTACAAATATTTATATTTACAATATATATTGATGGGTTAGTAGTCTGTCATGGACTATCGACCGGATAAATTCTTTAAATTTTCAAATTTATTTATTATTTTCAAATAAGTCACAGTTATTAAATAAATTAAATAAAACGAATTTGTAAATTTAAAGAATTTATCCGGTCGATAGTCCATGATAGACTACTAAGTGAATAAAGTAAAACAATATTTTCTTTTGTTAAAAAATCTTTAATTTAATACTTATTGTGAATAATTACGCCTTTTTGTATATATGGTTAAAAGGTTACTTGCTTAAAAATGGTAAAATTAGTGTTTCGAATTTAAAACAACGTTTCGTTTTCAGTAATTTAATTAAATGTTTTAAAGGTGTCTCACTTTTTTTTTCTTGCGACAATTATTTTCACGAAACAAAGCGCGGCGTTTAATTTGAAATCGCACTAATTTAATTGAATACGAAAGTGGAATTTCTTTTTATCAAAAAAGTTTCACACTTCATTAAGAAATCCATTCTTTGTATTGGTTCTGGGATCAATGGATTATCATCCTCCTTTTGCGTAACTAGAAAGTATTTCCTCCATGAATGGGCGTCGTGTAAAAAAGTGTATGTTATTATTCAGCAATCATCTTTATCCAAGCGAAAATAACTAAAAGCTCGTCGCAGAAGAAAAACTGCGGTGATTATTATAATCATTTTGATCATTAAGTTATATCTACACGATTATTATTACGTAGTTAAGCGTGTGAAAAAGTTTATTAATTTAAATTTTGGTAAACTTCATAGTGTTAATGAGGCATTTCCTTAAAAAAAATATATGACGAACTAAAATAATAATAATAATAATTTGTGTGAAAAAATATAGCAAGTCTCGAGGGCAAACGTTCCGCCATGTTATTTTTGTATATTAAAAATAGAGATGGGCAAACTTGATCTTTTTGTTACTGCAAAATTAAGTATATGACAATTATGCTTATGTAAAATATTCTATTAAAATTTATTAAAAACTTCAATTTATTGTTATTTGGTTACTTTATTTATTGAAAATTGCTTATTTGGAAATAATCGATTACTAACATTATTCGATTTTGCCCAACACTAATTAAAAAGGTTTTTTAACTCCAATTGGCTTCGAGTGCATGTCCCTGAATATCCCGCCGTACTTGATTAATCTCCTTGAAAATTTCCTAAACAACATATCCCTTCAAGTTAAAATACGTCAGACCTTCTCCAAAACCTCTGTTCCCGAAGAAGGTCTATAACAAAGTTCCCTCTTAACACTGCTCTTCTATAATCACCCAGAGCACGACATATATTGCTCTGATCCCAAACATATTGATAAAACTGCTTACCCTATTCTTGATGCCGATGATATAGCATTAATATCACACGCTTCACCCTTTCTAACCTTCTTCTTTAACAATATATGTTGTAATAATTTATGTTATTCATAGACTTTTTATTACATTTGTCAATAAAATTTATGTACATAAATACAGGGTCCTGCACGACAGCTTCCGTCTTCGATAGCTTAGTTACTAATTAAGTTATGAAAAAAACATTTTTTACTTTTTAATTTTTTTCTTGGTATTGCTGAACCGATTTCAATAAAATTTTTGAGGTATGTAGGTAATCATAAAAGGTATCTAAATAATGAATAAAATGTATATCAAGCAATTTAAAAAAATATATAATCATGACGTAACTCTTTTTTTGAACTCCCTTTGTAATCAACAATATTTTCCCGAAGTTAATCCTAAGACCCAAGTAAAGTTTCCAAAATTTCAAAGTCCTAACTTAATTAGTAACTGAGCAATCAAATACGGGAGCTGTGATGCATGACCCTGTATATATAAAAAGAATACCAACAATTGGTGCTATTCGATACGTAAAATGTTAAGCTTAAAGTATATGTTATTAATTAGCTTTACAATATTCATTATAAAGCTTGTTTATACTGTGATTATAAACAATAACTTCTATTTTAAACTTAAAATTTGCAGAATCGCCTCGAATTTCGACTCTTTGTTTTGTAATTGTTGTATCGATCAAAAAGTGTTTCCATAAATTTTAAAGAAGGACGAAATGTTTCACATTGCAGTTTTAATTGAATTAAAAGAAAAAAAAATGAAAATAATTAATAAAATAAAATTACTTCACACAATTAGATAGAGATATTTTTTAATTGTGTGAAATATTTTTAATAAAAAAACTTTAATATACCAAGATTGCTAAGATGATACGCCAAATTACTATTGTATAATTCAGTATCCGTGGGTATTTGCCTGAGAAGTAGTTCTTTAAATAGATATTTGTATTTTCTTTCTACTTATTTTGTAAGTATTTAATTTCAGAGTAATTAGAAAGAGAATAATTAATTATTTAATTATTTTAAAAGTGTTTCCTTTTTCTATAAATGTTACAACAGCATCAATATTCAACAGCTGAGATATTATAAATAAATTTTCTCTATGTGCTAAAGAATAATTTTATTTCAAATATTTAATAAAAAGAAACAGTCCACTGAGAAAAATGGACATGTTTTAATATCTGAATATTTGGTTTAATGGAAGAATGTTTGAGATCTTTGAGTGGATATTTTGTTCTGTTTTATGTAAAATTAAAATTTTGGACAATAATACACTTGGTTAGAGCTGTTTACATTCAATTGAATAAAAGGAAATTTAAAAATAATTAATTACTTTCCCTTTGGCTATTGCAACTTAAAAAATAACAAACAATCATTTCAACAACTACTTCTCGGGCAAATGCCCAGCCAGGTATTGAACCACACAATGGACATTGTTGCACCACAAATGAATGTATAATGTAACAATTTTTTATTTAAACTTATTTTGGACTTTTATCGTTATAATTATTTTAAAATATTTTTGGCTAGAAGCCATAGGGCCCATCCAGGGCGGTTGTAAAATGTGAAGCCACCATAAATTATTTATTATTTATGAATGTCTAAGGCTTCCATTTTTTCTACATGAAGTTTTGTTGAAAATACTGTAAATTAAGGATGCTCTAAATTTTATTCAAACTATCCATAGAAAAAAATGAAGAAAATGTTTTTTTACAATTTAAATCTCAATGAGGCCTAATTAAATAAATACCCTGTATAAAAAGCCTTATTATCATATGAATTTCCTTAATTACATAAATCAAATCAGGACAATGCATTATAATTAAGTGAATGCGTGGTGTTAATAAATAAATATTATTCCCCGTAAATTTCCTCGAGCTATTATCGTGGAGAAAATACGAGCTGGAACATTTCTTACGCATTATAATTGTAAATTTTGCCACACTTCGCCTCGTTATTACTGTCAATAAAACCGGCGCTTAAGTAAATACCTTACGCTTATTAAACTACATACTCATGTATCTGCATCGCGAGAAATGTTTTTATTGTTATTAAATTTACTTCGAATGTTCAAAAAAACATTCGTCGAAATGGTTACAATTTGGAAATTTGTGGAAGGTTGTTTTTATTTCCAGAACTTTAAAAATAATTGAACGTACATCCATGAATAAAAAATGCAGTAAAATAGGAAAAATGGATTATTTATTCATTTTGAAAATCTTAAAACATACTTATGATTTATTTTTCTATTTATTAGAATAAAATTATTATATTTTTTTTCAACACAATACAATAAATATCAATAAAAAGTGTGATAAATATACGGTATTTCATTTTTAAAAATAATTTTGCATCGGTATTTGTTTATGGGATTTATGGGGTATTTAAAATATTAAGTGCAAAACATATACAGTCAAAAAGACTAATTTACCTGTCAGAAATTGGTCACTAGCAGTAGTATGTATTGAGAATGTATGTTTGTATATTTTTAATATGTCTCTTAAATAAATATTTTTTTTATTTTTGTAATGTTTTTTTTATTTATTGGTAGTGCGTTTCATTTCCTTGTATTATTTTCAATATTATGAATGCCGAGTATAATTTCTTTTTTTTAAAAATTTAAATAAATGAAATACTTTTATTTTGATTATATAACTGGGAAATCATAGTTATACAAAGTAAAAAAGTGTTTTCTTTATTATAATTGAATTATAATGTATAACAAAGTAGAAGCCTCAAAAATTAACAAGTTTTCTTTTTTTATATTATTTCATTATGTTTCTATCATATTTGCTTAATAAAATAACTCTTTATCAAAACAATTTTAACCATTCTTTGATTTGGTTGGCGTTTGCTGGCTGACTTTTTGTGATTTACCATTATACTAATTTACAGTGAGTATAGTTTAGATTTTAACAAAATCCATTGTAATAAATTAAATTTGTTTACTGTGCTTTGGCCACTATTTATTATTTCATATAAAATTCAAATTGCTACTGCGTGATAATTACAGAAATTTCCCTCGAAACTCGAGTCGTAATAAAATAATTATTATGTAGTGATAAATACACAGTATATAATTTCACGGAGTAAATGGACTTAAAAATATTGCATTAATATCACATTAACGTTAAATATTGTTTTAATATTGATCTAACGTTTTTTGTAACATTTTTTTCAATTGTATAAATTGGGCAACAGTGGCTCGAACAAGTGTTTAATTTAAAAATAATCCTTAATTTAACAAATCTAAAAAAAACATAACTAACTAACCATCTTTATTGAAATATGTATATGTATGTACAATAATATATAAAAATTAGAATTATATTCTGTAGATGAATCGGCTATCGACCGAAAAAACAAATTTAAATTATACAACAAAAACGAAAGATTAAAGAAAATGTTTGAAATAACCATTCGTTTCTAAGCAGATTGAATGTATACATCTTCAGAAAGATACACAAAAAAATATGGAAAGTAAATGTCAAAGTGAAGTGAAATTTAATAAGGTTACATATGAAAATACATAATTGTTAGATCTATTTTAATTAAAAAAAAAATGCTGCTGAAGAAGTTAATAATTTGTTAAATTTTCCAATTTATTTATCACCTATGTCATTTAAATTTTACAAATGATTGTATGTTATATTGAATATTTCCAAAATATTTAGAAAATAATATTTTCTAGAGAAATATTTAATATTTATGAGAAAGAATGCTATATTTTTCTTTTTAGATTTTTATCCAAAATTTGGCTCTATCTGAAAATTATTTCATCTTCTCTAGCCACCTTGTATTAATTATTTTAAAAAATCATTATTATTCTAAAATAGCTTTTCCACTTTTCGACAGTTTAAATAATTCTAAATGTCAAAGAATAATATTTCGATTTCATATTTAATGAATAATGTAATGGTAGAACACTCGTAATATTTAAAACATTATCGACGTCTTCTCAAAAGAAAGTTATATGCAGATAGAGGAAAGTCCCGCGCACGTATTCCATTTTCCATACGTGTGCAGTATGGGAATGTTCGCATCTTATTAAATGATGTTTACACGGCTCTCTTCGAATGAGATCGGCGGTAGCGAAAGTTTTCCTTTCGTTAGTAGTTTTCGAGGAGAAGAAAAAATACACCACAATGAAATTACACAGGCGTGTCCGTTCATTATGTTGAAATTTTCGGTTGATTAAATTGTGCGGATCGATAAAATTTATGAGAAGAAATCTTTATAAATTCAATGAATGAATAAAATGGCGTGTATAATTTTTTTTATTAATTATGTTTAGAAACCGGAATTTCACTTATATTTTAATTAAATTTGTGGTTAATGGTAATTAGGATTAAAATTAATTTATATTTTATTAATAGTCTCGGTTTGTTTCACTTGTGTTATCGAAACTGATTTTTTTTCCAACCGTACAAAAACACTCAATAGTTTCACTCTGACGTAATAAATGAAAATATACATTGAGGATTTTATTTTATTGAATATAGCCCTATTTTTAATATAATAAAATTCATGTTAACGCATTGGAAGCGTTTTCAGTAAAATTTCATTAATGTCTAAAATTATCATAAACTATGAGTTTATGAGTTTTAATAAATTTATCTGTTATAATGAGCACACAGTGTTCGAATATACATCTAGTGCTCAAATAAACAAATGAAGTAAGGAATTAATGAGCTAGATTTTGTGATTTACTGCCCATTGCGTGTTTATACGTAGAATAATGCATAACAAAGTAGATTTAGTTCACTTGCTATTTGATCACTGGAATTAATGTATAGATAATAAAAGACATTAAGGATAGATAAAGATAGTAAATTAAAATATGTATAATGAAAATGAGGATGAAATATAGACCGTCACTCGGGGATTACTACTAGGCCATTAACCCAACATGACATTTAAAAAAATTCAAAGTCGAAGATGAGGAAAATCACTTACACTTATGAACTACGGAATGAGAGTAAAAAATAATTGCGCGATTTTTATTTACGATTCATTATTAGCATTAGATTCCAAATAGTGCAACAATATTCAATATGGGGGGCCGAAAATTTTGATTTCGATAGATGTGCCTTACAACATCGTACTGTGGATGTTGTTGTTCACCGCGTCGTCTTCTCACCCTTTGTCGACCATTATTTACGTCCAACAAAAGCGGGATTCATCGCTAAAGACAACTGTACTCCATTTCTCGTTCCATTGTAAGCGGTCTCTGCACCACTCTAGACGATTACTTCGGTGTATGGTGATAGCAACAAATTTGTGCTACCTCTGACTTCGAACAGTAGAAGTTATGGTATGGGGAGCTATTGCGTATGGTGGCAGGTCCTCATTATTGTTAATTAGAGGCAGCATGACATCTCTCCGCTACATACAAGAAATTCAGCGACCCCATACTATAGCCTACCTTGCAATACCACCAAGTCCACTTTTTCAAGAAGATAATGCGCACATATTGCTAGAGCTACATTGGACAACTTTGAACCACACCAAATCAATATTTTACCCTGGTCCCCAAGATCTCCAGACCTTTCTCCGATAGAACATGTGTGGGATATTATCGGTAGGAGACTAACCCGTTTAACTCGTCCATCAGAGACCTAGAAAGCCCTTTGTCGTGAAGTACAAGTTTTTTGGGAAGAGATACCATAGGAGGATATCGATCACCTCATTAGAAGTATGCCTAGATGCACTCGTGAATGTGCAACAAATCGCAGAGGACTTACACATTATTAAAATTTGTTCACGTTCTGGTTGAAATTTTAATCAATTATTAACTTTATAATTACGAACATGTATACGAAAATTTATCGAAATATAATCGCTCGTTCTTGATGATTACATTTCTATTGCTCTTAGTACATTAATCCTAAAGAATTTCGAGTACAACAAACCAAATCGAACAACAATTTGATTGGTGTTGGTATCTTCAAAAGATGATAATCCGTTTCGATACGCTGTGTCGTAAGTCGTATTTGGGGCATCGGTCAAGGATTCGCTGAAAATTTATGAAATCCATTTGCGATTAAAAGTGGAAGCAGGATGCGGCCATTTCACACCGTTTTGTTGCTTTGTGCGACCGACCCAAAAATTATTGCACAAGTTGAATGCTTGTTATCGAATCAGCCTCTCGTGTATGTACCGAAATTCTGGTTATAGAAGATTCCAACTTTAAATGAAAAATAGTGTGCTCAAAGCTAAGAGGCTGTTAAATACAATATATACAAAAAAATACTTAAAACTTACCTTTAGCTTATAAACTATTTTTTTAATATTCATTTAATACATTTGGAGTTCCCCGATGCACGATGCCTATATGCAATTATTTCGTTAAAATATTACAATATCAAGACTAAAAAATCATGTATACAACACTTTTAAAAATCATCTTAAATTATATATATATTCTCATAGCCATTCATTTGTACATCATTCTTGATAGTAGCATGAAGCTGATACTTGTCGAATTTAATTTAAATAGAAAAGAGTATTATTCATTCACTTGGTCACAGTTATTTAAACATATTAAATAAAAATGATTTGAAAATAATAAATACATGTGAAAATAATTAATTAATTATTTTCAAATCATTTTTATCTAATGAATTTAATTTAATAAGTAATTTCAGTTATCAATGAAAAGTAATTTTATTTAATTTATAATTATACATTTTATAAAAAAAAATGTTTTGCCACAAAATATTTTTAAAAGTAATTTTAGAATTTTTAGAATTTAAAATATAAATATATATAAGATGTTTCAAATTCGAGTCTCACCATTGGGATCTCACTTTTTTTTTAAATAGAGGATAGGTTTAAATTTGCCACTTTTGCACAATTGTATACAGATTAATATCCCTTTGAGAAAACTGGGCCAATTGTCTTTCATTTCGAAAAATGTCAAAAAACCGAAAAAAAAAATATATTTTTTTCTAAAATTTGCTCAAAACCCTCACAATTTATCTCTCCTTACAAAATATTGTATTCCTTGGGACTTTCGGTCACTATCCCCCAATTCATTAAATCATGCATACATGACAGTTCAGCTAGCTAGCATAGTTTTAATTTGCAAATCACCATAAATTCATACAGGGCAGTAAAACCTATGGCCGATAGCCCATGACAGACTACTAACACAATTATACGTATTGTTATAATAAATTTTGTAAAATTTTGTTGTCATATTGTCTGAATAAAGATGTTTGTATGTATATTTTTTCTTATTTTATTTATATCTTCGTTATTTAAAGCAATATTTTAATGCAGTGAAGATTTTTTTATAGCACTTTCTTATAATCTAATCGGTGGAGTACACATTTTATTAATAGCATGTTTAATTTCATATGGACCACCATCAACTTTTTTATTTCCTATGGACGCCATGTTGATTTTTTCTTAAGGCTGAAATCCTCTATTTTTTCTGATTAAAATGATATAAAAAATATACCTTCATTATTGTAAACAAATGGTTTATTGTTAAAAAATTGTTTTAAAAACACTATTTGAATTAAGCTTGCTATAAAATCGATGGAAATTAATGGATAAATTAAACTTATACCATTATTAGTATTAGTAATTGAAAATGTTGCTAACAAAAATATTTATTTCCATGTTTTCTAACCATAAAAATCAATATTAAATGTCGACAATAATAACAGATATCATTGTTATGTTTTTTTTTAAATAATTTTTGTTAAATCAAATAACCATTTTTGGCAATCCATAAGCAATATTACACACTTTAAGTATTTATTTGTGTAATTTTGTTAAATGCAGCAATTATTATCGCTTGTCTGAGTTACTATCCAGTATGATATGTTTTAGAAATAATACTTTTTTTAGAAACGCCCGCAAAAGGGATAATAGTGCATTTAGTTAATTGCTGCTGTCACCAAATATTTTAGTATAAATTTACTGGAAGGTTATCTAAATGATCGGAAACTGTTGATCACAATATTTAAAAATATTTTTCGCTGGTTAGAGAACCTTCAAACATTATTGGCCCTATTATGGTGTCATTATAAATTCCCGCGGAAATATTAATTCCAAAACGATATTGGGATCTGCAATTAGGGACTTGCTTTTGTTTTCTGTGGCCCAGTAATGTTCCTTATTTCGATTAGAAATTCCACAATTTTTAAAATGGCATTTTTTGGTCCAAATTATGTTTTTTTAAGTATCGTCTTCGTATAATTTACTGATTAAAAAGTTACAAAATGCAAGTAGTCTTACTTCGTCGCCAGGAAAAAGCGTCTGATTTTGATGAATTTTATATGGATTATAATTTGCATTTTTTAAAACTCTCCAAATATGAGATGACGACATATTTAAATTTCTTGAATTAAAAAGTTACAAAATGCAAGTAGTCTTACTTCGTCGCCAGGAAAAAGCGTCTGATTTTGATGAATTTAATATGGATTATAATTTGCATTTTTTAAAACTCTCCAAATATGAGATGACGACATATTTAAATTTCTTGAATTTAGTAACAGTAACAGCTGTGGGATTCTGATTTACCCAAAATTATTTGAGGGTATTTGGATGGTAATATTTTTTTGATATATTTTACAACATTTTAATATATCAAAAAAATATTAACATTTCTAAAATGATTTTGTGATTTCCACCATAATTTTGTTACCATATTTTTTCTGTGCTTATTCAATGAACCAAATTTCTCTCAATTTTTTAAAAGATACGTGTTATGGGGTAGCCTCCTCTCTGGATGCATATCTAGATAATTTTAACACACCAGTGTTGAATTTCTTCTCGACAAGTAAAATAGTTGCAACATCTTACGTTTTACTAATTGACTAAATGACATTCTTATTAATAAGCAAACATTAAAATTATATTTCGACGATGCCAATATTCCTTCGTTACAGCGATAAATAAGAAGTTCTTTTATAGCATAAAAGAAATCATAACAAAGAATGATTTATAAAAGAATAGATATAGTATGTATCATTGTTATCAGAAAAAATTGAGGATTAAATGTGATAAAAAAATCAATATGGTGTTCATAATAAAAAAGAATGTTGATGATGATCTAGGTGAACAGAAATATGCTACTAATAGAATTAGTACACCATTGATTAGATTATAAAAAAGTGAACTGCATTAAATCATTGTTTAAAAAAAAAACGAAGACATAAATAACAAAAATCTATTCCTTCGGTTTTTTTGGCATTTCTCGGAAATAAAGAAACATAGCTCAGTTCTCTTAATGGGATATTAATCAGCTTGTAATTGTGCGTAAGTGTCAAATTTAAACCTAATAAACTTATCTTTTATAATATGATATTCCCATGGTGAAACTTGAAGTTGAAACAACTTGTATAGTGTTGTACCATAAAAATTTATATTGGCTATCATGCCAATTTTCAAGAAAAAAATTAAATTGATTAATTTGGGGAATTCTCCTAATGAAAGACAGTTTGTATACTTTTATGAATTACTTTTTATAAAGTATCCAGGAATAACAATAGGGCCAAAAAAATCTTCATATAAAGATTCATAGGAAAGCCAGCCAAAAACACTAATAAGAAAGCTTATGTTGCGTTTTTTTTTTTATTAAAACATGAACACATATGAATACCTCCCTTCGGTGGATAAATATATTTTTTATCTGAATAGTCTCGGAAATTATCTATTGAAAACAATGCAACTTACGGCGAATCAAATTTCACAAAGTCCACTCATCCGAGCGAAAACTGAAACCGCAATTTTGTTCCGTTCCCATAACAAAATGGGAAAAGACTCCTCCGATGCGTTTCGATTGTTTCGCGAAACGGTGTGATTTTCTAGAATCGATGTTTGAAAATTATGTAAAATATGTCTTGTAAATGTAAGATTTCTTATAAGATATAATCCATTTTTTTTAATTATGATTCGCTACAAATTTCTATATAGTGCCAACTTACAGATATTTAAACTGATGTAAGATAATGTAATTTGTGCTATTTGTTTTTACTTATTTTGCAGTATTTTGTCCTTATCGATAATTCCAATCCAATTTATTCGATTGGAATTATCGTTAATGCTACAAACATACAAAATACATTTAAGTGAAATTGAATATACAATGCGAAATTTTCTATTGTATGCACATGAAAATTATCAACTAGGTACTTATAAAATTTAATGACAATAACGTTATAAATTTATCAATAAAGCGACTAATACAAAATAGCGTTAATACATACAATGGTAACAGTTTTATTATAAGACAAATATAACTATTACCAGTATATTTAATTTTATTTGTTTTATTTACGTAAAAGTTCACATTAAAAAAAGAATTTGAGAATAATTCATAAATTATCCCCTCTTAGGTACTGCGACATTTTGACTCTGGTAAAAATGATCGACCGTTTTTAATTAGTTTAATTAATAACTTTGTAATTATATAAGAACTGACGAGGGTTTAAATATCGAAACACAAGTTTACGGATGGCCTTATATTATGCATTCATTTTCGATACAAATATTGTTGCTTTATACAATACAGTAACATACTGTATAAAGCAACAAGCAAATGTCTATTATTGAACATTTGTTTTCAAGTACTTATGTATCATAAGTCAAATTGTCGTAGTAGTAGCTAAAGAGGGAATAATTTATTAAATGTTTTCAAATTATTTTTATTTAATTAATTTAAATAGCTGTGACCAAATGAATATTATATAATATAATATAATATATAATATTATATATATATATATATATATATATATATATATTATATTATATTATATTATATTATAACATTATGCAATTTAATTTTCATAGACTTTAGAAAATTAATTCAGTAATTTAACATTCGAAAATATCCAAAGAGTAGTTGTTCTAATTCTATGGCGGGACAAAAAGCGAAAATAGAATATATTTAATTATTTTTAATTTAATTTTAATTTAAAGAGTTTGGCAGTCTTATATATTATAAATAATTCTAAGTAATGTTACGGAAAAAAGAGTTGATAAAATGACATAACAATATATAATAAATAAACTTAAAATGTTTCGATATTGCATATATATTTTTTATGATATTTAATCTTTCTTTTCTGAAACGACCTCGAAGCTCCTTAGAATTGTACATGTAGAATTAAGGGTTTGTGGAGCACAGATTCGGAAATGCTGCCCGGGCGAATTTTGAAAGCCAATAAAAAATCATAAACTTTGTTTACCCATTTATAAATATAATTATAAAAAATATTTTCTTTTGTGGAATCTTCCATTTCGTTATGCATATTTAAATATATTCAAAAAAAAGTATAGAAGTGTTTTTATTAAAATATTTTATAAAATATTTAATTAAGTATTAATTTAAATTAGCCATATGTATTGTCCACTAATTACAACTAACCAATCGCAATAAATAATTTTCTATGTTTTTTTTTATTATTCTAAGAAATGTGCTTATTCAGATCAGACACCTTGTCACTGTATGAAATGTAAAATAAATGATTCTCACGTAAATGAATTACATTATTAAAAATAATACAAAATAATATACGCAGGTGGTTATTATCAATGTAATATAATAAGCGTGGTAAGTAGGTTTCCTGTATCCATTTACTTAACCGCGAGAAACGCAATTAAAAAATCCGGCCCAGAAAGCGCACACCTAATTAATTGTTTACGAGACAATTCCGCGATATAATTGCACATAACAATCCTCCCGTTTAATAAAAATCCACGATCGCTAGAGAAGCCCGTACCAACGACCCGTGATCAACGTTTTGTAATAGTTCGGCGCAATTAACAGAATACGTAACACGTGTTAGTAAGTGGCTCTAATCGCAATCGGGATGCAAATGGATGATGCTAGCGGTGCTTTACGGTTTGTTTTCCGTGAATGAAACGCGATGGCTATCGTGGAATTTGCAAATTCAGGTGGATTATTAAGTAACTGGAATTGTTTTTCTCGGCTTGCACCAGGCTGCGATGATAAAATTGCTCCTTGGATTCAAACAGAGCGAGACACGGTGATTAAATTAGTGGCTGAATAATGAATTTGATTTATTTATGCTTGAAAAACTTCGGGTTTTTTTACTGTTATTTGAAGAAGGATAAATTAGTGATTAATTCGAGCTAATTGACTGAGTTATTTTAATAAAACGTTTTAATTTTGTTTATGTCACTGAACTGTAATTAGGAGAGTATTTTTTTCTCGGCCTATTTTAACACCACCACTCAACCACCCTCAACCAAAAAAAAAAAAATCGTCGCTGAAAAGGGGCTGAAAAATATCAATCAATACACAAGTTGTGAGAGAGGCGTGCTGGTAATAACTTTCGCAATAATCTCTTAGCATATTTTTTCTGTGATGTCGTTTCCCTGGAAATCTCGGAGTCTAGTCGGAGTCCAAGCGAAAGAATTCATTTCTGTAGTACGAACCACCATGATAAGAGTATATCCAGTTCACAATCATTTACCGAATGTTCTTATTGAATAATTCCATTATTGTCATTATTTTTGTTTTTCTATTGATCTGTTTTATTTCTATGTAATGCTTCTGCAGTGGTTTTGATTCAATTTTTTATTTTACAATTCTTTCTTAAAATATTTTATGTTAGTATTTGATTTATATGGAATCTGATTGAAAAATTCAATGGCTATAATTGATCAAGGAACTATTTAATCGATTCAATCTACCATTATATTTTGTAATTACAGATTGTTATTGATTGTATATAGGTAAATTTCTGTAAACACACAAAATTAAATTAAATTTCTTTGCCTAATTTGGAATTTTACTTCCATCCAAATCAATTAATTTTAATTAAAGATCATAAGTCTTAAGTTTTTAATAGAAAATTTAAATTACAATGAAATTAAACAAGGAAAAATTCTGGCAAGGATCAATAAAATTCTAACAATCTCTTTAAATTTAAATATTTATCGTCATAATGATGACAATTTAAATACATACAAAAATAATTGTTATAATTTAACCTGCATTTCAGTAGTGCGTGAGACAAGCCGGCCCTGTATCTGTATGCATATGAAAGTCCTCCTCCCTCCGAAATTCTGGCCTTTATATTTAGTAGGCACTGGACTGGCGAATCCCAGCGGCATTTGAATTATTTATCGATGTATTAAAACATTTCATAGAACACACCTGAAGCTTAAAAAATAATCCCTCGCTCCTAATTTACGATTATCATGAGAGATATTTCTATTGGGGTCATTAATATAACTAGAGACAGTGGAGTTACATTGATAATCTTAGATCTTATTATATCATAAATTTTAGCACATTATTTATAATTGTATTTATATTAGTTTATAAAGTAATGGCTATAGCCATCAATTATTTTTAGAAATTAATAATTTATTTTGTAACAGCATATTCCATTAAATACAAATTTTTAACATCTAAATGCCAAATCATTCAATGAATTAGAATAGTGTGGCAATAAAATTTTCAAACTTACTTAACCATATCGATTGGAAAACCATTATGATGAAAACATCATTAATTATACCTATAACACGTTACGTATACCAAATCAACCATTACCTTTAATAATATAATCCACTAATGCAACAAATCTGGTTTCCAATTACAGGTGATTACCGACAGAGGTATTTCCGCAGCATCGACGTTTTTGTAATGAATCCTTTCGTTTTTTCCTTTTATTCTTCTCTCTTCTTTTTCTTAAATGATCCGAGTACACTTGTACAATAAATAATTACGCCTTGCTATTTTATGGTCAGTTTTCTCTTGTATCCGTTAGGAAACCGCAAATTAAGTTAATGCACAGCGATTGCCGCTTTCGCTGCTAATTTTATTAAATTCATTTACGCTATAACATCTTTGTGCAACAAGTTAAATTGTTTATTACTGTGTTTTATTAATACATATTTGATGGAATGTAATTTATATTTTATTTAATTTCATTTTCGCAAGAAATAAATTATGAATAACAGTAAAAGGATTTACTCACATGGTCTCAGTTATTTAAAATATTATTTTTTAAATTCTTTATATTTAATTTATTTTAAGTAACACTGACGATGTTAATAAACCCCTTTTTCTATTATTATTATTTTTAGCCAGCGATTCTTTATTTAAATCTAAGCCGAAAATATTTTTTTTGCAGACAATTAAGAAAAAGCGTAGCATTCGCGTCCGTCGTCGGACTCGATGATATACACCGTAGATCCTGTCCGGGACGATACGTTTCATTAATTTAATTTAACAACTTTGTAATTATATAAGGCAGAGCTGACATCCCGAAACACGTATATGCAGATAGTCGTATATTCAGTATTTTATTTATTTATTCTTTGCATTAAATATTGTCTAAATTGTCTAATAAAAAAAATTGCTTTATACAAAGATTTATTGTTATGAAACAGCAATTGTCCATTATTTTATATTTGTTTTAAAGTACTTACGTAACGTAAGTTGAAGTGTCAATGAAGCTTAACAGGTAATTATTTATTAATTATTTTCAAATCCTTTTTATTTAATTTAATAAATAAATATTTTAAAAACATATATCTCATTTAAGTCAATAATACCTATTCTTGGATTTTGAAGGCGTACACTTCGTGGTAAAATTTCAATTTTTATTTAAAGAAAACACAACCATAAAATAAAGGTAGTATAAAAAGTCAATATTCAGTTTCATTATTTAAACAATAAAAACGTGTTAACACCGAAAACGTATTTCGATCGTAAAATGATATTTCTTAATGGATTACAAATACAAAGTTAATACTAATTTGGTATTGAATTATATATGGCGTTGAATCAGAATGGACAATATTTATTTGAATAAAATATTAATTCATTATAAGGAAATAGTTTTAAATTTGTATATAAAAAAAATCCGAAGAACCAAAAAAATTCTCATTGATTGTACAATTGCATAAGTTACAATATTTATGTTTGATATATTTAGTCTATAAAGATATTATAAAAAAAATATTAATTCATGGATTAGAGTGTGTTGGAAAATAATATACGAAGGAAATGAAATGATGATTTTTTTTGTTAGTTTTTTGTAACTTGTTAGTTAATATATTGTGTAAGAAATGTATAAAACGCCAAATATGTCTTTTTATTTAACCTTTGGTGAAATATAATTAAATAAATAATACAAAACATTTGGCCTCTTTCTCTTATTTATTTTCTTTCCTACAAATCTCAACCTTTAGTTGAACTTGTCTGATGATCAATGGGCGAAAATTAGAGAGAAAATATACAAGTGAGAAATACTAACAGATTGAGTTAAATATTATATTTTAGGGCAGAAAGACCCCAGGTCGATAGCCCGGACAGACTAACACAATATTTGTTTTCTTATTTAAATATAAATGTATATATACGATTATGTAATGATGTCTGAATAAAGATGTTTGTATATATATTATATTTTAAATTTATATTTAAATTTTTGCAAGAATATAATCACTTGTAAGAAAATATTCCGTATTTTGAAGCTATGTTAAATTAGTAGCTTATAATGTAGCGTGCCTAATTCTTCGCAACTTGGGTTGTTTAAAATTCAATTTCATAAATTTCCATGAAGTTTCATGCGAGTGCTGATCCATGATGTTTTTTTACAAAACCATCTATAACTCGTTGCGCGAATTCCACTGAAGTATCGTGTAATTACTAATCGATTTGCTCAACTAAAATTAAAACGAAATTTTAAAAGCAATCACAAAACGAAACACGCCATCCGTAATCAACCGAAGAAAACGGAACCAGTCCATCCGTTTCAATCCTCGCAAAAAAAACTTTAATCTCCCCGGCACGGACGTAACTACCGTTAACACACACTGCTGATATATTAACTCACATTTTTTACTATCATTTTGAATAATTACTCCGAATTAGAAACGCGTGCTCTTTCAAAGCAAGCGTCTGCCTGCCATCCTCTATCGTTTCCTTTCCTTGACGAGCGTTTAATGGGAAAAGGTATTTATTTCTTGATCGGGCTCCGACTTCCTGTAGTGCAAGTAGACGATTTGAAACGCGGATGTCCATTTGAATGTTTACGATCATTCGTTTGCATATCTAAATTGACGTGGATATCATTCATGTGTATATATGTGTGTGAGTTTGCATTATTTAAGCCTTTCCGTTTTGATTACCATGAAAGCTGTTTGTTGTAGAAAATGGCTTTATGTATCGTATCATACAAGCATGTAATGTAATTCAAACATGAGAAATTTATATTATTAAAATAATCATTTGTAACGAATTAAAATAAAATCATTAAATACAGTATTGTGAAAATTAATGTGAAGAGAGGTGAAATATAAGAAAAGTCGATTTTATAAAAGGTTACAAATAAATAAGTACATATTGCTTAATCGTAATTTTGTTTGGAAATTGTATTCTACTTGGCGTATAATCAGTCAGTTTCTTACAGTTTTCCAACAACTTGTCATCCCGGAATCATACCTCAATTACAGCAGGCAAGTAATATTAGCGTCTTTAAAATATTTCTTTGATTTGTAATACGAAGCTTTATCTTGCTGGAAAATTTCTTCGCCATTTGGAGCAAATTTTTCCATATCATTTTCTATCTTGTAAATCTATGTAGTGGTCACTATTCATCATTCCTTCAATCGGTACAAGAGAACCGGGCCCCACATAGGAGAAACAACCCCAAAACATCTTCTTCTGGGAATGTCACACTGTTTGATCAACATGAGCGGTTCTCAAATTTTCGTCCTGCCATTTCCTGGCGTATCGTGGCCATTAGCCTGCACTAAAAAGAGTGTTTCAGCTGAAATACCTTCCTCCAATCATCTGTAGTACAGGTTGCAAATTTCTAAGTCCAAATAACACATTTATTCATCAATCGTGGATTTTAATTTTACTATAAATTATTATTGCTATTATATTTAAGTTCATTATTGTTATTCTTTAATTCATAAAATAATCTAACCTGTACCGTGTTACTTTTATTGTCAACATCATTTTTTTTATAAAAAAATCAAAACACTCTTGAGGAGAAAAGTTTTCAATCATATTGCCCAAACACAAACAAGCGTAACTAATAAAAATAATTATTATTTTATTATTTACCTTACACTAAATTAAATGTATTCGTCCTCCTCGTAGTATTCGAATACTAATATTTGGATTCAAATATTGTCCAGCTCGAATTTCCATATAGTATATAATAATTTTCATTAATTTAATGTTACTATGAATTATCACATTGTAACTCTAGATATTATTATAATAGCAATAGGAAAGAGTATTTATTCACTTGGTCACAGTTATATAAATAAATTAATTATAACAAATTTGAAAATATATATTTTTTAAGTACTTACGTAACCTGAGTCAAAATGTCAGTAGCTAAACAGGGAATAATTTATTAATTATTTTCATATTTTTTTTATTTAAATCATTGTAAAGTTAAAAGAAAATCACATAAAAAAATCGATTGAAACAAAAAAGAAATTAATATAAGGGGTTTACAGAAATATAAAATAAATCATAATAAAAACAATCTCAATATTAAAAAAAAATAAAGAAATTCATTTTAAATCGCTATTAAATATTTGTAGCATGCTCGATAGTTGTAGGAATTTAAACTTTATTACTTTTATAGCTATATATATATATTTTTTTTTGACTCAGATAGTACAAAAACATTCTAAATTCCATCTTGAAGTGGCTCAATAATTTCTTTTTATTAATGGTTCATATAATAAAATGTATTCATAAATAATGAATATATAGGACATGTAAACTAAGTTTCAAAAAAATGTAAGAGAGTCTGCTTAAGTAAACTAGTCGTAATTTTAATAATATTAGTTTAATGACAAAAAAATGCCGAAAAAATACTCTCTAAAAAAATAATACAGTTATAAAAATATAAACAAGTGTAATTAATAAACATAACTTTATTTTTATTACTTACATTTGGCTCAGCTGAATATTTAATCATTATTTATGGAACAAGTTCTGCGATTGTAAGCACTTGAAATATTGTAAATTTATCATGTGTATGAGATAAGCGTCGAAAGTAAAGAATCTTCTTGTAAAATTAAATTTAGCTGTGTGAATCGTCTCAGTTTTATTTTCACTGGGCTTGTAGTTTCACAATTTTCATGTAGAACAAATATTACTATCAAAACAATTGTTTTGATACACAATATTGGCATCACCAATTTAGATTGTTATAAGAAATATAAATTTTATTAACATATGTCTAGCGGGTTATTTACGCAGGAAGAATAACCACTTACAAAAATACTACATAAACCCTACAAAAGGGGTTTATGTAGTATTTTTGTAAGTGGTTATATCCGTCGGGATATTTGCCCGTAATGTAGAAGTTTGAATAGGTAGTTGTCAAAAACGTGGAGAATTTTTGCAGTAGTCAAACGGAAATTTTCGAATTTAATTGATTATTTTGAGTTTTTAGTTAATTATCTTAATTTTTATTCCATTAGGTTTTTAGAATTCCAATTTTTAATATAGAAGAAACACTGCTAAAAGTGTTTCCATATACAATATTTTCACCACCTGCCTGATGATGATATTGTGTATCGAAACAATTTGTAGCACTGTTTCTTCAACATTAAGATGCAAAAATAAAAATCTAGAACGTTTTATTATTTATTTATTAACATATATTGATTATATATAATCATAAATTTGCATCCATCATGACATCACATAAACGCGGTTTCTTTGTGTTTTTCCTTTCTTTTGTTAGGTTGACTAATATCAATACAGGGTGATATCAGTGCATAAACCCACCGACTGTAAACTTGTTCGGTGATATATTCATATATATTTCATGGTTCCGTGACATCATTTCCCCCAATGTTCACCTGCCCACATCCGGTCTATCACCCTCGTATTGCCAATGACCTCCATCGTACACCAGACCGACCATTGTCATTATTATTAATTGTAGACATTCCTGAAAATTCAACAATTTTCGACCGTTTCGAATGTCACCGACTTTTTCCGATTTTTTGAGGCCACCAATACACTCTGTGCTGTATTTCGATTGATTGAAATAATTGAATAATTATAGAATGAACATTTAAATTCTCAAACATTTTTTAAATTAATTTTATATCTTTTTCGCTATGTTCTCATTATAATTACTTCGTGAAACATTGTTGGAAAATATATTTTTAATTAAAAGAATTGGTTTGAGTTTTTATTTATTCCGAATGATATGGATTTCAAGTAGAGATGGGCAAAGTTATTTATTTCGATCTTTTTTTGTTACAGCAAAATTAAGTATATGAAAATTTTATTAATGCAACATATTCTATGAATATCAGTAACTGTTTTCTATTTATTAAAAAAATATATAAATTTATTGTTATTTTATGAATTTATTTCTATAAATTAAATATAAAAATTTTTTTATAAAATTTATTGAAAATACTCGAGTAATATTACTCGATTTCTACACTCATTTCTAGCCATTTATAAGGAAAGTGAAAATCAATTTAGTATTATTTTATAATTAATTATCTTTATTGCTGGTTTGATACGATATTCATACAATAATATAAAATTTCATCCATTTCGAATTAATGGATTTTGAAATCAAATAAAACAGCGAAAGATTTTGGCCGTTAGCAGGGCCAGAATCTTTCTTCCAGGGTTTAAGAAAAATAAATAATGGTTTATTCTTAGATAATTTATAAGTTCAAATAAGGGATAATTTGTGATTTTTGCCTGGTGATAATTTTATATGAATTGAACCTTGTTTGTGGGGGATTTCGGAATTTCGGGATTAATGTTAGGATTTCTAGCAATGAAAAGTTCTGATAGGAATCCACAACCTCGATAAGAAATTTTCTATTAACCAATCTAATTATGATGTGGATTCTGTTGATGATAGGGGTTTTATTGATACGGTCGTATAAAAGGGCTTCCTTAAATGCACTTTTATGATCCGAGGGTGGCGCACGCGCATAACAATTGTAGTATTTAGAAATTATAAAATATATTTTGCCAAAAGCTAAAAAACAAATTCGAATTCTTTCTACAAATTTCCGCTACAATGGTACAGAAACGGATTGTAATACGACAAAATGCAATAATTCATTTATTATAATATTATATGTAGTTACAAAAAAAATACAAAGTTACAAACATTTCATAAATTATCCACCATATGTAAAAGAGTTATTTAGATACATAGGGTATTCCAATAGAGCTGATCGCTACTATATTTTAATTTGAAATAGGTTACCCTATTAATTAATTACTAAAGATAAATATAACATATCTGATCTGAAAAGCACCGTTTTGGAGATATTTAACTTTTATTTAATATAACATTTTCAGTTTCAATGAAAGCATCATTTGTTCGATTCAGAATATTTTATTCACGCAATACGAAACGGAATATGGTCAAAGTACACCACTAAAATTTAGATTTCTAGGGTATATATTATAGAGGATGTCCCAAATACCAGAAAAGTATATACACACATCTTTTAGACTATACAGATAAAACAAAACAATATAACATAAATAATTACAATACTTGTTAGTCTGTCTAGCATATCGACCCGACGCCTTTCTGCCCTGTCAAGAATATATGACGAAGTGAAAGAAACAATCTATGCTAGCTAACTAAATTGTCATGAAGATGCGCCTATTTTATTATTACATTTTTAACTATATGTATATACAGAGTGAGTCTTGGCCGTCTTTGAAATCTCCCTTATCTTAAAAAAAAATCAGCATTAATTTATTAATTAAACTTTCTTGACTACTTTTCTCTTTTAAAATAAACCAAAAATTCCATAAAATCAAAAAGAAAATTTATAGTGAATGAAAAAATAACATGTTGAGATAAAATATTTATTAAGGATAATAATTTAACTAGACCAATTAGAATATAACAAACAAATCTTCGTAAATATATACTATTTGTGTGAATCGTACCCAAATAAAAAAAATTACAAAGTTAAAACTTGGGGTTAAAATTTATATTTTTTAAACTCAGTCCATCATTTGTTTAATTTTCATTTAAATTTATTTTAATTGGGTATAAGCGATAGAAAAAATCATAAACTTTAATTATTTGTAACGATTTCTGATATAAATTCGCAAATTCGCTACAAGGATGCGAGGACAAAATGATGGATCCATTTTAATCTTCCATGTTGATCATTACAATTACAATATCAACAAAACTTGCAAATATATTCTATAAAAAAAGATAAGTTTATTGTTATTATTAAAACTAGAAATTCGTATGCCTTTTTATTTTTTTATGAAAAGGAATCTGCCCTTAATTTCTCTATAAATCGCAAATGACCGCAAATTTTTAGAAGAATAGTATATAGAATTATTATAAAAGAGTGTTTTCCTGGAAATATATTCAAAAGTGCAGAAATATTTTTAATTCAATTAACAAATTAAAAGAAGGGCGTAGCATTAATGACGTATATATTACAGGTGCCATTAATGGGTTTTAATTAACGTAATCATTTACTATACTAATTGTAATTTAAAAGATATGTAAACAACTTAACAAACAATACCACAGATAAAAGACAAAATTTTGCAGGTAATTGGTGAAAGTGAATTCATATTGGACAATTAAAATGGTTCACTAATTTCGAATCGGATTGGTTGGAAGTCATTTAATGGATACAAAATTCAATTGATGAAATTTGTGGTACTGTAATTCTAATCTGTACCACTGTGCGGTACCCAAAAAAGATTATTTATACCAAGACATTTTATTGGATTAACTCGATTTTCTCAAAGCAACATTTTTTCAACTAAGGGGGGAGACATTTTATGCAGAAAGTACTCAATCGATCTTCAATATATTTTATTTTCTTAGGCTTTGATTTTTTAAATTATTTCTATATTATAGGTTATCAAAACTACAAAAAAAAAACGGTCATTTTGGCCAACAGTTTGTCAATATAACATAATATTAACATTTTAACTTAGCGTCATTAAGTTAAAATGTTATTATTATGTTTGGAAAAAATGCTAATTAAGAATACATGTATCCAATAAAGATATTACTAAATCAAAAATAATTTCTAAAAAACTGTGGAAGTTATCTAACATTATACACCCTAGATAATACAGGAAAATATACTTCGAGAATAATTTGTGTCAAATATAAATAAGAAAAATAATCCTCATTAATTATGAATCTAGATGCCGTTCTTGATTGCAAAGATTGCAAAGAGAAGCTTGTTCAAGTGAATTAATTATTTTATTGAAATTACGAGCTTTCCATATTTCCTGTGAATAATTCATCTGAAAACTAGGTCATGAATAATTGAAATATAAACAAAGATGCAATTTAAATGTATACGTGATTCATTGATAAGAAACATCAACGCCAGATCTTAACATTTTAAAGGCTTGGAAATAATTGATTTTAAAAATTAGGAAATGTGTATACATTTGATTTAATTATAAGATTATTTCTGTCAAGGTGTAATATTTCTCTAGTTGTTAAATAAAGATTTTTTTAATTTAATGAATGGTAATTGTTTTCACGTGTGATTAGAATAAGTGCATTTTCTGTTCTCATTGTGAAATTTATTTTATCATTTCCATAAATGTCCATGAAAAAAAAATATAATAATACATTACATAATTCATGCAGAGCTAACGGTGTATTTTTATAGGACATTTTATGAATCATGTTGTTTGGATTTGAATAACTGCAATATAAATAAATGATTTCAATGTATATATCTTCAAAACTATTAGTATTAGATGTACAACATCTTTATACTTTTTAAAAGATAATATAATTTGTTACAAGATAGGCCTATTAGATATAGGGTGTGCCATTTAAAATATGAAGAATATTTGACCTTGAATGTGTTTTTGAAAATACGTTAAATTATCAAAATATCTTAAGATTTTAAATTCCTATTAATAGCCTAAAATATTAATCCATTAATCTAATATACTGATTAAAATAATATTTGTTTTCATTCACTCATTTGAAAGTTAACATTTTTTTTAGAAAAATTGTAAAAATATTTTAAAAAATATCCACCCAAATCTCACCCATATGTCAGCGTATATTAGCCTTAAGTAAAAAATTCCAATAATTCTGATAACCTACACCTTCTTCATTCACCCATTTGAAAGTTAACATTTTTTTAGAAAAATTGTAAAAATATTTTTAAAAATATCCACCCAAATCCCACCCATATATCGGCGTATATTAGCCTTAAGTAAAAAAATGCCAATAATTCTGATAACTTACCCCTTCTTACAAAATTATGTACTCCCCATAACTAATATCCTTACTAAAGACAAACATCCTACCATCACCATTCATAAATTCATTTGCGCGAATCATCAGGATAGTTCAGCTAGCTAGCATAGATTTTTTTTCTTTGATATCATCATAAATTTATGACAAAGCACCTCTGGTCTATAGCCCAGACATACTAACACCTACATACATTGTAATTATTTATGTTATATTGTTTTGTATTATCTGCATAGTCTGAATAAAGATGTGTATACATATATATTTCAAAAATTATTAGGTTTAGGCATTTGAACTAAAAAACTTGTTGATGTAGAATCTGAAAAAATATCAAACATAGGGATTCCATTAGAAAAGATATAACTATAATACGCGATGCCTTTGTGGGACACGCTGTATATTTAAAATTATTTTTAAAATGTGGTCCAAATAAACCTACATATTTCTGGAAAACGGATTTAAAAAAATTGAGACCCTGTATATTAACTATATAATATTTCGAAAATAATTAATTTTCATCGGGTATTGAGTTGTATAATTTAGATTAAAATTAAATAAAACACTGCAGTGTTTTAAAATGTTTTATATGATTATGATCAATATATAACAAAACAGAAGTTAATGTTAAATTGTAGATTTACTTTTGAAATCCATTATATTTTACGATTTAGAAAAATGAAACAATTAAATTATTGGTATGTGAAACCACAAAGATAAAATCTAAAACACTTTCCATTTAAATTAAAATACATTTCTTTGTATTTTTTTTAATTATTAACTTATTTACAATCCCCGCGTTTTAATATATTCCATTCGCTGTCCGCATAGAAAGTGGAAGCCGATGTGAAATATTTAAAATAATCTAATTAATTTACGTCGAGCCAATTTATTCGGATCCATCTGGCGCCCACCAACCAATTATGGTACTTTTACTTTAAAAGCCGGCGATTAATTGACCAAAAGTGTATCGTAATTTGAGACGGCGACGGTCGCGGTTGACATTTTTGTCACACTTTCCTACCGCCGCAGATTATTAAACCGAGATAAAACAAAGTAATAACAATAATAAAGAGAATTAATGGTTTATATCAGATTTAATACAAAAGGAGACGGTTTTCAATCTCGTAGATTCTTTGGAGCACGTTTGAATTTGACACACTTTTTATATTTTAATGTTCGGTTTTATATTTCCTGTTTTAGTTTAATGTGGAACCAGATAACCCACACCGATTTTAGTAATGTTTACTTAATATACAATTAACAGAAAATTCTTCGAGTATATTATAAAAACAAATAATATAATGTTTACAAACTGTATGAAAAAGTTCTTATATTTATCAAAAATCTCATATTGATTAGATTAAGAGAGCAACCTCACGTACAATAAACGTGGATTGACTAATATTTGAATGTCTAAATATTCTTGATATAATTACATACGTAGGGTGGTTTTTATTTTCTCGGATTCGCCTATTTTGAATTATGATTCAATTTTCGATTATGTTGTGTTTTATTAACATATGCTTGGGTAACTTGTAAGGCAATTTACAAAACAATTGCAATATTATTAATTTTGTAAGTCGCGTATCGAAATGACTAAAGTCCTAAAAAAACAAGGAAAACTCGCAAAAATTATTCGTGAAGATATGTTGACTGTATACCGAGTTGATTGCCCTTCCAAATCAATTATTTACGAGTGGTAAAAGTTGTTTAAATATGGTCAACATCATTCGGAACGCCATCGCTGAAATACTGGTGGACATGCTTAAAAAAGTGGTGTGAAACTTCAGAAATCGACTTAATCAGTGCATAAACAATGGCGACCGTCATTTGATACTTTCAATTTTCAAAACTGCATAAAAACGACTAAGTGATCTATAAGAGGAAAAAATTATTAGATCGATTTATGTTTTCTTCTTATAAACTTTTTGAAAATAGTAATTGTCTCTGCTACAAATTATATGCATTTTAAATAATATTTAATTTTGAAAATGTACACGAATGGCAGCTGTTAACAGTAGTTAAATAGAAAATCTCAATTTAATTTATATCTGTCTTTTTGTTCCATCCTGGTAAATTAATATCTACAATGTGTACATATCTTCAACACTGCATATTATTACGATATGTTAAAATAATTTCATAGCTATCTGAATTCATTACATAGATATTTACAAATATATTAAGTATATTACTTAAAAGGCAATTATCGAAAAATACATACAAATGATTTATAATTATTTAATAATAATAATAATCTTTATTAACAGATATATACAGAAAGTATACAAAATAAGTAATAAACATTAACAAACTCAAATGTATAATTTATATCTGTTAATTGGCTATCGACCAGTCGTCTTTCAGCCTTAATTATTTAAATATTTTACATTTTAAGAAATTGTTTTTGTTTTAACAAGATAAGTAAATTACCTTGCTTACGAGCGTGTGAATGTATTCAAATCAAGTGGTAAAACTAGCAGGAACCATTTTAACGCACATTTCGTAAAAACAACAAGCACACAAAAACAAAAAAAACAAGTTCTAACCGTTTCACGTGTAATGAGGAAAAATCGTCGACATGCTTTATTCATTTGCGCCATTATGACTGTTGCGTTTCGTATTGAAGTACTGTTAGAAAATTACTAGAACATATATGGACTAGATAGATACAAAATATATATGTAGTAAATAACGAAATAATATATATAGAGAAAAAATACAGCCGGATTCCTGTTTCCGCCTTTTGCCAATTATTCGATTTTTGTCAAATAGAAAGGTACAAGTCGGTAGTTCACCGAATTTCACCAAATTAGTTTGGAGTCGACGAGTTTTCGGTTTTATTGGATGAAAACGGACAACAAATGGAACGGATGGCCTCGCTTCATTTTTTTACTGGTAATACAAATGTAATAAGAAAGGAAAAGTAAAGTAATTGTTAAGGAGGTTCAGGATTTTAATTAGCTTCTCTCGAAAGTTAATCTTAAATTAAACTTTTATTTATAATCTTTATGAATGAAATACCTATATAATAAAAATGAATTGAAATTAATCAGATATTAGAAAATTATAAAAAACGAATCGAAAATAGTTTTAACTTTGTTTATATTACTCTAATTCAGTGTTATACAAACAAAGTTTAAAGTATTGTATTCAATTGATGAAGAATGTTTATACATTTGTTATCATAGTTGAAGCCTCGGTTATTTACAAGTATAATAGATATTTTGGAAATATATAAATATTTTATACTTTAATAATAAAATATAGATTTCTAGTCCTTAAAAACCACAATTATAAATAAGATGTTAATCAGTTTTAAAAATGTATATTAACAACATTTGTGTTTTTATTTCTTTTGTTAGGAAATTACTAAATTACTCTTCTTAATTTAAATAGTTTACCATAAATAGAAACCATCAATAACTTACATTATTATCTCATATAGGTATTCAATATTAAAATTGCAGGAAAAGGATATGATAGCGTAATTTTCTATTACATCTGGGAATCTGATAAATGACCGACACCGGCTAACTAGTAGAAAAATATCAATTATGTCAGCGGTAGAGCGGACATCGATAATTCCGTTGAGGATGAAGAACGCATTCCGTGTTTTGTTATACAACATTCGGTGGACGATTGTACTCAGGATTTCCTGTTCATACTTGTAACCTGAAGCCCGAGGCGATCATTTTGACCGATCTATATCCACACTATGCCAACACTCGTGCCGGGAGTTGTAATTATAGCAATTGGAATATAAGTAGTTGTTAGTAGTAATTAGTTAAATGAATGCATTTTTGTATTTTTACTAAATAGATTGGTTTAATTTGCGTTAAAATGTATGTTGAATGACGTGGAAATATATTGTGTTTTAAATTATTTAACACGCTCAAGGAAGTTCGAAGACCGGTGTTAGTTTGAAATAAATTTTTGGCATCGAGAACGGACATTGGCATCCGCTAAATGGAAAAGAAATAACGTAAAATATAAACCTAAATATTTTTTTCGTAACAATAATAGCTTTCATTCATTCAAACTAGTGTTCCGGCTATCCAAAAATATATTTCGAGCAAACCCGGTGTTCGAACTTCCTTGATCATGTTAAATAATTTAAAACGAAATATATTTCCACATCATTCAACATACATTGTTACGCAGTATGAAAAATATGCGAGAAAAAATGTAATAAAAAAATGTCAGATATTCGGCGCTTTTCTGTAAGAGAAACGTTGAATTTAATGTGTTCGTTATTGTTTATCAGTTTATCATCACATTTTGAGCAGCTTTTGTAACAGATATATATATTCATAGAATGTGAAATGAATAGCCCCGAATGTTGTATCAGATGTAGGAAGACCATTCTGAAAACTATATAATGATTATTCGCGAGAAAATTTTATTTATTTATTTATGTATTTTTGACAAGAAGGTATTTATATCTAGTATTAAGGAGTGTGCAGCTTCGCACTACACTTAGGCATCATTTAGGCCACCCGTAGATCACTCAACCTCAGTTCGGTCAGCCTAATTTTCATGTAGTCTAGTATAGCCGAGGTAGGTAGATCCCTTATAAAAGCCATTTCAGGCCATTCGTCACTCAATATGGACTTCCTTAACGACGAGAGTGCAGGGCATTCACAAAGAAAATGCCATGCAGTCTCGTCTTCCATGCTGCATCCTCTGCAAGATGAAGAGTCAACATCCCAAACTAATAGCGATGCCTGTTGAGTTGTTAAGTGCCTTTGAGAATAGTGTTCATTCACAAGCACTTTTCCAAATGAACTTAAGTACTTTCTTTAAACGAACTATTAATTAAATATGTTGATGATTATTCGAATTATTCAATAATTATGTCTATAATACAGCGATTTTAAATTATATTTCACCATCCGTCAAATTAATTTCACTATAATATTTTTCTTTTTAATATTTTTGCACCACTTATGAAGCAATTCTTTTCCGCATTTTAAGTATTCTTAATTTATAACCAATTATAATATTGCTATGAACCGCGATCATTTCAAATAAATGTGAAATATAATTGAAAAATCATGAATAAGTTTTGACAAATGAGGAAATTAATTGACACTAAAAGAGATAAAGAAAATCATATTTAGTGTATACTGACATTGAATTGAAAAACTTTGTATTGTAATTACACATTATAAGACATATCATCATAATCGTAAGAACGTTTTCAACACACTGATTTAATAATAATAATAATGTCTTTTTTTTCAACGGAAGAACCAATAGAAGAAAACAATAAATATAGTAAGCACATATTAATTTAATCAATAATTATTTGTTTTTAACCTTTTTCGATCATAGGTAATAAGAATAAGAATTTAGTAATGCATAGAGAAAGGAGGCTGAATTGAAACATATTTTTGAGTTAATTTATCATGAGAATCATTGAATTTTCATTATTATTTTTAATTAGACATCTTCAGATCACAAAATGCTGAAGTAAAACTATACCCCAAGATTTTATTTCAATTTAAGTTTGTATTTGATGACTCTGATTTTTATATATATACAAACATCTATATTCAGACAGCAGAATTACAATACTTTACAAATATTTATATTTACAATATATATTGATGGGTTAGTAGTCTGTCATGGGCTATCGACCGGAGGTCTTTGTGCCCTGTCATGAATTTATGGTGATTTGCAAATAAGAACTTTGCTATCTGATTTTTATTTATTATTAGACTGTAGAAAGAAATATTATTTTTTGCTTCATTATTTTTAATGTAGGCATTTTATTTAATTATAGATTTTTTTATATTTTTTTGAGTTACAGATCATTTGTAATGTTTAAAATATCACGCAGGAATTTTTTATGTCAATGCTTAACAATTTACTTTTCTCTGATATATTATTTAAGATCTTATTAAATTTACAACAGACTAAATAGAGGAAACAGCTTCGGCACATATTAAAAAAACATGTTTCCTAGTGTCCATTTCGATCAATCTTCATAAACAATATGATGAAGATTAAAATCTCAAAACACAAAAAATGGAATATTTAAGTTATTGAATTCATTGAAGAGCATTTCGTAATTTATTTTTTAAATAATTTTTATCAGCAATTTGAAATCGATAACATGCGTCATACTTGAGCCTGTTTTTGAATCAAATTTTTACTTATTAGAAAATATATGAACTCAAATAATAAATCAGTCTACTTGCACTTATTAATTTTAAAAACTTCAAACTATTTTTAAATAATTAAAGAATAAAAAAACTTTAAAATATTAAGAATAAATATTTTTGGGTTAATCATTTTAGTCCTTATCCTTGTATATATAAGTGTAACTGGCGTAGACTAGAAAATGATATCTTTTTTATATTAGTATTCAACATCTTTATGCCTTACAAGCGTCGTTTGACATTTTTTTACATTTTTGACAATTTATTTAATCTTTAAACAATGTTCTTGTAGGAATTGGCTATCGGCCGGAAGCCTTTCAACCAACTTTTTTTACATATATCCATGGATTACAATTTTTATTTTTTTTTTAATTGCCAGAGTATAGTACTTTTTGAGTATTAAGGACGCGTTGCATTCGGATCGCGATTTAACAACGATAATTATTTAAAAAATAGAAATTTCGTATGGAAAACTGTTATCAGCTGCCAGTAAGAATATAATAATATAGAAATAAAAAATAATGTTCTTTTATCATAATGACGTTAATATGGCCTGTCCTTTAACAATGTGGTCTAAAGGTTTTAACTGTATTATAGGTATAACCTCATATTAAAATTTAAATTCGCTAAAAACCAAGAAAAAAATAATAACGTCCCATAGATTGGGCTCTCCCGTTTAATAGGTTAACACAATATGATTAATTATTATTAATTAATGTGAGTGAAACATTTGCAAAAAATCAACCGAACCGCATTTACTTTCGAGCGCAACAAGAACAGTCAGCACAAAACAAAAAAGCTATGTAATTTGTCGCGCCAAATTTCAAGGTACTGTTAATTTCAGTTTCCTTTTTGCTCGCACAAAAGACCTACTACCATGAGCCCACATTAAGGTAGTTAAAGCAGTAATTGTACCACTGTGCAACATGTAAACTGCTTATTTTCTTCCGGAATCACGGGTTTTGCACGACTACCTGACTAAAATGGATTTTTTGTATGCTTATTTAAGTTGTATTATAAAATGTTATATTTCACAGGAAAATATTATTAATCCTAAATAATATAAATAGAAACACTTTGCATTTTTAGATGACAATCTTAATTTATAAAGTAAATAAAAAGATTTTGAAAATAATTAATAAATTACTTCCTCTTTAGCTACTGTCATTTGCGTAACGTAAGTCAGTCAAAAATTATATCAACTACTTCTCTGGTCTATACCTCTTCAGGCATTCAATTAGATGATGAGCATTTACTGTTGCATTGCAACAACTTATTGTATAATATATTTTTTTATTTCAGAATAGGAACAAAAAAATAAAAACGTTACGTAATAAGGCCATTGTGTGTCTTGTTTTGAAAATTAGTGTTGTGTTGTCATTGTGTGTGCATCTCAGATTTAAAAATTTGAATTAAAAATGAAATCTTTCAATAATTCGTTAGTGGCTGATTCGAATAAATACTATTAGAAAAAAAAAAAGATAATCCACACACACGTCTTTCTAAATCTATATATATATTCATAGAATTCTATTTTAACTAATCTAATTAATTAATCCCTTAATTATTTTTTTCTCTTCAATTGTAATTATGAATGTAATACATTAATGAATGCCGATGAAATTGGAATTTGCCGTGAAAGATGAGAGCCATTTGGATTTTTGTTTTGCTTTTATTAAAATCGCCGATTAAAATAACATGATCGTATATAGGTGCTTTGGTAAGGACAATATCTTCCATGTTGAATTAATATCATTAATAAAGATTTTGTATTACGATATCCAGTTTATTTTTATTAAATTAATTCTAAAGCCTAAATACGTCTAAAAGCATTCACTACCAACTTGCAAATTACATGTATTACTAAATCAGGACAATTTATTTATATGCATATCCAAGAAGAAAAATATGGATTTCTGGATTAACAGATTAGCAATTTCCATCCCGTGATATCCTCAAACTCTCTCTTTGAAACTGTGAGATTTGCGGCGGCGGTAATTTCACATTAGATCCGGAAATTTTCCATCCGCAGTGAATAAATTTAGTTAACTGGATCGGTTTCCTTCTTAACACAGATATCTAATCGTCGTGATCAATATGCTAAAACGGTCGCAGTTCACGGACGGCAAACAATAATCGCTTCCTCCTCAGAACTGTCACTTAATGATTAGATGCCGAGAAATTTGTTGTTATTTATTTCTACGTGGGTGCATTTATGGGTCGATATTCCAGTTGATTATTGAATATGGTCTATATAAGTAGAGAGATTGTGTAAATAATTTAAGTCAGGAATGTTATTAATGGGAGAAGGAAATATAATTTATAATTTATTCATAAATAAAGCTTTATGAATAAATTACGAATTATATTTTCTTCTCTCATAAATAACATTCCATTAAAACAAACATACTATTTTATGATACAGTTTATTCAAATATATTGGTGCTTAAAAATATTTTGTACGCTTGTGGCTTATTTATTCAATGCACTACAGTTTGCCTTCCCCTGCAAAAGTTGTTATGAAAAATTTTATTTGACAGCATCTTTTCGAGTTATTCCATCTTTTTTAATGTTTTTAGGAGATTAACAAGAAATAAAGAAAGCAAAAGCTTTCGATGTCAGCTCAATGCTCCATTTATTTTTGTCTTTGATTTTTTCTGGACTACATTAAGCGTCTTAAGTTGATTTAACTAATTGAATGAATTTGTTATAAAGAAATTTTGCACCACTGGATTAATATGGGTTTTGACTGTAAAACATTTTTTTTGTTCCAACTACCATTCAACTAGCGTATGGATAACTGGTGATGGCCATTTGGGTCTTTCGGACCTCATCAGATCAGTATGTTCCATGTCTGATAAGGTCAGAAAGACCGAAATGGCCATCACCAGTTATCCATACGCTAGATGAATGGTAGTTGGAACAAAAAAAATGTTTTACAGTCAAAACCCATATTAATCCAGTGGTGCAAAATTTCTTTATAACAAATTCATTCAATTAGTTAAATTAACTTAAGACGCTTTATGTATTATATATTCATTAAATCAAAAATATATTTTAGAATCCAATGGTACTAAATTTCTATATAACATGATGGTATAACATCTTATTAAATATTTTTTTCTTGTCCTCATTAACTCATATTGAACGAAACAACAATTCTCGGTCGTCTACCTTGTAGACCAAAATTGTTGACGATGCCACTTGAAATTAGGCAACAGATGGCGCTTGCGCTATCTTTCTAATATTTATAATATATTTTTGATTCCAACTGAGAAACTTTGTTTATACATATAAAGCATATAAATTAATCATTATAATTTACGGTTCATGTTACTGCAATAATGAAAAGACTATTTAAATAATTTCATTCCAAAACAAATTTACAACTAACAGGATCCCAAAGTTATTTCGTTTTTTTTTTTTGTTTATTATTAAGACAATTCCCTGAATTTGAACGCAAAAAAACAATTCCGGCGAAGTGAAAAATCGCCTTCCTGTAATTATTTCATTTAACATGCAAATACCTAATTACCATTCACCGTATGTTTTTGTGGTCTTCTGCTTTGTTTAAACGTGTTGGCGTGTGGTAGAGGAAATGAAGAACGAATGTATGTACATACGGACGGGGCAGATGCACCAGGAGGTTCTCCCCGATACGATCACGCGTCGTCATGGTTTGCCCAAATCCCTGGAGCGCAACCAATCGGCACCACCACCTTTATACGCATGGTACCTACCACAACCACCTCTTCGGACGTTGACCACTCGCGGGACACTGACCATAACTTATCAACTCATTAAATACGCAAAAAATATATAATGAACGCGTGTTGGTAATTAAAATTATAAAGTGAAATTGTTGTAGGCTGTATTTATTCAAATATATGGATTAAATTCTCATTGTTGTTAGAGTGAAAAACTAATATTACATATTATTAATTTTCTTTTGTTATATTTCTAATTGTTAATATTTCAATTAGTATAAATATGAATTACTTGTAAATTTAATAACTTATAGCCAATTTGCACGCTTTTACATCATAGATTTTAATATTTTCTGTTATTTGTATTACGTTTGTCAATAAGGATTATGTATATATAAAATAACGGTTTGTTTTAGACTTATAGTTTTTATTCTCAACTAATTTAACAATTTATTATGCCGAAGATTACAGCCAATAACCAAATGTTGCTGTTAGGTCGCTCAGAAAAAAAGTTAGGTGCTGGTTAGTTCATATTTCATATTTTTACATGATAAATTAATTAATTTTTAAGTTGATTAAATTCCTTTCAACCATCAATTTTATTCTTTATTGAACATGATTTACATTTCGAGTACCAAGTAGTCATTCTCAACGGCGAATGACATTTAATAATTGACTGCGCTTGTATATATACGGAAACTAAAAACTTATAAGTATAAAAGCCGAGAAACAATTAGTAAAGAACAGATTAGGCGAAGTAAAGAATTTTATTCAAGTTATCCAAAAATAAGATTGTATTAAATATGTTTCCTATACATTAAACCACTACTATGAATGCTTTTTTTTAATTAATAATGACCTGAGAAGCCACAATGATCTCTCTCTACAAACAGATTCTTTTTGTTTGTCATGGAACAATTTCTTTTGTTGATTGTAAGTGAAACGGCCACATGACTGTGTGGTTGCGTAACGTAGAAAATTCGGAATTGTATACATATTTTTATAATTATTGTTTGATGTGAATGGAAGATCTATCTCGTGAAGAAACTTTCAGTTGGTTAACTAAATCATCTCAAGGCGTTTCGTAATATAATGTTGAATAACAAAAGCAGAACACGCCATTCTTCTCCGTTCATACTAAGCATTTCTTAATTTATCAATATTAAAATTGCAACATAATGCAATTCGTAATTTAATAAAAAGTGTCGTTAGTATTTTATGAATACTTTTTTAATTATTATCCGTATACAAACATTTTTTTCATATAACAATATCAATAAACTATAAATATAATAAATAGAAAAGAGTATTTATTCACTTCGTCAGAGTTATTTAATAAATTAAACAAAACTGATTTGAAAATAAATAACAAATTATTTCCACATTAAGCTCTGCGACATTTTGACTTACGTTACGTAAGTGCTTTAAACAAATGCACATTAAAACCAATCAATAAAATTTAACAATTAGGATTCTAAGCTCTAAAAATCATAATTTAATAAGTATTACTGGTACCGATTTCAATAAAATTTTAAGGGTATGTGGGCAATCATAGAAGGCACCTAATTAATGAATAAAAAGTATATCAAGTAATTAAAAAAAACTATCATCATGATGTTAATCTCTTTTTGGGACACCCTGTATTATCAAAAATATTTCTTAAGAAATACGATACTAAGAATTTACAAACAAAATGGAACAATTTCTCTTTAGTCTCAGAATAAATGATAATATTATTTTATTTAATATTCTTTCCATATAAATAGAAAACAATATTCATTCACTTGGTCACAGTTATTTAAATATATTAAATAAAAATGATTTGAAAATAATTAATAAATTATTTCCACATTTAGCTCTGTGTACTTACGTTACGTAAGTACGTTAAACAAATGCACATTAAAACTACTTCCCGGGCAAATACCCATGCTTAATAATTTAAGTAACTGCAATCAAGTGAATATTTTCTTATTTCTGAGTCGAAATATTTTTTACACCAGAATTCACAACTTTTATGAAAATATCCTCGAAACAAAATGCATATTTTTGTCATTTTCGATTATAGTTCTAACACTGCCGATAATTTAACATAACTTTCTGGAAAAAAAATGATTTTCGCACCAACACAATTGAATTTACAGAGTTAGCTTAACTATATATGGTTTGTAAGTTTACTTTCTGCACTATTGATACCAGACATATTCAAAAAAAGTTGTTTATTTCAATGTAAGAAACATTGCCCCTGCAGAGCTCATTGAAAATTCCCAATTCATTTACGAGATGTAGCTTTGCAACACCAAAACATGAGCCAAAAAAATATATACCGAATAAATAAAAGAATTAGTTGTTACAGGCAGTTTCATTTTATGTGTTAAAGTTAATATTTATACGTAAATTTTCTTTCCTACTCTAACTAAAATTCTGAAATAACCCATATAAATAAGAGGCTACTGTGTATGCATCAGTATATAGAAAATTAATGTTAAATGTTAAGCGCTCTAAAAACATATGGAAACAAAATATTTACATTTTGCTGTCATAAAATTATTTTCTTTATTACTTGCTATGTCGTGTACTATTTAATTTAATTTTTATATCAATAAAACAGAAAATCTGGCCAATGAAAAACTAAAAATATCTATGTAAATGTCACTGTCCTAATTTCATATCAATAACATTGCAAATAAATGTGCAATCAAACACATATTAAACCCACTGCATACGTAAAGGGTTAATAAATAATAACTCAAATTTTCTTTTCGTCACTGTTAATCTCTTTTATAATGCTTAACATTATTGCTTTTTATACAACTTATTTCTAACGTGTAAAAGTCAAAAATTATTTCATAATAGATGAAGATTTATCATTGAACACGTCAGAACCTATCACAATTTATTTCAGTCCGATACACACAGGACTCTTAAAAACATTTGTATACCTCATAACCCAAATATTTCTCCAAAATATAAGTTTCCTTTTTCAACAATTCATTTTATTTCATTTCATTATTATTATTATTTTATCTATCTTTTTTAGTTTCATTTTTATATTCTGTTAAATTTTGATCAGTTCATTTGCGGTTGAAAATGTTGTTACCAGCCAGTGTCTCTGTAATTGTTCTACAATAACTGATTTGTATTTTTAGTGATTAAATAAGACATTCCATATAAAATCTATAACAATTTTTAACTAATTGCTTTGTTACATAATATTCTTATTGAATTATAGGCATTATATTTGTTCGCGATTTTTCAGTTATAATATATGATAATAATAATTCATTTATTTCCAGTAAGAATATACAAACATTCGTGTGCGGGTCAAATACAGTATATGTGCTGCCTTTTCAGTAGTTTTAATTATTTTTTGTTTGTATTTTGTAATTCTTTGTTAGAATATTTTGTTTTTATATTTCACTCACATATTTTATTAAATTTTCGCATCATTATTGTTATTCGCGCATTAGAATCCGTATATTCTGAATTAAAAACTTAATGGTTATACTTGTTCAAGGAATTATTGGTTTAATTATTTTTGAATTCGATTCGATAATACATCGAATGTTTTGTATCTTAATATTGTTTCTATTAAATGTGAAAAAAATCCTTAAATAAAGAAATTAAATTTCATTTCATCAAATAATTTGGACTTTGACAAAAATAAATCGCGGAGAACAAACAGTTATGAAGGAGATGGCTCGGTAACGAGTACCCGACACCCTAAGGGGCAACAAGGGATAGCAGAAGATAAAGACAAACATTTCAAAAATAAGACAAGGACTAAGTCCTTTGGTCAATAGCCATTTCTCAATATCGTTACATATATGTATTGTAGATAATAATTAATTATGTAAAATGACACGAATAAAAATTTAATAATAAACGTTTATAAAACTTGCGTAGATTTTCTGTATCAAAGGTCATATTTTAAGATTAAATCTAAATTTAATCAAAATAACCATCTAATTAAAAAATATAATAAAAGTCAACTAACAACAATATGACAAAAACTACTCACTCCGTTTAACCACATTTAACTAGTTGCGTTTAATTCTGGCGATGACGCTCGATAAAAAATTCACGGTCAGACTTAGAACAATTCGCTATTTGGTTTCAGGTCATAGATTTAACAAAAAGTACAAAAAAATCAGTTCCATCTCGAGAATGGCAATTTGTTTACGCTTTTCAGTGAAAAATGGAACATTATCTTTCCAGCTAAAACTGTGGCTCCTCTAATTGCCAGGACAATCAATGTCACACTTTGAGTGTGTGTAAAAAAAGTGAAACGTGCTTTCGTCGAGATTTCAGTGTTTGTCGTCGGCTTTTGGTCATAGAGTGTTGGGTGCGCGAAATATTATAAAATTAACTGGGCGGTTGATTTAATCACGTTATAGATTATAATTTATATACAATATTTTTCAATTGATTTTCATTATATTGCAATTATAAATAATGTCAAATATATTTTCCACTTTTTACGTATATTTTCCCATATAATCAAACTATTTCGCAATTTGTCGATTCAATTTCACTCGCCAGAAAAATGACTGACGTTCGTAAAAAAATCAACATTAGCAATGAAATAAGAACTGAATTACCTGTAGAATGGATGCTGGAATTAAGTAATGTAAAACAAGTGAAATATGTCTAATTAATTTCTCACTTAACCGGTGGTGAAACATTTTTGAATTAATTCAGGATGATTTAATTGAAATTAAAACACTTGGCTTGTTTCACTTATTTATATTTTCTCCAACTAGTTTCGACCATTGGTCATCTTCAAAGAGGAATGTACATTCGAAACTAGTTAATATAAATAAGTGAAACAAACCAAGTGTTTTAATTTCAATTAAATCATCCTGAATTAATACAAGTGAAATATGTGGCGTTTTAGGATAAAGAGTACAAAAAGATAGTTATTCACCGAAACCAAATGACTACTTTGTCACTCGACTGCTTACAGGGTGATTTATAATAGTAGATATATAAAAATTTAAATTCGTGTTTGGAAAGTGTTTAGAAGCATATTTTGATAGCGATTACTGTGTAGTCTAAACTAATCACAAATATAAAATTAAAAAAGAGTTTCTTTTCTCTTTACTAAATTATAAATAAAAAAAGCTGTATTATAATTTTTTATTACATTTGAAAACTAATTAGTACTTCACCTATTTTTTTGTTTCAGGAAAATTAATTTTCCCCGGAAGAAAACTGTGAAATATTGTTCAACACCAACGCAGGTGTTCGAATAAAGAAGAGGAAAAAAGTAATTAATGTCGGCCCTATCGAAACCACTCAAACGGAATCGATCCGTGAACGGCAATCAACGAAAAACTATGTGAAAATAAGTTTAATTAAAAATAAGATGCTTCAGTTTTACCGCAAATTAAACAATAAGAAATGTGAAAGAAGTTAAAACCATGCATTTTTGCTATATAACCGGGGCCAAAGTCCGCCACAAAATTGTTTCTACCAAAAATAGTATTCTAGTTTTAATTATTGCTGTAGTCGTATGTATAAGTAAAGTCGAGTGCAATAGGCCGCCGCGATTCCTAATCGACGGCCAAACCGAAATCGTTTTAAGACTGAAAGAAGGGGAGGAGACGCCAGTTGGTGAGTAATTAACTAAACAACTAATAATGACGATTAATAAAATATTTACATACATATAGCATGAGTCAACGAAATGCCAGTCTTCAATATATCAAAATTGTCATTTATACGGAATATGTTTTCTAAAGTAACGACTAATCAAATGTACTAACAATGTTATATTAGGATGAATAAAATACTTACTATTGAAAATGTACCACGAAGTAAACGCCTCAAAGATTCAAGAGCAATGTTATATTATTGTAAAGATAATTTAAAGGGGAATCGAATAAAAAATAATTAAATATAGAGAAATTAAACAAAATAATTAATAAATTATTTCTACCTTCAGCAATGTAACATTTTGACTTACGTTACGTAGGTACTTTAAACAAATAACATGAAAACAACTACTTCTCTCTCAAAGGTACTTACGTAAGTCAAAATGTCACAGAGCTGAAGGTAAAAATAATTTGTTATTTTCAAATTCGTTTTATTTGAATTCTTTAAATAACTGTAATCAAGTGAATACATTATATATGTCGGGATACGGGCCCGAGAAGTAGTTGTTTTATTATACATATATATATATATATATATATCGTATATATCTAAGGTATTTACATAACGTAAGTAGAGAGATACAATAATTGATTGATTGACAATTAATTACTTACAAATTCTTCTTATTGAATTTATTTAATTAACCGTGACCAAGAAAATAAATCCTGTTTTCTATGCTTTATATTTAATTTATTTAAATTCAAATTCTTTTTAATGATTTTTATTTATATTTAAATACATTAAATATAAAGCATAGAAAACAGGATTTATTCTCCTGGTCATGGTTATTTAAATAAATTTAAAAAAAATAATTTGAAATTAATTAATTGTTATTTATTTAAATAAATATGAACAAGTGAATAAATCAATTTAAAATAAAAAAAATGATATCAATTTAGGAAAATGGGACACAGCACATGTGAAATTAATTTTACGCTGCGCTTCTCGAATATTTTATTATTAACGTTTTGTTGAATTTCTAACGAATAGAGAAACGTCGAAGACGTGCATTACGATGATTCGCCCTATATAATTATGAATTTGAATTAATTGTCTTTTTATTACTATTGATGAAATTTTCATAGTTTAATAATTGTTTATTTGCCTATATGTAGGTACTTTAATTTATAAGTTAAGAGGGATCGATCCGGATGGAGACAGGCTTCAATTTGGAGTGAGGCAGCAGTCTGGAAGCAATGTCATTAGAGTAGAAAGCACATCGCCTACAGAAGCGGACGTATACCTAAATCAACTATTAGATCGCGAGGTAAAAAAACAAACTATTCAAGTTATTAATTTAATTCCTTTAATTTATTAAGCATAAGTATATTATACATATCGAATACTTCATTAAATATGAGAATTAATGTTTTGTTACTTTTTATTAAATAATATATATGTAATATTTAATACTTCATTAAATATGAGAATTAATGTTTTGTTACTTTTTATTAAATAATATATATAATATTTAATAAAAAGTAACAAAACATTAATTCTCATATTTAATGAAGTATTTATGTTATATGTTTTGATCAATTTGTAATTGGAATTTATTTTTCCCTTGATTGTATCTAATTAATAAATAATTTTATAGCAATATTTCCATGCATTTTATATTAAAAAATTATATGTATTTTTATTTAGACGCGAGACGAATATGCATTAGTCTTGACATTAACTGATGGAAAGCTCGGAATCGGCAATTACGTTACGCAAAGTTTGCTACTCTTGGTGGAAGATGTTAACGATAACGTGCCTATATTTAAACCCCATCAACCGTCGATTTCAATTAGAGAAGATGCAAAACCGGGCGTTGTGGCGACTCTTGAAGCAACCGATGCCGACGAAGGCGCTTACGGACAAGTAGTTTATCATCTGCAAGAAGGTGACGACAGTGCTCCCATTTTCGCTGTTAGCACCATCAATGGGAAAGGCGTTGTCCGATTAGTGGGTATGTCTTTTATTATAAATTATCCAATGTATTTTTACGAAAATTATATTTAATTAAATTTAATTTTTGTATGATAAACTATTTATAGGCACATACAATTGTCATTTTTAAGAGTGTAAGATAGAAAATAAAAGTTTATTGGAATTTGTCTTTCAATATGAGAAATTATACTTATTTCAGATATCAATAATACATTAATAATAATAATAATAAACTTTATTTCATAGTATCATTACAATAATATACAAAATAAAATTGTGTCAATTCTTAATTAAACTTATAAAACTACTAAAGATAATAATATTTGGCAGAGTATTTTAAAAATATTATTACAGTAGTCTATAAAATAATATTGTTCAATAAAAGTTAATATAACTAGGGGATAGTTATATTAACTTATTAATATTTAATGTTTTTTTTTTAATAAAACATACTTACTAAATATAAATTTCTCTTTTATTTGCCACAATTGTCGCGAATAAAGGACAAAATTTATATTTTGAAAGCGTGTTTTATTTAAAACAAAAACATAAAATGTTAACAAATATGGACTTTTAAAAATTAACAGCCTCAACAGTTAAAATATGTTAGCTTAAATGTAGTAGATAGAGTCTACATACATCGGTTCTTTGTGCTATTAAAAACGAACCCCAAATTCTCATCAACCCATACGCCTAGGAGCTGTGTGTTACCGGTGAACATTTAATTGCCGGCCACAAAAATGCAATTTTCCTTTTTTTAATTAATTATTTTTGAAAATTAAGATTTAATTTTTGTGACCGGAGATTAAACGTTCGCCAGTAAAAGCGGGAAGCAGCAAAATCAGTGAGTCTAATACAACCTTTCTCTTTATTGCTTTTACGTGCACCTCCAAAAGGGGAGTATATATTTAAAATCAAATATTTTATTCTAGTTATATATAAATACGTATAATTTCTTATGTTAATAATAGTATATCTTTATTTCATACAAGATTTATTTACATTAAATGATTTTGTTATTGTTGATTATAATTATATTGTTCTGGAATTGGCCATTGACTAGAGTTCTTTCCGCCTAATTTCTTAAATTGAAACACAAATTCGAACAAACTTTTATTTTAAATAGTGTCGTAAAAAAATATATTTCTGTAAATTGCATTGAATACAAATTAATTAAACAATAAATTATATTATTTTAAATTACATTTATATTTTTTTATAACTGATAATGTTAAACAATTTAGGGGAATTGGACTACGAAAGACAAACAATACATCAGCTGAAGGTTCTAGCAGTGGATAGAGCGAAGCAAGGAAGGGTGAATACGGGAACGGCAGCATTGTTAGTGAAGGTAGAAGATGTGGAGGATCAACCACCCGAGTTTGTTAGAGTACAACCAGTTGCTAGAATCGCTGAAAATGCTCCTATAGGAACACCTATTTTGCAAGGTATTTATAATCAATAATGTGAATATATTTAAGGCCTGTTATTATCAATTTTTGTTGTCCTTGAATACACTAAATATCATAATTAATTAAAGACGACGCAAGCGCCACCTTTTGTCTAATTGCTTGCGTCGTCTTTAATTTATTTTGATTAATATCGGGTATATAACCCCAACACAATTTCCGTTCAGCCGCCTTCATCAAGGCATTGCACATGGAACACACTAGTCTGATGAGGTTCGAAAAACCGAAATGGCCATCACTAGTTATCCATACGCTAGATGAATAGTGGCTGAATGTTTCATTAAATGCACTAAATATCGTAACTATTTTATTTTATTGTGGGAGGGGAAAATTCATTTAAGGACGTATGTTGGGTTCCTCTCAACCAGGAAAATACCGACTAAAACTTCTCCCACGTACTGGTGTCGAATGCCAGGATTATTGGCCGGACTCATGTTTCTAACAGATGTATTCGGACATCAATGTTTTTAACGAGATACATATAACAAATGTATTGTTATATATATAATTGAATATTAATAAATTATTGATAATAGAGGTTTCTACTTCGTTATACATAGTTTTATGATTTAATAAAAACACTAATTCACTTAATTTGTATAATTTTATTTAAGTGTAAGTTATACAAAAGAAGTGAATCAGTGTTTTTATAAAATTAATAAACAAATTTAAAATAATACATGCAGTACAAAAGTTATACCTAAACCTATAATCAGAGAGATGGCGCACAATTAACTCACATAATGGCTGTCAATAAATTAAAATAAATTAACTAATAAACACGAGATATATGATTATTTATATACAGAATGAAAACAAAAGACGAAATAAATTATATTCACGATAAATATTTTTCCAAGAATCATTGTTTATGTCTAGGAACACCTTTCTGTTTTCTGCAGGCTAAAAAAATATTTGCGAAAGAGAAAACTCACACTTTTGGAACGAACCTTGGTGCTCACTACTTTAACCTCCGATGATATGAGGGATGTATCACCTGCCACTCTTTCAATGGGGGTGGGGGTTTCGGCTGTGTTCGATTACTTTGATAATATTTAATTCAGTAGATGTTGACCTTGCGATGACAACTGCTGCTATCACCAAGATTTTTTCCATAACAGCTGGTAAAATAATAATCTCCTTTTGCATAGGCAGATGATAATGTAACTGCAGTTGGCAAAACATTTCAATGAATATAAGATTAATATATTTTATCTACGACTAATATATAATGTATGTATTATACTTGTGATTTTTGCAGTATAATGCCATATATTATTCTCTTAGGGAATAATGACGAGGGATTAATAGTCATTATTCCCTCGTGCACTCCAATCAAAAAATTTCTCAAATTAAATACCATGGAAACAAAATACACAAACTGAAAACAGTCAGTGTCAAGCGCGTAGTGTTTGTGCATTTCTAATGAGATGGATGAAAATGAAGAGTCTTTTACTTGTACACCTCCAGAAATTGTACAACTAGCTGCAGCAACAACATCTACCTTGATACCGGAAACATCGAAATCCATTTATAATAAAACGTACGCAACCTTCAATTTATTAATTGTACCATTGCTAGTGTTAATGTTATTGAAAAATAAAGTTGTTCGTTAAAACAAATTAATAAATTAGTCATAGATAAAGTAGAGTATACTACTCGCAATAATGGCTATTATTACCTCGGAATGTTACTCCCTCGCCGCTTACGCGGCTCGGTTCGTAAATGTTCCTCGGGAATAATAGCTATCATTATTACTCGTGGTATAATCTACTAATATGAATGGATACAATCAGCCGCTCCACCGCGACTTGACGGTCTATTGTAGCTCATATATGAGACCTAACACCTCGTTTTTCAGATCCAATACAATCGCAACAGCCCTGAGACTGTTCACTTAGGACTATAAAGACCATTGTGATACCATAGAGATATAGATCCTTCCTCCTATATAATCCAATTTGAGCACCTAATGGTGAGAGATCTGCCAGCTCATTTGCATAGTGCAAACCGAGATACTTATTTCTTTTTCGCGGAGGAAGTAAAACAAAAATAAGTTGCTAATTTTCATTACTTCCCCCTTATCTATCTGGCATACAATCTCTTCTTATAACATTGTAGCTCATACAGCCTGAAATAGTTCTTAGCGATGCACTGGTCATTAACATTCACATATCTTAGCTAATTCCTAAACGGCATCTCTCGAGAAAAACTTACTCTTAAAACTTAATAAAGCACAAGCTTCCGCGAGCTCAGTAACTGGCCTGGTTATGTAAAGCCAGTCATGCCAAAAGCCTAAGAAGGATTTGTTGGTTTTACTGCATATTATATAAGTATCAATTCAAATATGGCGCAGTGAATTATTACATTTATTTCTAATTAATAAAAAAATGCAAACTTTACGTCCATATTACTTAAAATGCCGTTTTAATTTCTAAAAAATATATATAACATTTAAATACACCTTTTCATTTATATCATCCTCACGTCAGTACAAGTAATACTAATATTTATTTCTTACTTCAGTAACTGCTGTTGATGGAGATCACGGTGTTAACAACCCGATTGCCTACAGTTTATCTTCAAATGGGATTGACAAAGAATCGGATCTCTTCCGAATTGAAAGACACACTGGAATTGTAATAACAACCAGTCCATTGGACAGAGAATCTTCTACCTCGGGCGCCTACATCCTTCAAATAACGGTCAAAACTTAAATAATTCACTATTTGTCATTAATTAATGCTTACAGATGTTTTGATTTTTTGTTTGAGAAATCTAGTAATCCCTTCCTAAGTAACTTTTTGTATAAAAGAAATGTATTACTTTTAGGCAACGGAAGTGGGAAGTAAAATTCGACCTCCGCCGGCGTCCACCACAGAAGTAACTGTGATGATCACAGATGTCAATGATGAGACCCCACGTTTTAAGAGCAATCAATATATCTGCGAAGTGCCGGAGAACTCTCCCATTAATATGCCGTTAACGTTTTTAGGAAATGCCATCAATGAAGTCTTCGATTACGACCAAGTAAGATTTTCTAAATAGTTAATTATTTAATTACTATTCAACCAAATAAATTTAATAAACGAAATATTAAAAATAAATTCATTCTCAATCCATATATTTGTATATTAAATATCTGGATTGCGACATAATACTCATACAAAATAATACAGAGTGATCAACAATAATTGCAGATGGATATGTGGGCAACCAAATATGCAAATTGGTACAATTCCTAAAATTAAATTAAATGTTAAATCATAATTATATATTTATTTTTTACAATTATAGTTAAATATGCAATGTACATCGAAGTAGCTACCGAAATTTTATAATTTTATTATATATACAAACATCTTTATTCAGACAGCAGAATTACAATTCTTTAAAAATATTTATATTTACAATACACAATGGTGGGTCATGGGCTGTCGACCGGAGGTCTTTCTACCTAATTTTATTATTTATTTAGTATTTTATAATAAATGTTGAAAATGATGGCCTTTATTTTCCAGGCAAATATTAACTATACTTTTTTTTATTTTCAAATACACTCCTAAGCTACTACCACGCACGATGCTGCTCGTGACAAAGATTATTCATTTTTCCATGGCATGAACTTGGAGCGATAAAACTCCCCAGATTTTTTTAGATTATCTACAATCATTGTTGCACACTGTATATATTATCCATTATGGTTTATAAAAAAATATATGGTGGTAAAAGGATTCTTTTATAATTGAAATTTTAATAACAAATTATAAACATTATTTCGATTTAGGGCAATAATGGAACATTCCAATTATTTATAAGAGGCAGTCAAGACACATTTGAAGTAACTCCTTCCAAAGTAATCAACGAAGCGTCATTCTTGATTCGAGTTAAAAATTCAACAGCACTCGATTACGAACATTTGAAGACGTTCAATTTCACCTTAGTCGCCAAAGAAACTGTTAAACTAAGTCCAAAAAGGAGCGAAGTGCCCGTCATAGTGAACGTATTGGACAGAAACGACAATTATCCAGAATTTACAAGAAACGTTTACGAAGTTTGGGTGCCTGAAAACTGCAAAATCGGCAGCACTGTTGCATGGGTTCAAGCGCTGGATGAGGATTCAGGAAATTTTGGAACTGAAGGCGTTCGCTACACGAATCTTGCAGGAAGTATTGAAGATTTGTAAGTTCATTGTAATTTAATTAAAATTAATTAATATTTATTGAAATAAATAAGTATACCATATTTTCGGTTTAAAGGCGCATCATAGAAAAATCTTATGTATATTTTTTTAATTTTCAATTTTTATCTCTATCACAATGAATCTATAATAAACAGACGTTTTATAGTGAACGATATATACAGGTTGCGAATAAATCCATACAGGGTATTTATTCTTCAGTTTTAAGCAAACTATTTCTCAAAAAAGATAAAGAAAATGTTCATTTTAATTTTTAAAATCTCAATTACTTTGAAATCTCACTTATTGTTTGCATTTCAATATTATAGAGAATAAGAGCAACAACTAAAATATGTTCTCCACAACACCATTTTACGATTTGCAGCTTCGTTTTGAAATAAATTTCGATCCGATTAATAATTTAAATTGATGTCATATCTATTCAACATTTTTATGAGAAATTTCATTCAAAACAAAATAGAAATTCGCCAAAAAATCATCTTTAAACGTCTGGAAGGAAATATTTATAAATTTTAATTACAATCTAAACATCTAATAATAATAGAGTTATTAAATTCATTTTAAAATATTACTTGAGAATGGACAACTTAAATTAAATCCTTACTTCACTTTTATTCTTTATAAGACGAGGTGTACAGTCGACTCAACCCAAATGTAAACAACAATATTTAATGGTTCAATTTACATTTTGTATCATAGTGGTTCTCAGAAATTAAATTTGACAGCTCTCAAAAATTATTGTCTGTTCACCTCCTCTTTTTTGTAATACCACTGGCTAAATCGACGATTACAAGAATATATTTCAGTGAAAAATATGATGACAACCAAAGATATTTGGGTTGCCTGTACATTTCGGGAACCAAGTGCTCATTCTCATTCGCTCTTGAGAAAGAGTACTTAGTACTTCAATAAAAAAATGAAAGTGAAGTAAGGAATTTTATTTAAGTTATTCAATAACATAACACTTCACAGTACTCAACCCAATTTATATTCTGATTAGTTGTGGATATTGTATGAAGCGTTTTCGTATTATTGTAGTTGCGATAGTTTGCATATTGATCCTTAAAATGCATTATTCGTTACTTATTACTATTGTTATTTTAGATTATATTTAAATCCCGTATCTGGAATTATCACTGTAAAAACCGCTGGAGGACCTAACTGGGATCGCGAGCAAATCCCAAGGCATTATTTAACAGTTGAAGCACGCGATGATTTAGGAAACGGAAATAGAAACACAGTACAATTGATTATAAATTTGGAAGACGTGAACGATAACGCTCCGATATTAACACAAAATAAATACGAAGCTCGTTTAATGGAGAACGAAAACGATTTCGAAATTCCTTTAAAAATAGAAGCCCACGACGCTGATTTGAACGGCACGAAAAATAGTGAGATTAAATACTCTCTGCATGGGGAGGTTGCCAGTAGTTTTTTAATAGAGCCGAATAGTGGAGTCATTCGACCGAGAGAACCGATTGATTTTGAAGAGGTTGAGGGTGATGTTAGTGATGGTGTGAAAACGTTGCATTTGGTTGTGCGGGCGAGCGATTGGGGTGTTCCGAATTTGTATTCGGAAGCACCGCTCGTTGTTTATGTTTTGGATGCGAATGATCACGAGCCGATCTTCGAGGAGGATGTTTATAATAAGACGATTCCAGAAAATGTTCCCGGTGGTACTTCAATTTTTCAGGTAATGATAAATTAAAATTATCTACTGAACTAATTTTTTTACAAATAACGTTACATCAACATCCATATAACTAAAATAATTAATACTGTTACATCCTTTCTTAAGAAAGGATACAGCAGTGTTAATTATTTTGATTATACTCTTCACGTAACTCAAAACTTCTTTAGACGATTCTAGCTTCGTAAGCACTGGAAAAATAATTAAGCCAAAACAACTGATTTTTTTAACAGAATATTAAAGTTTAATTTAATATTTATGCGACGTATTTTACGTCAATTTTGCTTAGTGGGTAATAATTAAATGTACGTAAGTTAATAAATACTAATTTATTTATGTAAATAATTTAGGTCAAAGCGTATGATTTAGATGGTTCTTCGCCCAATAACAGGATTGTGTACCGGATTCAAAGTGGGGCATCTGACAAATTCACGATCGGCGCCGAAACAGGAATCATTTCAATTGCCAGGGGTGCATCTTTAGATCCTGACTTAACGCAACCTAGAAAAACCCTTTACTCATTGAATGTGTTAGCTTTGGACGGCGCCACTGGCGAGCATCAAAGGAAGACCAACGTCACGGTTAATATTAATGTGGTTGATGTCAACAACAAATCCCCTGTTTTCGTCGATCCTGGAACTGTATCAATTACGGAAAATACACCTGTAAGTGAATTTAAAAACATTCAAAATTACATCGAGGAATTATTAATTTAATCAGTAATTTTGCTTGCACCGTGAGGATTTTATGACATTGTTCCTAGCTCTATCTTAAATTTAATATTAATTTAAATAAAGAAAATGTCATTAATATAATAAACTGTCAGAAACAGCTATAGAAATCGAAATTCATTCGTTGCATACAGTTTTTGATTTTGTAATAATATTTTACTGATTATTTGAATGTATCGGGGCTATCCTATAAGTGAAATGTTAAGTTTAAAGTATACGCTATTTTAAATCATCACAGTCTAAGCATTTTTATAATAGATATATAAATATATAGAATGTCAAGTTAATTAATGACGTACACGTTAAATTTAATACTTTCTCTAAGATAGACGTATTAAATTGCACATTGGGCTATTTTTAGTGAAATAAAATCTTTCCTATATAGTTGTTGTAGTAAAAAGAAATCCATTATTTTTGCAATAGGTGGCTTTAATTATCTGAATCTCACATTTTATAAGTCCGATCGGGTTCTGCTAGTTGGCATTAAAAAGATGAGATTTCGTACTAAAAAAAAATCTGACGATTTTGTAATTAGTTGGATTCAGTATTGTCAGTTTTAAAAATGAATATTGGCAAAGAAAAAATTATTCTTTACATTTTTTCTTCGATAAAGGAAAAAACACAAGCTAGGCGGCCGAAAATATTAACGGATATTTATGGTCCAGATACTGTAACAGCCAATCAGGCGCAATTTTAGTTTCGTTCATTCCGTTCTGGTAATTTCGACGTCAAAGATGAAGCACTCATTGGAAGACCAATTGCCGAAAATATCGATGAAATTATGGGCATTTTTAGTTTACCGTCATTTAAGCACTGTTTCGATTGCCCAAGAGCTTAAGATTGCACAAAAATCATTTATTACTATTTCAATAAGGCTGGATACAAAAAGAAGCTCGTTGTATGGGTGTCACAGGAGTTAACATAACTCCTCATTGACCGAATTCCCATGTACAAATCACTACTGGATTGCAGCAAAATTGACCCATTTCTGAACCGGTTAGTAACGGTGATAAAAAGTGGATTACATACGACAACGTCAAGCGAAAACGGTTCTGGTTGAATCGCGATTAGTCGGAAGAAACTGTGGCCAATCCAGGATTAACGGCCAGGAAGATCTTGCTATATGTTTGGTGGGATTGGCAGGGAATTATCTATTAAGAGCTGCTTTCTACGGCAAAACTCTTAACTCGAACTATACTGACAACAATTGGACCATCTAAAGGAAGCAATCGTCAAGAAGCGGCCAACTTTGGCTAAAAGAAGAGGAATTGTATTCCATCAGGATAACTCCAGGCCAAACACATCAATAATGACTCGCAGAAGCTCCGGGAATTGGGTAGTTCTTATGCTTCCAATAAGAAAATTTGAGGGAAGATTGTGTTGATTAAATATAGAAAAATACTTGTAAACACTTTTCTTCGCAATTTTTTGTTATTACTAAATACGTATTTTGACTACGATGTAGTCATCTTTAATGGTTTACAAGTGCATCCTCCTTAAAGTTTGGGCCTGGCGCCAAGTAACTTCCATCTGTTCCTGTTTATGGCGAACAATTTTGCTCGTAAAAAATTCGCTTCAAGGGAGGTTTGTGAAAATCGACTGTCTCAATTTTATGCTAATAGGGATAGAATCCCTCTATGAGAGAGGCATTATGGAATTACCTTCAAAATGGCAGCAAGTTATCGGACCTAAATCTGATCGTTCTAACTATAGTAATCAAAGCCTTCAATTTCATGCAAAAATAATTGATTTCTGTTTAATACACCTAATTTATAGTAATTTTAAAATTTACGCTTTAAAATAGGTGGGGACTACAGTAACCAGAATAAGAGCTAAAGACATGGATTCGACAGCTAAATTACGTTACAAAATCGATACATTATCCTGCAATGCCAAAACGGAGAGGGGCACTCCAGTAAAGTCACCTGAATTCGATTGTGCCACTTATTTTCACATGGAAGAAATCAACGGCGTAATAACAGTCGCAAAACTTTTGGACAGAGAATCTGTCGAATCAATTGAGTTAGGACTAATTGTAGAAGATTATGCTTCAGAAACTGGACCGCAAATCGACACAGGTATTTTATTTTATTTTATTTTATTTTAAATATTTAAAAGAATAAAATATAATTTAGATATAGATACGTTGGTAAAATAATGATTTTTAATTATAATTATTGAATATGGCGCTTTAGCCGAAGCAAATTGGGATAATAAAAAATAAAAGTAAAACATACCAAGTGTATAATCAAACTCATTCGATTAAAAGAAGAAAGGGAAGCTAAGGCTGACGATACACCAGTAACAACTAATTAACCTTTTTAAGTTTTTAACAATAGTAATGTTTTATTCACTAACCCAGAGTTAAAATTATTGGAATCCGGTCCTAAATATTCACCACATTATTGTTGCAATAGTTATAAAAGAATATTATCTGTTGAATTAGAATTAGCATCTACTTGTTTAGATAATTGTGATTCAACGAAATTAAGATTCGAAAACTAACTAAAAATAGCAACATTGGTAATCCAGTGGACAATAAAAGAGTAATTTCGATTAAAAATAGAGTTAGAGATAATAATGTAATTACAACGAAATTTAACAAGGGTAATTCAGTTATTATTTTGCCAAAAACTATTCTACAGAAAATGAATAAATTAAATTAAAATTATTTGAAAATAATTAATAAATTATTTCCAATAATTAATAAATTATTTCCAAATATATATTGTAATATTTTACACCAAGTGATGATTTTTTTATGGAAAAACAAAATTACATTATATTTTTGGTAGAAAAATACAAAAATCATACACAATGGAAATGGTACATCAAGTATCACATAATGAAATAATTGAAAATAATGATTTTTTTTAGTCTGAAAAATAAAAAACACCTCCCTTCCATACTCCGCACCTTCCCCTTCTAATTTATAATTACATCTTATGTCAGACAACATAGATACTCTTCTGAAACAAAATCAAAAAAAAAAAGTCTTGAATTTAAAATTTTGAAAGATTTTGATGAATAATTAATCCTAATTGTATGAAATAAATATGAATAAATTATTAAAAATCAACCAATAAAACACAGATTAGATTGAATAACTTAAATTCTCGACTAGTTTCGGGTTATTAGCCCATTTTCAAGAGAATTTAAAATTTGTTTTTTAATAATTTATTCATATTTATTTCATACAATATGAACTACCAATGTCTAAACATTAAAACCATTAATTAAATTAATCCTAAATTTTGAAATCTCATAACCTAGCCACGCTCTAAAAAATGTAACAACTAAAGCAATTATTTTTATCAGTACAGTTAAACAAATAAAATAAGAAGTTGGAAATTTTAATAACATTAATATTCTACCCACAGTAATTACTAAATAAATTTCACTTCTATCGTATTTTTTTTAACACATACATGCACATATAGAAATAAATAGTGAGTCTTTATTTATCTCTATATGTGCATGTATGTAATCAATGGGCTATTTTAAAGTTTTTCTAAGAATTGTATTTATTATAATTCTAGCTAAATTAATGATAAAAGTGGAAGACGTAAATGATAACAACCCAAAATTCAGGCAGCCGTTTTACAAATTCACGATCGCGGAAAACAGCAAAAACGGAATCTCAATAGGTAGCGTGATCGCCGATGATGCCGACCAAAACAAAACAATAACTTACAGCTTGGAGGGAAGACACGATCTACTCAAATTGGTTCATTTGAACAAAGATTCAGGAGATCTGGTCGTGGCCAACAAAATCGACCATGAAGTTTACGACTGGTTGAATTTCACGATAAAAGCCAGCGATACCGGCGTTCCTATGCGTTCGAACAGAGTCGAGGTGTTTATTCAAGTTTTGGATGAAAACGACAATAGCCCGTTCTTCATGCCGGATCCCAGGGTGTTGATGGTTCCTGAAGATACGCCAGTCGGGCAAAAGATTGCTGTTTTAGAAGCAAGGGATTCTGATTCAGGGGAATTTGGGAAAATCACTTATTTATTGGACAGAATTTCATCCCAGGTAATTTAATAATACATAGATTAATAACTCTTGAATTTATTTTTCACTGAAACATGTTTAAACAATCAGGTAAGAATTAAACAAGTGTCATTTGTATTATTCTTTGAAAATTATGTAAAAATTAAAACTGGTCAGAATAAAATATTATTTATTTTAAATTTAGTGTGAAACAAACGAAGTTTCTAATTTTTACCTAATTATAGATCGATCATTTTAAGAAGAGGTCGCGTGTTTAATTTATTTAAACTTTTATTAAGTCCAAGTACTTTCATATGACCATTAATGTACTTCATTTGAAAAGGTGCACCCCTTTCCTTCTCCTGAATTAGATGTATAAACGATAGCCGAGACAGTTTGACATCTACATTTAATCTATTTTTTGACGATTTATTGTTTTGTATCAAGCGTATAACAAAAATCGACGACGAAGTTGGCGTTGGAAGTCTCGAGTGATGTCTGTACTAAGATCACACGCGAGAAATGCTGGTTGCGGTTAAACTGTGACATGCCAGACTTGTCAACATGAAAACCAGTACTTTACGCGTGCGTGTGTGATTTTAGTTCAGACATGACTTTGGATTTCCAATGCCAATTTCGTCGTCGATTTTTGTTATACGCTCGATATTATTCGTATAGTCTGAATAAATATATGTGCATAAATAAATATAATCAATTAATAATCGTAAAAGAAATACAGTTTATATGAACATATTTATTTATAAAGTTTAAATTTGATATAATAATAATTCATGGATTTCATTAAATTTGCGTCCGCTGAATGTTTTTAAATTTTGCAAATGGTCCTTTTCTAAATGATCGATTCAAATCAAATTAAGTAAAAATCTTTTTTTACAAATATTTTGGTACAAAATATAAATTTATTTTCATATTCCCTTATTAATAATTGATATTTAGAATGACCCAAAATTTTTGCATCAATTAAAGTTAAATAAAAGTTAAAATGTCAGAAACGGAATATTTTAAGATATATTTTATTTCATTTTTGCAATAATGCGTTATTTGAACATTAAATCAATGTTTGAAATCACCGAAACGAAATATTTGATTTCATTTCTTGCCATTTTGTTTTACTACAATACTTTTAAGAAGTATTTTATTTCATTGTTTGCCATTTTGTATTATTTAAACGCTCAAACAACGTTTAGAATGATCGAAACGGAATATTAAACTTATAAATGATAGAAAACAATGTAACATAAGCTTTTACAATATATGCAAAGGATTTCAAACGTCATTTGTACACATTTAAGATACTGATTGAAATTAATTTTCAACATACTATGTTTCCTCAAATGTAGTCTGTCTGAACAATTGACCAGAGGTCTTTCTGTCTAGATTAAATGTATTTAATGGTTCAAAATGGTTGTTTTAGGGAAAGTTTAATCTTGAAGCAGACACTGGAATTCTTACGGTTTCCGAAGATTTGGACAGAGAAACGAAGCATTCGTATTTGCTTGTTGTCGAAGCTTGGGATAATTACCAATATGGATATAATAATGGCGAAAGTAGAAACGCTTTTAAACATATCAAGTACGCCAATTGCTTTCTATAAATTCATAACATCGTTTAATGCTACTTAACAGCTTATGAATCAAACTATAATTTTACTATAAATTATTTTCACAGTAATAAAATTCTCCTTTAACGCTTATTTCATAAACATTTATTTTACAGCGTAACTATATTAGACGTTAACGATAATCCTCCGCAACTAATTCTCCCGACGTCATGTGTGTCGATAACAGAATTTCACGAGATTGGTCGTGCGATCACGACTATTCATGCAACGGACGCTGACGATCCGGAAACTCAGAACGGACAGATTATTATGGATATCTCTGCGGGCAACAATTTGGAATTATTCGCCCTGCAGCAAGTTAACGAATTCTCGGCGGAAATCCGCACATACCGTTCGTTGCAAGGCAGACATGGCAACTATACACTAACATTAAGGGCTCAAGATCTGGGTACTCCTAGCCATACAGTTGAAGGTCCCTTGCATATCTGCGTGACTGATTACAACGATCACGCGCCAGTTTTTTTGAGTCCTCCTCATAATTCGACTTTGAAAGTTCCTGAGGTAGGTCAAATATTTATATGTATGGGGTTATCATAATGTAAAGGACATACTTTAAATGTTAGTATAATTTTAAGAAATTGAAATTGAACTTGAAACAAAAATTAAAATGGAATCTAGTTGTTTCAATAATGAAATATTACTGTACATGTGGAAAAATGTCACGTGTAAATGTGTCCATGAACTTACCTTCCCTCGAAAGAGCTTGCTGCTACTCAGTTTCGGGTTGGGGTTGGGGTTTTGTTGTTGTGAATAAGGTGTGTTTTCAGTTTCATTTGTTATAAATTTATAATTCTTTGAAATATATCCATTTCTTTATGACAACCCTATATATTAAATAAAAATAACCATAATTGTAACTGGTGTTGAATTTTAAATAATCAAGATTTCAAACATAAGTAAATAAATAAAATTATTATTGGATTTACAGAATGCAACAGTTGGAAGCGCTCTGGTACAAGTGATTGCCACAGATGACGATGTTGGCCCAAATGGCGCGATTAGGTACAGATTAAAAACAGACCCTGCTGGGCATTGGAAGACTTTCAATTTGCAACCCGTGTCAGGAATTTTGGAACTGAGACTACCGCTAAATAGAATAAAGCAAAAAATATACGATGTAAGTTATTATTTATGATTTTATAACACTGTTTACCCTTTTAATGAGATTTTAAAAGGTAGATGAGGGAAAGAGTGAAAATACTTAAAAACTATAAATAGAAGTATTTATTCACTTGGTCAAAGTTATTTAAATAAATTAAATAAAAATTATTTGAAAATAAATTATCTGTAAAACAAACCAAGAGAATTCAATTAAAAAAATCCTATTTATTAATAAAATTGTTTTACCAAGTGATCAATGATAAACAAATTAATCTTATATTAATTTTTAAATTGATTTTACGATTCTTTTCACATTACCAACAAATTAAAAGCATGAATTTAAGATAATACAAGAATAATCTTGCCCTGCCTTAAAACACACAGGTAGCTAGTATTTAACACATTATATTCTTGAAAGTTCAAAAAACAGAATTTATATATACATACGTTTCATTTATTTTAGATTCGAATAGAAGCTTACGATTTAGGCGTACCATCTTCGCTGAGTTCTGATTTAGATTTAACAGTCTACGTTAGCAACATAAATGATTACCAGCCGCAGTTCATGATTGACGACTTTTTCGTAAATTTTACAGGTAAAGTATATACCGTGAAAATAAGCACAAATTGTTACCCTAGAATTTCAATATTAAATAAAAATAACTTCTATTAAAATGTGCTGATAACCCTAAACAAGTCGAGAATTTAAAGTTATTTATTTTAATCTGTGTTTTTATTTATTTTATTAGTAGATTTTTAATAATCAATTCATACTAATGCTATTTACTTTCTTTTTCGGGAGTTAACGTTGGAAATTCGACACACAATTTTGGCAATATGTACATACATTTCTATACAGACTTTACAAATAATAATAGTATTTTCAAATTATGTGAAAATTTGTAATAATAATAAACTTAATGAGAATTCCTTACCTCACTTAATTATTTCAGTACTAAATGAACATTTGGAATGTTATGTGTACATTACTTATAGTTAACCATCAGTTAACATCAAGTAAATGGATTCTCTTTTCTTTACTTGTTTATTTGAGAGGTTTTTTTTATTAATATCCAATTATTGCAAAACAATATAACACAAATATTTATAATATATGTAGTAGGTGTAATCCGCTGCAATATTATTTAGCATATATTATTGTTTTACTCATTTAAATGAAAACTGAATATTAAATATTATATTATTTAATATTTAGTTTTCATTTAAATATCAATATTTGTATTATTCCAGAAAATACTGCCCCCGGTTCGGAGGTTCGTAAACTTCCAGCAACGATAGATAGAGATGAATTGGAATTTGAAGGACCAGTTGCACCAGTTTGTTATTATATAGTGGGCGGAAATGAGAAGAACTTATTCAAACTTAATCACATGATTCACGAATTAATGGCAAGCTATCTTTATTTTACTAATTATTAAAATTTCTAATGTGCATACAAATATTTTGTTTGTAAATTTTTATCTGTTGTATATTATTACATATTGTATTTTTGCCAACAAAAAATAAGACAATGACAAAATTAAAAAAATATATTATATTATTATAATTGCCTCTCGATCTCACCTATGGCTTACATTCTCATCTATTAGCTGTTGGTTGAATATTCATGAGTTATATGAAGTTAAAATATTTTTAATAATTAAACACAGTTCCATATTTGCTTCAATGTCTTATTTCAATATTAGATGTACATTTCGAACACTATTACTTCATTTTCAAAAATGAAACAAAAAATCTATCTAGTATTAAAGCAAACAGTGAAGAAATAACTTGTTAATTGTTGAGGCTTCTACTTTGTTATACATTGTAATTCAATTTTAATAAATAAAACACTTTTTTACTTTGTTTGTATAACTCGGATCCGAGTTATACAAACAAAGTAAAAAAGTGTTTCATTTATTAAAAGTGAAGAAATAAATTTGAAGTGTGTTGGATTCTTTAAATTTATTAATAGGTTAATTAAAAAAGTGGTAACAGGTACTATCTAACTTAACTTTCCCTAAACTAACATAAGTAAATTAATTAATAATGTCTTGTTTAAATAAATAAGGCATTTATTATAATTATTAATATATGTAATAAATACATATTAATACCGACAAAATCGATGCCATTAAGTGAGTACTAAATAGTTAGAATTATTATAGGTGAATACTCCGTTGGACAGGGAAAACCAGGATGAACATTTGCTGCTTGTAAAAGCAACAGAGGATTGCATAAATCCACCGAGAAATCTAAGCTTTTTTGATGCATCCGATGACACCCTGCTCAAAGTCATTGTGAAAGTAAATGACGTGAATGACAATCCTCCACAATTTACCCATAGAGTATTCACTGGAGGTGTCAGTACCGTAACTAGTTTTGGGACAAAATTCATGCATGTGAAGGTATGACAAATAAATGTTAGTTATATAAATTAAGCTAAAAGTATCACTGAATAAACACAAACTATGCTTAAATCTCAATTATTTATTGTATTTATTTGTAAATAAATTCATAAAATCACTACTTAAGTTTCGACTTTTGACAGTAATTTTCAAGTGACACAAATTTCAAAAAAGTTAAAATGATTATTGACTCTTTTGAAAATTTCGGCGGATTCAAGAAGGTTTAGCTTTATACCTTTCGTACGTTTATGTAAAATTTTCATTTTTTGAATTTCGGGAAATGAATGATTACAATCTAAAGCGTGGTTAGAAAAGGAACTAGAATTTTGCTTTAGTCTAAATAAGCGAAAATGTTCTGCATATCTCTTTTCAAAACTAAGGCCGATTTGGCTAACATCTACACTATTGTATTCGGAACAAAACAAGGTATTTCCTAATTTCTTTAAGAGATTAGCTGTACCTTTTGAATTAAATAGTATGTTAGATAATTTACAACTAAGTCTTAACGCAATTTGTTGATTTTATTTACGAAACTTTTATCTTTGTTCATTTTTTTTAGTCTCGGATTATCTGTTCACGTTAAACTAATGTAACCTTTTTGCAATTTGTATTGAAAATGAATGTCAAAACCTTAAAATAGTGAATTTACGTATTTATTTACGAATAAATACAATAAATAATAGTGGTAAAAACATAGTAGTAGTTACGGTTGCAACCATCATGATGATTAAATTAAATGTGTTCATTAATCGTTATATGTATTGTTTATTTTAGGCCATTGATGCAGATTACGGTGAAAACGCGGAAGTATCATATTACCTTGTGGGTAGAATACAAATGACTTTAACAGAAGGCTTGGAAAACCTTCGAAGGGCACCTTTTTTGGTTGAACGAGAAACCGGTTCTGTTCAATTGAATTTTGATCCTCAGCACGGAATGAAGGGATATTTTGATTTCATGGTATGTAAATTAATTAACGTTTTTATGTTATGTTTAAAATAATTATTTACAATTTAAATTTGCAACTAATATTTTACTTAAAATTATCATTGATTAGGTTTTGGCGAATGATACAGGCGGACTGCAAGATATTGCAAGAGTGTTCATTTACTTATTGAGAGAGGATCAACGCGTTCGTTTCGTCCTTCGACAACAACCTGTAGAACTGAGAAATAGAATCGAAGCATTCAGAGAGTATGTATTATTTAATTATTTATCTTTAGGTTGCGATTTATTAGAAAAGAGCTACACAATAAATGAATATAATCGTTGGTAAAAGTTTCTAACTCTGAACAATGATCAAAATCGTTGATTAAGGTAAACGAATTTATATGATAAACATAAAAGTTAATGAAAGTTTAACTGGACAATATCTCAATTCGGTAGAAAACTAGTAATTATGATGACTGCTATCATATTTTGAATAATATATTTCATATAAATTATTATTATTATTTATTTCGTATTCTATAATCAAAATAATTGATTTTTCCCTTCACTCCCTTCACGGGAATTCACTACTTCTTGTTAGAATATTAAATTGCAAGACATAAAGAAATCAATGGGTTTAATCCATGAAATATTCTCGGTATTCATATTTGTTACGAAAAATATTCATTTCGAATGAATGCCAATGAGTGTAATAAGAATACAAGAACGAGAACAGAGAGATTGATTAAGAAAAATATATTTTATAAGATGATTAATTTCTAAGATCTTCCAGCCCTTTTAGTGGTGTAAAATAATTTAGATTAAAAAGAATGAACTGTTTTGTGTTGTAGGCGTTGACCTTTTGCTACATCTTTAATACACTTGTAAATAAAACATTTTTTAAAACTTTGTTTACAGTTGTTTAACAACGTTTTTAAAAAGTGTTTTATTAACATTTAAATGAATTGTCATAACAGACCTTTTTGTTATTGAAACTATTGATTAAGAATTGTCATAATTTGTTTGCATATAATTCCCTCCAATCAACCACCAAAGAAAACTTATAAAGACCAAATTGAAAATTTTATAAATTGAAATGTATAACATACGTTAAAGTATTGATTAAGGATTGTCATCATTTTTTGCATAAGAAACTAACGAAAACGTATAAAGATAAAATATTTATTGTTGCTTCAAATTGTATTCTATAAAACGTAATTATTAAATTGCATTTTAATTTGCCTGACAAAAATCTTACTTGCTTCAAGTTTACTTGACTGTATACAAAATTTTCCATTGCTCAGGACAACAATATAATACGAATTAGTAACTGCCAATTATTATATGGCTACCTTGTTTCACTAAACTGCATTCTTAAAACAAACATCTTAAATAACTAAATAATTTAAAATGTATGTTTTATAATAAAATATCAGTTTTATGACCTATACGAAAGTAATTCATAAAAGGCATCAATTTTCTAAACCACTTTCATACAAATATTTTTGTTTTAAACTTTATAATCAATATACATAGTCGCTATTCCGATAAATCAATCGCAATCTAATATATTTCCAATGCTTCTCAACAGCAACACATTTATGTTCGTCCTAATAGTCTGGAATTGATACAAAAATACCAGATAATATTGTAAATAAGGGCCGAAAATTTGGTCATCATTCATGCTAGCTAAATTTCCAGTGTCGTTTTCGAAGATTCTAATTTTAGAATGTATTGGATTTTCAAGAATCGTTCTAGAACTTCCATCACCCCAAATTCAATAATTCCATTCATTAACTTATCCACTAAAATTGAGACGAAAATTAGCCTTTCCACCAAAGATGACATTTTTTGAAAAATGTATTAATTGAATTTTGTGAGCTGGAAAGACAAATTTGCCTTAAAAATGCAATGGAATCTAAAAGATTAACAATCTGTATACAATCTTTCGATCCTTCAATAACATTTGCGAATTAAGTATTTGTCAATTCTAAATTGTTTCCAGGAATAAGCTGCAACTATTGGTGCGACCGTTGGATCCATATGGCTTTTTCTTAATTTAATACGTTTTTTTATTTATTGTAGAGTATTGGGAAATGTAACCGGTGCAATTGTTAACGTTGATGAATTTCGAGTACACGCAAACCACGACGGATCAATTGATAAAACGCGAACGGATCTTTATTTGCACTTAGTCGACAGGAACGATCATTCCATATTAGAAGTGCCGGAGGTTTTAAGATTAGTGGACCAGAATACAGAAAGACTAGATGAACTCTTTAAGGTAAACAAATGACGAATGTCTAATACAGTTATAAGATAGGGTTTCGACTTTGTTATCCAAACAAATATAAATAATGGAAAAATTCAATTAAATAAAACATTTTAACCTCAGGTCGATAGCCGATTCATCTGCAGAAAATAATTCTAATTTAATATATTATACATATACACATTTAAATAAAGATGTATAGTTAGTCAAAATATTTTAAATTCTGTTTAACAATAAAATTAATTTATTGTGACTATAGTTTTAATAGTTTACACTTATCATTATCAAACTGAGAGTAAGTGTTAATTTTTGACCCTAAATTAATTTTAGTGTTATACAAACAGAGATTAAAGTCTTTTATTTAATTGATAAATATTGTATAACAAAGTTGAAGCCTCAGTTATTAACAAAGGAAAAGTGCTTAATTTATTAATATTCGATCAAATTTATCTTGAATAGGAATTCAACGTTTTGGACACCCAACCTGGTGGAACTTTAGCATTGGTATCTGTACAAAAAGCAGGAACAACCTTTTGGCTTATGGCCAGTTCGTTATTCCTCTTTCTATTACTCCTGCTCTGCCTTTCCCTCTGCATAAACCAGCGGCAAACATACCAAAGAAAATTAAAGGCCGCCACGGCAACGGCTTACGGTAAGAATTAAATTTTGTATTTGTACAAAACCTAAGAATATTTTCTTAATGTATCATTAAGTCGGTGCAGATTCAGAAATAGACGGCCGTGGATTGAGCGGTTTGAGTGGCAGAGTGCCTAATACCAACAAGCACAGCATGGAAGGAAGCAATCCAATGTGGTTGAAGGCTTATGAGAATGAATGGTATAAAAACAATGATGAATTAAGGTAAGTAGAATTAAAAAAAACACTTAAAATTTAGGAATTTTAATAAACTGTTACTTATTTTTTACAGTCAAACATCGGAGCATGATTCATTAGACGAAAACATCTTAAGTTCAGGAGACGATGGAAACTGCGTAACAGAACCAACATTAATCCGATCACAAAACGTCTATCAAACTCTACCGCCAGTTTTGCCACCCAGAAAAATGGAGACTACGGAATTATGATTAAGGGTTTGCCAATGGGTGGAAGAAGAATGCGAAGAAGATTAGGAAGAGGTTGACTAAGAAAAAAAGATGTGTCATGGTTAATCTCTAAGATCTCCCAGCCCTTTGGTTTCAGTGCAAATTTTAGATTAAAGTTAATTTCCAATGCAACGAGTATTTATTCTGTACTTAAAACGATACTGCCAGGTTTAATATTTATGTTGTTTATTTTACGAAAAAGTCATGAACAATTATTTTTATTGTGTTTTCTATTCGCTGTGTAGACTAAAAACGTTATTTTAATGTACATATTTCCGATTTTTTTGTATTATTTGTATTATTAGAAATAAAGTTGAATTTTACAATATACATTGAGTCACTTTCTAAATAATATGCATCATTTCTTAAGATATACTTTGTAGAAACTTGCGTTATTTCCCAATTATTATAGTTCCAAAAGTGTTTTCTTTTATTACGACATATTTTGAAATGAATATTCTATATAGTGGAAATTAACGACCAATGTATTACATGTATCATACATTTTGGTTTTCATTCATAGATGGCGCAAGTCGAATCGATATTACATACAGCTGCACCCAATGTACATTTAATAATATACAGGGTAATCCCTTCAGCTAAATATTACCGTTAGCATAAACCACATTATATTGCAGAAAATTTTAATGCATCCAAATTAAGCTTAGTTAGCGATATACTTGAACGTAGCACAATTTAAGGAAGTAAATATTAAAAAAAAAACAATCACTACTACTTTCTGCGAAAATGTTACAGATGAACATATTAATAAATAGAATATTTTGCTTATTGGACATACAATTCTAGATCACAGTGCCAAAACGTGAAATTCAGAACATTTCAGGTACACAATTATATTCACTTGTTTTAATAAGTCGATTGCTTTAAAGATAATATTGTTCTCTATTTTAATTGTTGCTTCCGTTTGGTGTTTTTTTTTTTAATTTTTATTAATTCATTAGGTTTTGTGCAATTTTATTTAAGCTAGTATTAATTTCTTTGTGTTTATTTTAAATTAATAATCAGTTTGTTAATATGTAAAATAAGAAGGAAATATTTAGAAATTTTACTCATTAATAATGTTCTTTATGATGGTTGCGGAGACAAATTATTTAAATAAAAATGGTTGTCCTTTCTCCTACAACTATTTAACCCATTGTTCATTAACTCTTGAAGCATATCTCAACATAAGAGTCAGGATTGATTTTAACCCATTGTTCATTAACTCTTGAAGCATATTTTGACATAAGAGTCAGGATTGAATACAATTTATCTTAATCCTAAATAAATCAAGCATTTTTCAATTGTGAATTTCATAAACTGAGAAATTCTATAAACATGGAAATTTAGAACGTAAAATAATTCAAGTATTTATATAAACTAAAAAAATTAAAGTGAAAAACCAAAAAAAAAAAAAACGATAAGTCGATTTATAATCAATAATATATATTTTGCGGTGACTAACTAGTGTTAGTGTGGGGATAATAAAAAGAGCAACATTAAAAAATGATTATATTTGCAAATTAAAAAATATAACCGATCGTCAGTATTAAAAAGAAAAATCGTGATTAAATAGTCAGGGAATGTCAGTATCTGGTCCTTATACAAAAAAAAACAGTCCCCACAATCGGGGCGAATATCAACACTCTCTTTTTACATTCTATTACACAAACCTGCAATGAATCAAAAATATAATCCACACTGAATACATCACCATTCTCACTTCATCAGTATAAATTTTTGAAATCATGAATATCGGAGGGGAATCACAATAAATATTATAATAATTAAACATAATAAAAATAGTGGAAGAACAATTAGATACTCTATACAGATAAGTACTTTATATGTATATAACAATAAAAGGAGTAAGGGTATACACAAAATAATTCATTTTATTATCGTTATCAATTAATTTCTTCTTTTTTTGTATAGTATGAACACGATAGCGTTGATTGATGTAAGCAATTATTTTGGCACGCTAATTATTTTTTTTTATTTATTAATTTTTTTTGTCCACATGTACACAATCATACAAAATGGCACTGTAAAAATACCATACAAGCGGGGTCGTATTTACAATTCAGTAAATAAATATATTTATTATTTATTTAAATTTATTTTTTAATTTTAATTTCTATTTATAAAGTCTTGCCTGACCGCAATGCGCTTGTGATATGTGGGTTTTCTATAGTTTTATTTTTTTGTATTGGTCAGGTGTTAAAATGTGTCAATTTTTATTTAATTGTTGGTTGAGTTTTTTTAATTTTTTTGGTTAAAATTTAAAGTTGTTATTGGATCACAGATTTATCTTACAATTGGCTGATGTATCTGTGATAGCACTTTATTATAATTATGGTGGCATTTATTAAAAGGATCAAGATAAGTAAATTTAATTGTGTATGTAATTCAAAAATTAAGTACAAATTTATGAATAAATAAATCTAAGCTCTCGTAATTACTTAGATGGTTTCTTGCTTAAAAGAAAATAAAAATATTTCACAAAAAAACTATGCTGTTCTGTTTTAAGTACATTTTTTGGAAACAATATTCCAAGCTTCTTATTAATTGGATCGTTTCAATAATTACATGGATAGTTTTTTGCTTAACAAAAGACAAAATAGAAAAGAATTGATAAAAATACTACAAATAAAATAATCTAAGCACTCATAATTACTTCGTTTTTTATTGCTTAACAAAAGTAAAAACAAGAATGTTAGTCATTTTTGCAAGCTCTCAAAAGCTTTTTACCATTATAAGATATTACTCTACATATTTTCTTTCTTACTATTTGGTGAATCGGAAAGTAATGACGATTCTGGGTATTTTACTATCTGTTTATCATTACTCAATTCATTGTATATATCTATATATCTTGGGTGAAATAGCCCGCCAAATGCAAATAGGTACATATTCGGCATTGCATGTTTTTTTTTTACTTTTGAGTAATAGTTACCACCAAAACATATGTGATGTTTATTTAAATGCATTAGACTTTCGTAAATGAACAACTTGGAAAACCACGTTTCAGGTTATCAAAGTATAAATCTGTTAATTTTGATATGTCCGACTCGTATCGATCAAAAGAGCAATAGCGTTAGACAGCGGAATAATCGAATTTTATTGTTTGTATTCTGTAAATAAATCATTAATTGAATGTAGCGAGCGATTATCAACTGAAGAATCCTGGAAAAAATAGTGAATTGAGAAGGCACGATGGTGCATCGGATTTTCATTTATTTCGATATTTTCAAAACTTTATAACTGACTAAAGAATTGCAAATTTGGATGACATCAAAAATTCCAAATCTATTTCCTCAAAAAACAATTTATTTTTATCTATCCGGCATTAAAAATTTGTTCATTATTTGGATTTTTTTATAATGACAGTTATTATGTCATTAATTAAAAATAAAAATGTAGTTAAAAATAAATGTGTTTCAATTGAATGTAAGGAAAAATTACTTTCAGATTCCCCTAATATAATAATTATTTTTTTAATTCCCTTCAAATTCATACATCATGTTTGATAATTGCAACCTGAGTTTGATGAAATAAGAGTCATAATTGAAAATAAACAATGATTATAAGTTTTTTATTATTAATTTTATTTTATTATTATTATTTATTTATTTATTTATTTTTTTCGTAAAGAAATTTTGATATAATGTTAAAATGAAAGAAGACTAATATTTAAAAATGATAAAATTATAAATCAAAACTGAATTTTTGTAGTTCATGCCATTCAGTAGACACAAAGTTTGCTTCTTTCTATTTAAACAAATAATATTCTCGTAGGATAAGTTGGCAAGCAGAAATCAACGACAACGCACATTTTAATTCGTAATTTTCGGCTTGAGACGAACACAACCAAAAATTAATTAATTATTTAAAAAAAAAAAAACTAGTTAAATTGCGTTAAGATGACTTTCAGAAATAAATCCAATCAGGCGAAGAACAAAATTTATCGAGAATGTTACTTCGATCTTAATAAAAAAAAATATTGTTTAAATTTTAACTCAAATATAGATTCCTCGATTATTTCCCAACAACAATCATACCCTTCATATGAACATGAAAAATTGTCTCATGTAAAGATTTTCCACTCTATCTTGGTTAACTAACTAATCGATTTTATCTCTGAAGCATCCATTATTTCCATAATTGTTATTAGAAAGTTGGTTTATATTATTTTTCAATAATCAATGTGTCTTAAAATGCTCAATAAAAAGATAAACTTTTAATATATTTTCAATGTGGTTTCTAAGGCACATGATTATTTGAAAATTATATAACCTAACTCTCTATGAGCAATGATTCGAATGGATGTTAGTAGTTAGTTAACCAACATAGAGTGGGAAATTTTTTTTTTTTTTTCATAAACGGCATGAGTTTTTTAAGGGAATTAATCGAGGAAACTATATTTTACCAACATTTCTTTTACGACTAGTTATAAACAGAAAACTGAAATCCATTTCCAAAATTTTATATTGTTTTCTTGCATTTTACAAGAATGTAATTGAATTGAATTGAAGTTTTAGGGCGCTTCGACAACATTGGTCATTTGCGCTACAGGAATGGAAGTATGCGATTCATAATAAATATCTTTTAAGTCCGTTTTTTTTTCAATTATAGTTTCAGCTTGGTTTGGTTAAACTTCACTGCCATACTTTTTGTTGGATTATTTTCAAATGAAACAATAACCAAGGATGGTACTATTAAAAATTGAACCAAAATAATATTTCGTCAACGAGTATGTAGACAATGACAAGAACAAGATAAGGCTGAAAGACCTGAAAGAACCAATTCGCAATAGTTACATATATGTACTGTAAATAATACTTAATAACCTAAAATTTCAAGAATAAAGATGTAATAATAATAATATATATCTTTATTAACATTTTTTTGAGCTGGCAATAATGAGAATATATTTTTTAATTTCAATCGGCTATCGAACATTGGTCTTTCTGCTTGTCTTTTAAATTTTTTCTCATTCTATTTTTTTTTGCAAATGTTTTCGTCATTGATCGTCATTGTTAAACTGTCGTTTTATCTATCTATTTCTTCGAAGGATGTAATAAATTACCATCGTATCCAAAATAAAAATGCACAGCATTGGGATCTTGAAAACATCATCTCGGAGATAAAACATTGGATACTAAATTTGAAGTCGCCATTTTGCAGAGCTTAAAAAGGCCAATGAGAAAATGCCATTAGTTTTATTCAATATTTTTTTTAATAAAATGAATACAAATATTGGAAAATCGAAAATTTTAAAACTTATAAACAATTCAGGATGATTTAATTGAAATTAAAATACTTGGTTTGTTTCACTTATTTATATTTCCTCCAACTAGTTTTTACCATTGGTCATCTTCAGGGAGGAATGTGAAAATATAAATAAGTGAAACAAACCAAGTGTTTTAATTTCAATTAAATTATCCTGAATTAATTCAAAAATGTTTCACCATGGGTTAAGTGAGAAATTAATTAAACTTACAAACAATGATGAAATTATGCGATCAGCATGAAACATACTCTAAATGCTGTGTATTCTTGTATTGGACACGGTGTATACAATATTTCGCCTCAGCCCACAGTACTGCAAGCCCACCTCGTCAAGAAAGGCTAATATTCTAGGATATGCTCCTTTCCTTTCGTCCTCGAGGTAACATCCTCAATAGTCTGGTGATTCTACGATCCCCAGTCTACAGAGGTGTGCTCTAAATCTGCAGTGTCCTGTCAGGATAGCGGCGATTCGCTGTAAATTACGGCTTGCTTAATGGAAAGTTGTTGTTTTTTTCACAAAAATTTAGTGAAAATTTTTCTTATATATTATCTTATTCACATTGGTAAACCTAAGCAGAGGTTAGGTCAAAACCACAATTGAAAAAACCGTAACTCTCATAATAAAAACCATACTTTGTCTATAAAATCAATAAAATTTATGAATATTTTTAAAATAGTTGATTTTTTTTAATTTACAAAATTTACTTATTTTGATATACAATAAATGCAACCATAATTATTTACATATAAACTAGGATTAATTTGATGAACTTAAAACTAAGATCACGGTTACAAATTTAATAAAAAAAATTAACTAATTATTAACATTTTTGTTCTGTTCAACATATAGAGTGCGGAATGTGAGCCACAGCCATTGAAAACAAAAAGAAAGAAACTCTATTTGTTAGCGCATTGATTTTAAAAAATGTAGATTAACAAAAATAAAACGACAAAATCGATTCAATTGTCCGAAAAAAGGAATTCACTCTCAGACAGGAGGACTTCAAGGTCTGATTGGACGGTATGAACGTTAGAATCGATATCGACGACCGCCGACGACGATGACTTTTTCGCCGCCTCTTCCGGTTTATTGTTTTGGTCCGTTTTGGGCTTCTGTTCTTTCACTGTCCTCACAAGCACACCTGTTCTCTGCGGTTTTTGCGACTTGGCCGCCGGCTCCTTGGCGGGCGGCGGCGCTTTCTTCACCGCCACGGTCACGGCACTTTTGTCCGGTTTGCGCAACTTAACACTAAATTTGAAAGGAGGTTTGTACACCACTTGCAGACGCACTTTTTCCTTTTCGTTGGCGATGTTGCCGACGCTGTGGGATTTCAGGTTCTTGTCCGCGCGCGGTTTGATTGTGGCTCGTTTGTGCGGGCTGCGGTGTGTCGTTAATCCGGCCGGTGTGGATTTGGATTTCGGGAGGACCGCGTTGTGGCTCTTCATAAGCCAGTTTTGGACTTTTCCCACTGGGTCCGCTTCGGGGGTGAGCGGGGTGTGGAGGACTTCGGCGCTTATCAAACCCTTCTTACCCTCCGCGTCCACTTGCGCCGTGCTGTAATCAATCACCTCCTTCTTCTTTTTCTTCTTTTTATTAACTGTAGTCTGCGGGCTCTTCTTCACTTTGCTGGGGGGAATTTCGATGATGGCCGCCGTATCACCTACTTTTTTCCTGGACTCTTCCGCGCCAACTGGAGCCGAAACACGCTTCTTCTTCTTAGGCGATACTTTTGATTTTCCGGGGCTATTCAGGTTGTTGTTGATTGATTCTTTGCCCTTGCGTTTCTTTCGCAGCTTACCATCGCGGACTTTCCTCTTCAGCGGGACCTTTGAACGAATTGCTGGATGGACTGTTATGTTGCCGTCGCCGTCTGGAAGTCTAACGGTTTCTGTTGTTTGGCTGTGCATTATTGTGACGGTTTTCAATTTGATGTTTGGACGTTTTCCTAAGAACTTCGTGCTGAAGATCTACAAAATAAAATTGTGACTAATTAAAAATCTGTTATCATAATAAAAAAAGAGATCATTTTTGCATTTTAAAAAAAACTAAAAGCATCCAATAAGTTTACTATTGTATACATAGTGTGTGAAAAGTTCCTACAATTTTATTTGTTTGTCAATTTGATAAATGTTTTATGATTATTTTCAACTCAATAATTTAGTCGTATGATCTATGGAATTCTATTAAATAAATATGGCCACATCTTCATTTATACTATACTGATAATACAAAACAACAAACAAATTACAAAACATATAGGTGCTACTCAGTCTGGGTTCTGATAGAGATATGCTTAAAGAAGATAATTAATCCAAAAATTCTCTCTTCCATACAGCATACATACATAAAGGGTGGAGCAGTAGATACAGCACTGCATAGCCTAGTGAACTAAAAATAGCAACAAAGGTAATACGTTGGTGGTATTCCCGGATATAGATGAGGTCTTCGACAACATTAAACCGAGAGAAATTGTATTGGCGCTGAGACAACAACAAATAACAATTCACCAACTAATTTCATAGGCAAATTGCTGATTGAGCGTAACATTAATTCGGCAATGTGAATTTAGAGCTTAAGAATGCAAGTTAGTAGTTAGTTTAGACAAAGAATCTAGTGCTAAATGACCTATTAAAGATTTTAAAGCAGAAAAATTGCATACGCAGACGTTTTGACAATAACTGTCTCCGGAGAATACTTTCAACTACTCACGTAATTAAAAGCTTTCGAACAAAATAATAAACATGATTAAATGCTTGATTAAATATACCATATTCTACAGCCTAGCCTTATCACTCCTTCACTTACTTTTCAAGTAGTGTATTTGCATAATAACCTTAATCTTCAATCAAAATGAATCATTATTAATAGAATTGAAATTAACACAAAAATGACCGATATTAATTTACTTACCAACATAGCAATGACTGCAAGGATGATGAGAACAACGGCATACCAATAATCCAACAGCCACCGTTTAAAGCTCGCGATACTTTCTTCCGACAGGAGTAGCTTTCGCAGAGTGGCCAACGGCCCCGACGGATCGACTTCCCTGCACATCTGAAACACGTCGCAGTATCCGCTGTAATCGTTGCACGGCGTCCCCGGTTTCGAGAACATATCCGGTATATCGTAGGGCATATCGTTCCATTCGAAAGACGACAGGCACGGCTGGTTATCGCCCGGAAGTTTGCAGCACAACTCGCACGCTTTTGTTTTCGGGTCTGTTTTACCCGGTATACACTGGCAGGATTCTAAACCGTAAGCTAAACATATCGATCCGGTACATTCCTGGAATAATATAAATCATTCAATGAAAACTTCGTCATTTCAAAAATTATTACATAAATTTATTTAACTGAAATTTTAATAAACGAGACACTTTTTATTTTGTTCATATAACTCGGATTATTTGTTGTTGACTATAGCTATGACATCATTAGAGTGTCACTGTCAAAACAAACAACAAAATTGTTGAACATTATTATCGCTATAATTATATAATCACCGTAGTTTGTTAATGTCGATATAAAATCCCTTTAGTTCTTAAAAATATTTATATACTTACGCCCATAAAGCAGACAAACTCCTTGTTGCAAATCGTTTTGTTTGGTTTATTAATGGAGGGCGGACACTGTGGACCTCTGCCGTTACAGAAACTGGCATCTCTGCAACCGTTGTCATCTCTGCACTTATCTCCGAACTTGACTTGACATTCCGCTGTACAGCATGGACCCTATAAATCCACAGAACACGTTATTACTTGTGTTATTTTAAGATTTACTATCATCCTATTAATATTTTATGAAATTTTATTATTCAAAATATTGGACCTTTACACACAGTATATTTGGAGGAAGGTTTTATTACAATTATAACTCAATCAATAACAATACTAACCTGAGATGGACTACAAATACTTCTCGGTGTTAATCGACAAGGAGGTTCGTCTATGGGCGGATACCTTCTTTGAGGGAAGCAGCATTGATCTCTGCAATCCTCTTCCCAACCACAATCGCATTCCTCTCCTTCTTCCACTACGCCGTTTCCGCAGAGTGAAGCTTGTGGTTCTAAAAAAATATAAAAATAACATATAGTATCACGTGAAATATAAAAATAAATAAATAAATAAAAAATATTGGCATAAATATTCTACATAAATTAAATAAAAATAACTCGAAAATAATTAATAAATTAATTCCCCTTTAGCTATTGTGATATTTTGACTTATATTACATTACATACGTGTTTTAATAAATATCCAATAATGGAGATTTGCTGTTGCATTATAACAACATATTGTATAATGCAACAATTTGAATCAAAAAAATCATAATATATATATAATGCAACAATTCATACCTGTAAAGCATCCTTTCGGTGATCTTGCCTTAAAATTTAGGACGGGATTGATGCTTTTCAGGCTGCAAGGTGAAAACTGGTTGTTGTTTTTCTTGTCACCGGACGTCGCCCTTGCGAACATTATGAAGTTTCCATCGTCTCCTCCGGGGGTGCATAATTCAGGATCGTGCTAGACACAAATAAAAATGTTAAGATTTTCTAATATATAAACGTAAAGAAAAATCAATCCAGCTTTTTTATATAGATTTTTTATTTAAATTAATACTTTTATTATCTGAACAATAATAAATATGAATAAATTGTCAAATATCTACCAATGAAATAAATAAAAACACAGACTAAATTGAAAAACTTTAAATTCTCGACTAATTTCGGGGTTTCGGCTCATTGAACTCAAGAGAAATCAAAAGTTTGTTTATTTAAATTTCTGTGGTAATACATAAATTTTAATAGAAGAAGATATATTGATTTATTGATTTGCCGTTAAAAATAATTTCGGTCCAACATTCGCTAATATTTAAAGTTTTATAAATAATTTCTTTGCTTAATTTTTATGACTATAATTACAGTATTGAACAAAATAAGAAGTTAAAATGCTTCACGTTGCAGTTTTAATTGAATTGAAAGAAAATATGAAATTATGGCGGAAAAACCATAGGTCGATAGCCTGTTCAAGCAAGCAAGAAAGAAACAAATGTACTATAATATATTGTAAATATATGTAAAACGAATAAAGATATTGTAGTAGTATGAAATTATTTAATTAATTATTCTCTCTCTCTAATTGCGCTGCAAATAAAAAAATACAAAGAAAATACAAATTTATACTGAAACAACTACTTCCCGGGCAAATACCCATATACATTTTTTGTGTAAAATATTTTTAATTAAAAAAATGTTGCTTTACCAGTATTTATGAGACGTTTTTAAATCTTTCTATTAAACGGTAACTTTAAGGGATTTAGAATGGTACAAGAAAATTACATTCATTTGAACATTATCTTAATTCAATAGATTCAAATATTCTATTTACTTCCAAGCTTGAGCAAAACAATAGCTTAATTTTTTTTAGAAATACATGAAAATATAAACCGACAATGTGTTAATTTAAAGAAGACTAAGGATTATTTAAAATTAATAAAAAATTGCACATATATACTATACAAGTATTTATTAATCTTAATACAACTGCCAATATCTATTGCGTAATTAAATGTTCAGAGTGGGTATTTGTCTGGGAAATAGTTGTTTCAATAGATATTTTACGTTTTATTTGTACTTAATTCGTAATTCTTTAATTGCTTAGCAATAAGAGAGATAATAAATAATTAATTAAATATTTTCAAATTCTTTTCTTTTAATAACATTAGGAGTATTTTATTTATAAGTGTAATTAAAACGCATCATTACATGACGTCTTCAACAAAAAACAGTCATTAACGTTTATAAAACAATATTTTTTTCTTGGGTTAAAAAGGTTCGCTTTAACTAATGTGTAATTAAATGTATATACAAATATTTTTATTCAGATAATTACAATTTTAAAAACATTGCGTATATACAATAAAATAAAGATTTGATTATCCTGGGCTATCGACCGGAGGTCTTTCTGCCATGTCTTGAATTGATGGTGATGTGCAATAAAAATATCTATGCTAGCTAGCTGAACTGTCTTGAAGCGTCTTGATGAAGGCAATTAAATAAAATAATAATTATATTAGCATCATTTAAACAGTTGGGGATACCAATATAATTATTATAATATTTATTTACCCATTAGTTAATGTTGACCTGGCTGTAAAATTTGTTTAATTTTACTTTAGTTTTTTATTCCAAATAAAATTGTGAAATCAAAGGATATTAATAAACTCGCATTAATTTAATTGTACATTATTAAAAGTGAAATTTTAAACAAACACAAAATCAGCCCTAAACAAATTACAAAATACGCAATTATTAACGAAATAGTTAATATTCGCGTGCATTGCTACCCGAATAACGTGCGAAGAATTTCGTTATAATCACGAAATTGTTCGGAATTTGAAACCGGTGCGCAATTACGTTGATTAAAAATTACAACAATTGAATCCGAATACATTATCCTTTGCAATTATTGTACGATTCAATGGAAACGGGGAGCGGGCGCGAACACACGAACGGGGTTGAACTCGTTAGAGCGGCGTGCATTTTAATAATGCAAAAGCGAAACAAAGACCCGGTAATTAGTTAATAAGGTTAATTCGAGCTGACACCGCTGAAATATTTATTAGAGATTTGTATGAAATGTGGTTAAATAAGACCGTGTAAATGAATTATGCTGTTATCGCGTTGATTTACCTTTTCTGCGTGCTGGTTCGAAAAAATTGTTAACTTGATAAAACAGAAAATTAACTGATTAACACTAATAAATACATGTACAATATTTATGTATAAATATTTATTAATTCTTTGAATGAATGCGATGTCGGTTTTGATTTTCATGTCTCCCTTAAAGTTTCCGTTTAGTATAAAGAATTAATAACATGAATATGTACTGGCAATTTTTATCTGCAAGTAGAAAATGCATTTTTAGATTAAAAAAGACTCGTTATTACATATTACGCCAATTAACTGGTTTTTTATTAAAAAACAAAATTACAGGTTATAGTGAAATTAATGGGTAATAATCTTTATTATTGCAATAAATAAATAGTACAACAACAATACACGATCATATTAACAAAAATACTACCGCATTCTGCAAACTACTACCAAAGATGTCCCCATTAAAATAGAAACATCTTTGGTCATTCGCGCTTAAAAGTAAATGAATGTGAAATATGAATATAGAGTTTAGTGGAAATGTTGAAATTTACTAATAAAAATAAATTATTAATTAAAATGAATGTAAACTATTTTCATTGTTTATTATTTAGAAAATCGAATTACTAAATTATTTAAAATAACATTAAGCAAAAAAAAAATATTGACAATGATCACTAAAATTCTATCTTTCCCTTTTCCACACTGTAAAATTATTTAGACCGTAAGTTTTCCGCAAACATCTATTAAAACAACTTTCCGAGCATATACCGTGGTAGAGGAATTTATTTGAAGAATTGTGTAGGTATCATCAGTAAATTCAACAAACATTTTAGAATGGTTGAAGTGTTTTTGGTCGGGATTATATATGTCGAAACAATAAAGGAGTAAGGATAGAGGGGTTGAGTACATTAATTAAATTAAATTGTTATTCCTTTTAAATTATATTTATGTTTATGAATTGTAGAATTTTGTACCACATTTAGGTATAATTAAAATTAAATTAAATATAGATTACAGAAGATTATTTTTTATGCAAATAGAAATGTACAAGAAATTATTTTTTAGGGCTTTTCATTATAAATTATAAAATAATTTCTTGTACATTTCTATTTGCGTAAAAAATAATCTTCTGTAATCTATATTTGATTTAATTTTAATTATATCTAAATGTTGTACAAAATTCTACAATTCATAGACATAAATATAATTTAAAAGGAATAACAATTTAATTTAATTAATGTACCAATACTCCTTATGACATATTGGTATACATCTGAATCTACAATTTATGGTCATCGAATGCATCCGAGGGATCGATTCGGCGTTCTATTTATTTTGCCGGTATAAATTCGGAACGAAGCTCGTTTGTTTTAATTGTTGTCAGCGACATGAATGTCGTAAAGAAGATGAGAGCTGATCGTTTGGAAATTATTTATTGGCTGTGCCCAAATGCATTTTACGGCAATAACGCGCCCCATTGAGTCTCCCTTATTGTTTTCTTTTTTACGTCGATAAGAGAAACACGCCGACATTGATGGATAGACGCTGCAAATAAACGGCGATAAAGGGAAATTTCAGTAGAGGATAGGGCAGTACATTTACGACCATTATAAAAATTGTCGTGTATTAAAAATCAAATATAAATTGAATATAAGAAATGCAATAATTAAAAAAAAACAATATTCACATATTATGTTCCGCTAATTTGACTTCCTTTAGGATAATATTTTTTTTTAAATTGTTATTGTAATTAAAACAAACAGAAACTTATTTTATCCGCGACCATTAATTAATGTAATAATTCCAAAATCATTTGTAATAAATGGAATATTCTCACTTGAGAGAGATTATTTATTTAAATAAAATGAAACAAAGATTTAATATATTTATTCTGAAACATTTCCTCCTTACGTGTTTTGCATGTATTTTCATTTTATAACAAGTTACAGAATTAATATTACGTAATTGAACTAAACAATCTAGTTGGCCTTAGATTTTATAACTGTCAGTGTCAGATGTAAATGGCTATTTTCAAACAAGTTTAAATGTAAGTAAAAATTATGAATGACAAATCAAGTGCATCATATATAGAATTGGATAATATTCCACCGGAAATTACAAATTTTGTAAATAATATAAGAATGAACCTGCTGCCACAAAAATCGAGACAAAAATATGAAAGTACTATTCGCTGTTAAGGGATTGGTAACGAGAAAAGAAAACTGACTAATTTTCCGAAAATATATTAATTTCATTCTTCGGTGATTTATCACAAAATAAAAATCTTCGACTCTATGGAATAGATTTTCAATCATAATAACAACGATAAATTTGAAATACGCTATAGAAATTTCATGATACAAAAAATTAAAAACATTGTTAAAACGCTCTTCTGAAAAGTATGTAACTAAGAACTGGAAGTGTTAAGCAATTTTATTCCATTCAAGGAATAATAGTAAATTAACGCGATGGTGAATGAATGAATGAATTTACATGACTCGAGCTTTTCGAGAAATTGGATTATGACACAGTCTTCTGGTGAATAATGCGTGTTAATTTTAAATTATAAATTCTCGATTTCGCTAATTTTTATTGCATAAGTTACTTGCTTTAACTGAAAATATTTTTTTTATAAATTATATTTATTTATTGCATATGAAAATCGGCGAAGTCAAGGAATTCAGTAAACTCTAGTAGTACTCCCGACGCAATGCTCAAGAAATTTCTTTAGCAATATCTTGAGGAATCACGATCAATCATGAGGTTATGAATATAATTTGAGACTTTATATTTTTAATTATGACTTAAATTTCCGTAAATCAGAAATATTATTATTATTATTGTAAGTAATGTTTTGACAAAATTATTAAGGTAAAAACTTTCATTTATTTATCGATATAAAATTGGCGAACTCGTGGAATTAAGCAAACTCTAGTAGTACAATCGACGTAATACTCAAGAAATTGCTCTAGCGATATCTTTTCGATCAATTGCTCGATTATAAATATAATTTGAGACTTTATACATTTAATTATGACTTAAATTTCCTTAAATCAGAAATATTTTTTTCTCTAATTATTATTATTGTAAGTAATTTTCTAACCAAATTAAATATCAAAATCTGCGAGCAATCTCGAATAGTACACCCAACAAAATATACGAGAAATGTTACAAGAATATATTTTTGTATGATTTTTGTGTTTGTTTTTATTGTAAATTCAATAGTAAACTTGAGCTATATTATTTTAATATTAATAAGGTTTTATTGGACCAATTCAATGCACCAAATGGATTTTGGATTTAATTTATTGGGTTTTTTTGTAAATAAAATCTATATGATAAAATGGATAAATAAATAAATTGCCTCAGCAATTTCCGCTGACATATCTTGAGTAATTTCGACCAATCATTCGATTATGAATATAATTCAACACTTTAAATATTATATTATGACATCAATTTCCTTAAATCAGAAATAATTGTTAATTGTTCTTTAATTATTATTATTTTCTTATATATCCTTCATTGAAAACTTTTAATTGCAGTTTGAAAACGATTTCGGTGAACAAATTCAATTGTGTGCGCCGTTTCAGTATTGGAACAAATGGAACGTGGTTCATCCGCGCTATACAAATATGTGATTACAAGTCGAGATTAGGCATTTAGGTTAGCGAACAATAGACGATGCTATGCAGACTGAATTGTGAATCTGAGTGCATTAACTGTGTAATTTAAATTCTACGGAACACGTGTTACAAATTACTATTCGCTACCCCACTCTAGTTTTCCTTCCCGACTCCCCTTCGTTTCACCCTCCACAACTCGTGCGAGATTAAGACAAATTCTAGAGGTCGTTCCTCTGTTGTCATTTATATACAATTTTTTTTTTGTTAATAACCGATTTTTACCATAACTAATACTTAAAAAGTTTATTAATATTTTGAATTAATTTCTTATTTCTATCGTGGTGAAACCTGCTTAAAATAATAACAATAACAGAAAACTGAAGCCCAGTTAGAGAATAATTCAAAATAATAATACATAATAATTAAGTAAGACAAAAAAGAATGTTAATACAAATAAACATATGAAAGCAATAATGTATACAAAAAAAAATGCAAATTTGTAAAAAGAATTACAATTCTGTGATGACAAAGTTATAATCCGTTGGCACCAATCTTTAAGCATACTATAAATAAATAATCTAGTTTCTAATGTACTGAAACAATCTCAAATAAACACTAGATAATGGCTAAGAGAAAGATATTTCGAGGGTACGGTAGAGTAAAGTAAAATTATTTAAAATAAATTATCTATCATTTTTGGTGAATGCGCCGGGATATATGCTTAATAATATTGTTGAAAATAATAATCTTGCATTCACAAACATTTGATAGTACTCACTTTATTAGTGTTGATTTCCGGGCTATTGGGCTGTGATCTGTTGTAGTTTAATCTAAATGTTTTGCTGACAACTGCGGTTGGTATCTTTAGTGGCTTCGTGAACAAAGGGCGTATGATTTCTTCCTTGTCCACGGAGCCACTTAGCATTTTCCAACCGCAGTTGTCAGCGAAAGGTTTGAATTAAACTCCAACTGACCACGGCCCCAGTGAAATCCAAACGTTTCGCTGACAACTGCGGTTGGCATCTTCAGTTGCTCTGTGGACAAAGAGGAGATCATAAGCCCTTTGTCCACGAAGCCACTGAAGATACCGACCTCAGTTGTCAGCGAAATGTTTGGATCAAACTCCAACAGACCATGGAAATAAACACTAATAAAGTAAGTTCCGCCAAATGTTTATGAAGCTAAGATTATTTTCAACAATATTATTAACCATATACCCCGGCGCATTCACCAAAAATGATTGATAATTTATTTTAAATAATTTGACAAATTTCTTTTAGTATACATTTTATACAGATTCGATATTTTTTAGTTGTGACAGTCTTGCATTGATGTAAAGATTTGTTGGAATTATTTTACAGTTATAACATAGCTTCTAAAGTTTGTCATCTAAGTGTTTAGATGTTTGGATGAAAATTGTTTGTTTAATATTACTTTTACATTTCGAATGAAAGGATGCAAAATTAATTTCATATTAAATTTTATAAATCTGTTAGCCAATAATCTTTAAAATGATGAAATTAATTTCTAAAATAATATTAAGCCAGGTACTAATTTATTTAATACATTTTTAATAACCTTCTGCATCTTTTTTTAAGTTTTGAACTTTTCTTAAATTAGTGAGTCAGAGTAGTAGTCATATTTGCAGTTAAAGAGTTGAAGTTGACTGCTCACTCGAACGACTTCACAGCCCTATAATATACGAGCTGATTATATATAAATATTTTAGAAGCAAAAGTGATTGCTTTGGTATAACACAAAAATAATTAATTGGTTCACATTATTTTATAGTTGTAATTAATTAAGTTTATAAATTAATAATTGCAAATGAATATGCTTAGTTTAAGTATATGTATATTATACAACATTTCTTAGTGTGTGTGCGAAAATAGGGCACAAACTTGTTTATCATCCTCGAGCAAGAATTATCTTTAATACCAAGAGGTAATATCACGTAATAAACTTTATATAAGACCACAGTTTTTGACATCATCTCGTGTATCTATTAAAGCCCGCGTGTATGTGTTTATATATGTGTGTGTGTTGTAGAGTACATCAGCTTTGTGTTTAGTCGAAATTTAATTAGAGCATAAAGGCGAATTTACAACGTCTGCTCGCTGCCAGCGGAGCGTCGTAGGGAAGATAAAAGTGGTTAATTAACACACGTAGCCAAAGATATGTGGGCGCGGGCGGAACGAGACGGGTTACACAGAAAGGTAATGGGGGCGAGGGCGATGATGATACTGTACACTCACCGGTGATCCAAAGTTATGTCCAATTTCGTGTGCCAGAGTGACGTGCGACACTGCAGGTGGCACATGCTTGCCGTAGTTCAATAACGTCACGATGCCGGTGTTTAATGACTTCATACTGCCTCTGTAATGCTGGAAATTTATATTCATTTTATTAGGCATTTATCGTTAATTGGGGTAATGGGTTCATTTAAAAGATAAACTTAAGGAAAGTGTGGGAATTGCAAAAATATTCAAATTCAAGATATTAAAGGGAATGTTCCACACTACATTAATGAATACTTCAAATGTTAGGATTTACTTAATTAACAATTATAATCTAAAGATGTATATCATTGTGAGTTTATACAATTGTGTAACCTATATAAAATCAATTCACGATAAGTTTAATGATGTAGTTAATACTAATTTTATATATACAAATATCTTAATTCAGACAAATAATTTTTACAAACATTGAGTATATACATTAAAATAAAGGTTTGCTTGTTTGTCCTTGTCTGCCATACTTCTTTTATATTACCAAATTTTTATTATATGTTATTTACACAAAATGTTATTTTAATAAATTCTAAGTTGCTGTCAATTTCCACTATTGTCATGTTGTGTCAAACAATTATTTGATGTTTCACTCAAACGTTTTTTTTTTACTCAGTATTTTATCTAAATTAATAAAAATTTATAATGTTTCAGGTATTAAAATGTTATGAATTCGGGTATAACAATTAGTTGCATTTCCCGTGTGCCGTTTTTTTATTGTTTGAGAAGAAAAAGTATAACTGAGTACCTATTTTAATATTAACTATCGCGAGAAACGTAATGACTAAAGAATAATAAATTACAGTAGTTATATAACAGATTTTTTAGAGTCTTCATTCCTTTAAATAAGTTTATTACTTATAAATAACTTACTAACCACTGCAAATAAAACAGTCTCTTAGAAGTCACAAAGAAAATCGTTACAAGAATAAAGCTGTGGTTGATATTAATGAGATATATAATGTGTTGTCCCTCCAGTCACTACCCATTGTAAATATGATAACTTAGTAATTATTACGACTCTTTGAAGTATACGTGAATAGACTGTGAAGTTTGTTATACTAGAATAATAACCTGGGACATCCACTATATACACAATTTAATAATCAGAAATGTTGTATGAAATATTTTAAAAAAAATACTGAAATATGGTGATGTATCTATCGTCGTACTTTCCCCGGTGAATTTGGTGAAATAAGTTTTAGAATAAACATTTAATATCAAAAATTAAAGTGTCTATAATAAATTAACCATTGTTGGCGACACATTTTAAGAATTGAAATCTATTATTTATTGGCTGTTTAAAGGAATTATGATAAAAAATCAAAAATATACAGTGGATTTTCCGAGTTATGATTTTTTATTCATTCGCCCAATTAAATGCATGTGAGAGCCAGAAATAAGTCTGATAATAAATAAAGAAATTGTTGAGACGCATTTCTGATTTATTGTTTATTGACTATTTGAAGGAATTGTGAAAGAAAATAAAAAATAAACCGTGGACTTTCCGAGGTGTGATTTTTTTATCGTTCGCCTAATAAAATGCATGCGAGAGCCAGAAATAAGTCTGATAATAAATAAACACATTTCTGAGAGTTGATATTTATTTTCTATTGTCTGTTTGAAGGTATTATATTTTTTTATTCATTCTCCCAATTAAATGCATGCGAGAGCTAGAAATAAGTGTAATAATAATGAAAAAAATGTTGAGACACATTTCTGATAAATATCAACTTTATTGTTTATTGACTGTTTGAAGGAATTATGAAAGAAAATAAAAAATTAACATTGGACTTTCCGATATGTGAATTTTTTAATCGTACGCCCAGTGAAATGCATGCGAGAGCCAGAAATAATTCTGATAATAAATAAACAATTGTTGTTTGAGTTCAGTAAAAACTAAACTGGTTTATTCAATAAATTTTACAAGTATTTATACAAAAAAATATGCAGATATTTCATTTTATTATTGGGCAATCGTCCGGTCATCGGCTGTGTGTGTATCGGCAGCGGTTGACGAACTCGGCGGAATTTGCAGCGTCTGCTTAATGCTGTTCGGTGTGAACAATTGTTGAGACACATTTCAAACAGTTGATACTTATTGTTTATTGACTGTCTAAACGAATTATGAAAAAAATAAAAAAATAAACAGTTCGTTCAATCAAATATTTCCGAGAGCTAGCAATAAGTCTAATAACATTTTAACCATTGTTATCGACAAATTTTTGACACTCAATATTTGCTGTTTAATGATTGTTAAAATCTAGAATGAAATGAAATCTAAAATAAAGGGTGGATTTACTGAGTTTTATATTTTTTTTAATTTTTGGTAAATTGAACAAATGGCCGAGCTCGCAGTAAGTCCGAAAACAAATAAACCTTTATAGGCTACACATTCCTGAAGAAATATTGGGAATATTAAAGAAAAACAAAAATAAATTGCTGATTTCGGAAAATATGGACCTTTTAAAATTTTATTTTTTATTTTTTTGAAAATAAAGTTGTTGGATAAGATTTATATTGAATAAGACTGATTTTGAGGACAATGTTGATTGTAAATAGTGAGTGTGCAAATATTTTGAATTTAATTGTTGTCAAAATAATTATTTTAATAATATTTGGTTTTGGTGGAGGCGCCGGATTATTGCTGGAGTTATTAACATACATACAATTATGAGGGAAATAGAGTTACGTGAATTTTTTCAATATAGAAAAAATATAGACGGTTGTATTCACTTTACTTCACAGTTAAAACCATACATAATTTATTTTGTCATTTCTTACCTTACAATGGCTACAAAATGTCTCCACAATATTTTTAATTTCTTGAAAAAAAAATTGTCTTTCGTGAAAAAAATACCGAATTACTGAAATATTGCACCATTTTGACGTTATATTTGAAATGAACATAATAGCTCATTTTTATGGAATTTTATCAAGCGGGCGAAATTCTTTCACTTATAACATGAACACTATATTTCCTAGATTAAAAAATTATATGCATAAGAAAAATTATTTAGTTTTTCAAGATCTACCATTTTTATTTGAAAGTTTTTTCTCTTAAAAAAATCGCTAAGTGAATAACTCAACAAATGAATATGATTCAACAAAAAGCTAATAAAATAAAATAGCAATTTCTTTAAATATAACGTTTGAATTAAATAAAAATTATTTTTTATTATACTTATCTGAAAACACGTTGATTCCATATGCCTCTAGAATGATGGAATCGTCACTTTTTCAGGCGACCGCACAGAAAAAGTTTGTTTGTGCGATCATTCCGTGCACTAACCGATTTCCATAGCAACAATGTATTTTTCACTTCTGTGTTTCACTGACGTTTTATTTTCCGTCTGTGAAATTCGTAAATTTGTTCAAATGTACACAGACTTAGAATATACTGATATTGTATTTTGAAATAAAGTGCTTACCAGATCAAATTCCGAAAAACAGGTATTGCATTTAAATTTCTTTAGAATTAGTGTAATTATCAAATAATTTAAATATTTAGTTTTATATTGTTGTTTTCAGATAAGTATAATAAAAAATAGCGTTCATTACACGTCCAGAAATGGAATAATTAATAAATTATTTCCACATTTATCCCTGTATGTATTGATATACATTACCTAAATACTTTGGACAAATCCACATTAAAACAACTACTTCTCCGACAAATACCCTGCCAGACATTGAATTACAGCAACACTTTTTTTGTCCGATGAAAACTCGTACGTAAAAAAAGAACGTTGCATAATATAAGGCCATCTGCAGACACGTGATTCGGGATCTATTCCTCGTCAGTACAGCTCTGCCTTACACTACTGTTATTTGAAACATTCTTCAATGTGATGAATATTTGTCTAAAATTTGCGAAAAAAAAAAACGTTAAGAGTAAAGTTCCACCTACTGAGTTTTTATTTTGACCAAAAGCTTTTCAGATCTATCCACTATTATAAATAATCCTAGCAGAATCCTAGTTGAGTTCAATCCATTGAGCCATTTTTGCTCTATCGCGGAAAAAACAGGCACACACACTTATATTTCTCAGAAAACGAGGGAATGGAATCAGGGACCTCAAAACGAGTATATCCGTAGCAATTACATATTCGAACATTATTACAACCACATTCGTTTATTCCAGGGAAAGTAAAAATCATATGTAATTTTATTTTTTCCCATTATATTGAGAAAAGTCTCAACATATAATTATGATAAATGATGTTTAAAGTATGAGAAAGTACGCGGGATGAAAAGTTTCATTTGTTTCAATTCCGCAAATAAATTTATAAACGTATGTCTGTTGCTGTAAAAGGGGCCTATTTATATCTTCTTTTTCTGCCCGCCCTTTCCCACTCTTTCATCCTCCCTTATTCCGAACGGGAAATTGTTCCCGAGCGGGTATTTGCATTTACTTATTTCGAAACTAAGTTATGTTTTATTGCGGTTGTTGGAAGAACTTCGGTCATCGATTATATCGGCCTTAAGTTGCTACAATGTAAGACTCCGAACCGTTACGGAAAGAAATAGGAATGATTATAAATTGTAGTGGATTAAATTTAAATAATTTATTTGGGGGCAAAATAAAAAAAAAGAGAAATATATTTTCTTGAAATACATGAATCGAATAATTAAAATAAAACGACTTGTGCAAAATTCTTGCTTTTCTTATAATTTATTTTTATACTTATGTTAATAATACTGTTATTATTACTAATATTATTCGTTCAATTATTAACTTGATTTGCTCGTTTTTTTTTTTAATCAGTAACAAATAATCATAGCCCTGAAATGTTAAATTTAATGTGCACGTTATTCTTTATTATCATAATCAAAGCGAGTTTTCTAATTTATATGTATTCTTAGATTGTGAAGAGAAACATAACGTTTACGTTAAATTTAACATTTTCTTCTAAAGAATAGCAGTAACGGAGTTAAAAATAAAAAGTCAGACATTTGAATCCTGGAATACATGCATCAGATTCTGACACAAATAGAACACGTGCTCCCTTATTCTTCAGTATTGGATAATAAATCAGTGATGAGATAAAGGAGAGAGCCAACAGATCAAAGAATTCTTGAATTAATTTCTCACTTAAAGCTTAGTGAAACATTTTTAAACAATTAGGTATTTGTGAAACAAACCATAATAAAAAATAAACACGATTTGTTTCACAATGTGTTTAATTTATATCTAATTGTTTAATGCAGTAAACTCTATATTTTATAAATTAACATTTGGGGGGGGGGGGGGGCAATCACACCAATTATACAACGACCAGCCCAATCCTGGAATCGAGCCAGATACCCCTGGCTTACTACCCTGACGCTTAACCTACACGTCACCGGGGCGGACTAATAACTATTTTGATAACTGTAATTGAGGATTACAAGTATATTGTAGTGGATATTCTGTTTTAAGCACTTCAGAATATGTCTATGTTTGTGATCATGTACTGGTATAGTGTATTTTCCTTTTTTATAATAATGTCGTACACATTTTCATGAAACACGTAAACGAGACATTTAATTTCTATCACATGCTATAGTTTCACTCCTAACCATCTAATTTCTTCTTCCATCCCTATTAGTACATTCCATCGCGTTCGTCTTTTTTATTTTCACATTCAATATTGTTTTCGAAAAAAAAATGTTTTCTGCCTAAGAGTGCCTTAGGTTTTGATAAGTGCTTATATTTCAAATTGTTTAAAGAAGCCATCTTAAAGTAATCAAAAACTCGTAAAAATTTCGTTTGTAGTTTTGTTGCCATTTTTATTTGCGTTCATAATATCTTGGTAAAATCATTAATTCATTTACATTTTTACAGGTGTATGAACGCAAATAAAAATCAACGTATTGTTAAAAAAAGGAAGAATGTTTTACTAAATAACCTTATTATACAGTCCCGACTTCTTCGATGTTCCTTTATGAGAAAACGTAATGCTAATTTCCGAATTAATGAGGTAATTTTAAAAATTTATTTATTTAAGTAAATTACAATATAATGTAATAATTCCAACAATTTTAAGACCCAATTTTTAATCACAATTCTTTTGTATACACAATTTAATATTAATTTGATTTATCGATCAACTTCCTGAAATTCAACATCCCGCGTTTCGCATTTAAATATTTGTTACGTTTTAATGTGAGCCAAGAACGCCAGCATGCAGAGAATAGGGGCGGAATATTGCGGTTATTAACTTCCGCGCATAAATCCCTGTGTTATCTTCAAACCCGTGGGTTATTTAATATTTACAGAAAGTGTGTGTTGTATTCAAAGTTCTCTCATTTGTGTGTGTGCACGAGTGTTTGAGTGTGACGGAGGAGGGAGACGCCACCGTGGTTTTCTTATCCGCGAAGCTGCGTTGGGTTGCGGCCCTCTTCCCCCTTCGTATTCTTGGCGGTCTCGCGATAATGTCAAACCTACTTCGAGTAGAGACCCCGTTTCCAAATTATTCGCTGTATATATAGCTGATGGTGTAAATAATTAATTATTATGTAAATTGGGTTATGTGAAATAATTTCATTTGAAATGCAAAATTTGCTTATTTTTTTAAATTTTAATTAAAATTCATGATATTTTTATTATAATTTAATGTTGCAGAAAATGTTATTTGCTAGTGTTATGCAAGATTGATCGAAGAAAGCAACACTTCCCGCAAATGACGATTATTTGGCACACAATTAGACATTTTCACACAACCTAAAGTATATGACGTAACAACAAAATCACTAATGTGTCAAAACGGTTTGTTTATCACAAGTCTAAACTTAGTTTATGACGTTTTGTTAAGTCACAATCGACAAGCACTTACTACTGGAGCCATCCCTTGAAAAACAACCTTTATCTATTGCTTAAATCTAGTTTCCACCATTATTCTGCTCGGTTATTAAATGTCATATTGTTTTGACGTTCTTTATTTTCAATGAGAGTAGACAAAATTATAATACATTTTTTGTAGACTCGTATTCATGAACACATATTTTTTTTGGGAAATAAAAGTTTATTCTCAATTCACAGATTCGGTGTAATAACTGATGAATGAATCGTTTTACCAGTTGAATACGGTTCATGTTCAAATTGTTTGGTATTTTTGGTGAAACCATTTCGGCAACTTATATGTTGAATACTAGTCTCATAGCTCAATCTATAAGTTTATTTTAATTTTAATTAAGAGAGTGTAATTGTAGGATGTTACAACAAAACCTGCAGAAAATCATTTGTAACCTATAAATGAACGTGTGTTTTTATTTGTAAAATCGCTAGTCTACGAATGTTTAATATTTTTTTATGAAATATATATACATATATATTATATATAAAGTGGGAAACATTTGATTCAGACAAGCAAAAAGTGTTTTGTTAGGTTTCTCGAATAAGTGATTAAATTAATAATTCACTACATTTTAAATATACAGCCAATTGTCGCTATATAAAATGGCAGCAGACCCCGCCGCACTGACATTCACTTACGACACCTTCCCATTGACGTTAGACTCCGTCCATATATTAATATCGGTGCCGTGAATGGCTTTCCCTCTAAAAGAATTTGTGAGTTCCTAACGCCTTCGATCTGATTAACGATCCTCTTTTCCTCTTTTATTTGTAACAGATTTTATAATCCTTCTAAATATGTCTTATAAATAATAATAAAAACTGTTTTAATTATATTTTCACGTTCACAAATCACTGTTCCTTTTATTGCATGAAAAACTCTGTCGCTTCTACAACCCGCAATTAAAAGTAAATTACTTTTAAATTATAATCGTCAATATAAAGAGTACGCCATTGACTTTATCCCCAGATGAGGGGTTGAAAACAGGGGAGCCCATACAAACCACAAATAATAAAAAAAAAATGCTCCCCAACCAAACTTTAAATTGGCTATCGTAAATATCGACGTTGAATACTAATGAATGCATTTCGCAGCAACAAAAAGCAATAAAATATTTGTTTTGTTTTGCATGGAATATTTGTCCATAATATAATATATTCGAATTGAACTCTTCTACATGTCAGTTAATGATATTTAGGATGTCTCCCTATTTATTTGAATTTATGGATGAACTAGCTCACTTAATTTAAAATTAATATTTCGAGATCTGCTGTCATTTTCATCAATGTAACTGAAATATTCGGGGGACTGGAAAGTAATGTCTTTTTTTTACATTAAATTCAAACAAGGGCAATTTATTATAGAAAAAGGCAATTTATTCAATTGATCGCAGTTATTTAAATAAGTTAAATACAAAAAATTGAAAGTAATTAATAAATTATTTATATTTCCTCTTTAACTACTGTGACAGTTTGACTTATGTTACATAAGTACTATAACAAATGTCTAATAATAGACATTTGCTGTTGCTTAACAATAACATATTGTATAATGCAACAATTTTTGAATCGAAAATATTTAATGCAAAAAAAATATGTTACGTAATATAAGGCTATCTGCAGACACGTGTTTCGGGATTTCATCCCTCAACAAACATTTTACGGCTCTAATATCTTCTTCTCTCAATAATCATTTATAAGAGCAATCACGTTATATTTGTCTATTTAAACTACAATTTTTGTATAGTGACAGCTTCCTTCTTAAAAAGCTCTGAATTATTTTCTAAACGCACACGTCCTTAATTTTCTCTCTACAGTCTTCTTTCTGTACCATCTCTTTTTCTTTTTCATTATCCTCTTATCTTTGCTGTCAATGGAAAGTTGTCCGAACCACTCCAATTCTCTTCCTTGAACATTATCTGATTCCTAACCTCTTCCCCATCATAATGTTTTTCCCTTCCTAATCATCTCATGTACATTCATTCAAAACTTCTAATCTCTATATATTAGTTCACTCTAACCATACCTGCTAATTAAATAAAGTGAACGTGATATTCGAAACTAAGATTTGAGGTGTACCAAACATCAAGATTTTCTATTAATATGGTGACTATGGCTGCGGCTTTTATTTTTGCGAAAACATTGAAAAATTATACTCATCTATAATGCAGTTTAAAGAGTCTTAGAATCATAAGACTCTTTAAACTGCATTAACCAGCTAAAATGGAGTGATCATTTTGTAAATGACAATCATAAATGTCGCGTTTTTTTTAATACTTTCCAATTATCCGCAAATAACAAAAAACGCCTATTCTTAATAAATATCATAATAAAATGAAGGTTCACAATGCAATCCATGAGGTACCCCATAAAGAACACAAAAACATCGGAAACGAGATTTTTATATTTTTACACATTATGAGCGATCATACAAAAAGCTATGAAACTAAAAAATAATGAACAAATCCATCATTTCTTGGTTTCCCTTTTCCATGTTTGATTTTGTGTTCTCTCTGCGATGTCTATGTTTAAAATCTAAGGTTTTGTGTGAAACTTTATCAAAAGCTTTAGAAAAGTTTAAGTAAATTGCGTCAACAGATTACAAATTTCCCCAAGAGTTAATAAAAAAGCGCAGTAAATTGGATTTTTGAGATTAACCTTGAAGAACGCAATTAACACATGTTAATTCATCTATTCCAATTTTGTGCATACAAGTTTGTCTAAAAATTTGGATATACAAGAAACGATACATTCTTGGGAAACCTCTGTAACTGTCAATTTTTGGGATTCTTTCGTTCTTAACTTAGTTGCGCACCTAATACAAATTAAAAATTTAAAAAAGTGTTGTGTTTGAAGATTTATTTATAAAAATTGAAAAAAATCTGTCATGTCCTGGAATACCATCAGCTTGAACAGATGCAATGCTACAAAATACTTCGCTTTGTACTACATTCCAAAGGACATCGATCACTTCTGTCTCAGATTTTAGCTGTGATGTGTTTGACGTCGTTTCGTAATTACAAACAGACAAAAAATTCTTTTCAACGAGTTTTATACGCGCGAAACAGCACTGCTAATTCAATATTCGTAATAGACTGAATACACTGCCTCTGGGTAACAGGAGCACTGATTTCTGACACTGTTTAGGATCAGCTGTAATATTTGAGTTTATTGATTCTATAAATTTGTTATGTAAAATAGTTTTTAAGATTGTTAAAAGCTATATGTATTTATTTATATTGATTGTAATTGTCAGAAGTTTCATTGCATTTATATTTTTTTGTCTCGAATGAGACTTTAGTAAACCACGGGGGAAGCGATGATTGTTTTTGGGTTTAATTGGTATGAATCTGGAGGCGGAAAGACCATTGGTCGATAGCCAATTAACAGATATGAAATAAACATTTGATTTTGTGATTTCTTAATTTATTTAGTATTTTTTTGCTGTATATATATGTTAATACAGATTATTATTATTATTATTATTATTGGTATGAATCTCAAATCATCTAAAAACTTCTTAATAATGGCGATGACCAATATATTTAATATAATCACTTTTAAGATGTTATCTCAATCGACCAAGGCTAGATGGTAATTAATTGTATTGTAGTTGCCGCTAGAAAAATCGTAAAAATATTTGTCAAATGAAAGAAGTTTCCCAGTCCCAGTAAAATGGAAAGCAATGGAATATAGATTATGATGGTGGTTTATCTTGTAAAAAGGTGATAACCGTAATAAAGTTTTTATTATTATTCGAATATTAAGTCGATCGCTTTAAATATAGAGAATTTTTATCTCGCAATAATTAAATCGAGAAAGATATTATTTTCATTTGGAATCGAGCACAGTTGAAATAAATTTTTATAATCAAATCGAGGAATGATTAAATTAGCTGTTTATTGATTTCTTGCGTTATAAAGCATAGCTAAATGAAATAAAACACTATTCCAACGAGGCGATGGAATGTTGTAATTACATCATAAAAGGAGTTTAGATTGATTAAAGTGGTTAGCTATAAAACCAGCAGTATTACAGTGAAATTCATATTTTTCGATGGATAATTATTTATTCCATAGACTGAACAGATACATATATCTACAGATATCGTAAAGTATTGGAAGCATCAAAAAAGAAAAAGAAATGTTACAATATATAAATACATTTCCTATATGATTTTATGCAACCGGGGTTATTTCCTATCGAAAATGATAACGTTAAACGTAGATCATTCTTAATTAAATTCACATTATAAGAATAAGTTTCTGTTAAAAGTTTCTTAAACTGTGATGATAAAAATAAGGTACACGTTAACATTTCCCTTACAGAATAGCCTGGAATATATATTATTTTATATGATTTATATCGAAATATAATTTTTCTAATATAAAAGTTTTCAAGCTCTTTTTGAAGTTATGTATAGAAATGATTGATTTTATATCATTCGGCAAGTTATTATATAACGTGAGTCCTAAGACATTTATTGACTTTTGTCATCCGGTAGCGCTCTATATACCTACATGTCTAGTGTCATATGAGAGTGTGAATTAGTAGGAATTTATGCAGCACCCGCAATAACTTTATTATAGTAATTTACTGTAAATTTATTAATTATGTTTTGTTACAAGTGTATAGGCTGTATAATCAATTGGTCTTATTTAGTAAACATAAATCTACACCAGGATCATGTATTTATTCCACATCAAATCCAATTCACAATAATCCATCACTAATTACGTTCCCGCTTGCATTCCCCAATCACGCCCAGTAAAAGCATGTGTACAAACATGCATCCCACATTGGAAATGTTGATTAAGCATCACTTACATTCCATCGAGCGCAACCCTGAAACGTCCATGTTTCGACTGAACAGAACAACCGCAGCCCGTATCAAACTAATTACAACTCATTTTCGCTTTCGATTCAATAATATAAAACGAAACAAAAACGCCGCTATTGATCCGTCGTTGATTTGTCGATTCGCGTCGGAAAAGTCGCTCCGATTGATTTTCGCTGATTGATTGATTCGGGCTTTGTGATTCAAATTTATGCAATTAACCCGGAAATCGGGAGTGCAAATGATGATAAATTGTTCGTGCGCAGACCTTATCCCGTGTTGGATTGCGCCGTGAAACATCATAAATTTTAACGTGCACACACACAAAGATGCGGGAAGCGTAAAGTGAAGCTTCCTTGAGGGTTTTGAAATTTATGTGTAAAGTTAAATGTTTGCGTAGAAACATTTATTAATGAATGCACGAATAGGCAATTATGTGTAAAATATTCCATTTTTAATTTTAATAAGTTATTAAATATTATTTTTTATTTTACATATTAATTATGTGCATGAAATTGATAGACCGTGAGGATTTTATTAAATTGAACGTAAGGCTATGTTCAATAAAATGAAATCTTCACTGTGATTTAATCTAAAAATTCCAATAAAAATAACAATAATTGGAAAATATATAAAAACGGTACAAAATGCATTAACATATTAAAAATAACACTATCACTCAAATTGCGTAAATTGAAAACGATCGACAGAGAGTGTCTCATATAAAATTATGTTTATTATTATTGTGGAAACAACTAAAATAAAAGTTGAAAATTTGATTTGTTCTATGCTTCAATGCCTTTCATATAACAAAGATTTTATGAAGATGGACTGCTGCGAATAATTATTATATACAGAAACAAAATTTAAAAATTGTTATTATAATAATAATAGTATTATTCAAAGTAATTTTTAGGACTTCAATTAAAAGGCTGAACTTCGACATACTCATCTACTTTTGCGGATGCGCCAGGTCAAAAGAACCGTGGCTGGAAAACCGTGGATAACTACACACCGCTGCTTAGATTGGATTGAGTAAATATAAGGTACACGTTATACTTAAAATATCTCTTACAGAATAGCACAGATTATTTTTTAATTGCATAATAACGTAGAAACCATAAAAATTAACACGTTAATCTTTGGAAAATTGATATTTCTACGTTGAAATCTTATAATTTTGGTTTGATGTTTATACAATATTTTTAATATAACTATTTATTCATGAAACACAACAGTTTATTGAAAATTATTATGAAATTATCTGATGATGTGTCTGTTGAAGGTAATCATGATTTGACAGTGTTTTGAAATCATAAAATTTTCTCTTATTGTTGATTGCGGTTGCTGTCAATCATTTGTGTTTTGAGATTGTAATATAGATTGAACCACGTTTTTTATAACATCCTGTATAAAATCCCCGAACGTAAAGCAATTCATAAATTTATTGAATAACGTTGATTACTGAGGCATTTAATTTAAGAAAATCCATGCTTACTTTAATAAATATTTGAATTATCCATGAATTTTATGAAGAGATATGGATGATAATTCAACTCATGTATAAAAATATGTATTTAAAATTTTTGAATTACCGGTTTGCAAGCGGATAAACAGGGAGGAAAGAAATTTGCAAGTGGACACATTTATATTTACCTTCACCATGACAATGGTTCTTAAACTTACAATTTCGTGAAACTAAACGTCATTCGAATTTGTTATTTTAATGTGCATTTGTTTAAGGTACTTATGTAACGTAAGATAAAATGTCACAGAGCTAAATGTGGAAATAATTTATTAATTATTTTCAAATCATTTTTATTTATTTTATTAAATAACTGTGACAAAGTGAATGAATACTGTTTTCTCTTTATATTATAAAATTAATCAAGACTCAAAGTAAAAATATTGCCTATGATTTGCAGATTTAAGTTATTTTTAAATATATTTAATAGAATATGTCTAACATAATCAAAGTACTGAATTATTTGCGTAAATCAAATATGTACATATGCATAAGAATGTTTATGAAATGCGGAAACTATCCGTGTAAATTCAAATATGCAGGCAGGGCGTAGCTCCCCTGCCCTTCCTTCCCTCCCTTTTCCATATTAAATTAATAAAATTACACGAGTGCAACCCCCGTCAGGAATTCCGGTGCCGGTGCAGGAGGGAAAACTATTTTCCAAGTTTTCCCTCGCGCTTCCCCTCGGGCCACAGCCCACACCCCTGTCTGTTCCGTTCGCTGTCAACAGACCGAGATGACGTCGGATGGTTCACTAATATGATTTCGGATAATAATAAGAAATGCATTACAAAGTTCGGGTGATTTTAATCGAATGCGACTGCCGGGTTATTTGCAGAGTGGATGAAAAAAAAATAGATTGGAATGGATTATTACGTTTCCGATGCGCCGTTGAAATTTGCTCACCCCGTTTTTTTCGCATACACCTCCGGCGTTTTTCAGGTCCCCCGTCCAGGCCAGTCCAAGTGTGCCCATTTCGAAATCCCTGTAGGTGAACATGTAGGCCAGACAAAATGCATCGTAATCCTCCTCTGAAACAAAAAAAAAAAAACATAAATTCTTATTACTTAATTAACAGTAATATTTATCATTTAATATACACATACTAAAATAATGATAATATTTTAATCACTCATAATATAATTAAAATGTTTCTAACCATAACTGTAATATTGATAGTATTGGCAATATTATTAATTTGTTTAGATAAATATTATGATGGCAATAAATAATGAACTAAATCTCCAAAAATAAAATTTAAAATATTTTATTATGTATCAGAGGCATTCACTTCGAGGTATATTTTCAATTTATTAAGTAGAAAACGCGTAACTTTTTGATGCTACTTTTAATTTACACTTTTTTTTGTGATTAGTTATACAGTAATCATTATGAAGCTGTATTTAATTACGTGTTTTCTTTTTTATAAAATAACGTGATTAATACTTCGAACAATTTTTAATCATTGATTTGCCATATAATGCGATAATTATAAATATATTTTATTTCATTAGTATTTTTTTAACAATACTGCTACCCCTTACTATTGGAAATTTTGATGGATAATTTGAAATCTAAAATTATTAAATCCAACATATTAAAAAAATCCTTATATTGCTATGAATATGTTGGTATTTATTTGTATCACCTTAGTTAGTAGTTTGAAATACTCTGAAATAAAATTAATTTCACGAATAAGGCACTAATAACCTTTGAAATAGAAACTTCATGTAATAAATAGGATGTATTTTAATTAAGACACTTGTTTGTTCATTTCACTATTATTATATTTAAGTTCTGACTAGTTTCTACGAGTGGTCATTATCAAGGAAGTAACTAAAAGTACAACCATGTCGATATGCATGTTATTACCAATCCCATTACCCTTAGATAATGCATCTGCTGATACTGCACCTGACACAGTTCTACCGTCCACACGTTCGGTTTTACCGAAGCAAGATACGTATCCGTAATTAACCGAAATTAATTGTAATTAATCATAATTAATCAAACTTTTAAAACGCAAAACACAAAATCAATTGTTAACTCGTAATTATGTAATAAAAATATAACTCTTTTTAAAAATGATTTATACCGAGAAATGTTAACAATATATAGAGATTAATTTAAGATTAATGACAGCTGCTTGCAACTTAAATGTAATATTAGTGAAGTGATTAACCAAGTGTATTAATTAAAGTACGTCATAATGTTTCACCGCGGGATAAATGATAAAAACTAAAATAAAAATATAGAAACTTTATGTTACACACATAAAACTTTTGTTATTTTTTAATGAACATACGATAACGGTGTAAAATATTTATTTTTCAAAGCTCGATATTCAACATTTTAAAACAACCTTAAAGTAGCACGAACTAGTTATTTAATGTCTCTTATGTTGCGTACATATTGTTTCATTTATAATAAACACACGGCGAAAGTCACCGTTTGTATTGCCTGGTAAAATTATTCCATATTTTTTAATGTCGAAATCCATCACTGAAACGCCAGACAAGTTCAAACTTTTTCGTTTTCATGCGTTAATACGGGAAAAAAGCACGCGTGCATGCGATCAATCAATCATGACGGTTTATCCGGGGGCATTATCATTTTCAGGGAACATATTTTATTTACAACTGTATTATGTAAGCATGATTAGTTTCGCCTAGTTTAAATTTTATAGAATTAAATGGAATTATAAAAAATAAGCGGAAAGACCACTGACTAATAGCCAAATAACAGATGTAAATTGTATATTTGATTCTGTTATTTTGTATTATTTATTTTATATATTTGACTGTATATTGCTGCTCATATAGATTATTATATTGTTACGAAATCGGGTTTAATCAGTCTAGGGAATACACATTTGTTTACATCACACTGTCGCTATTTATTTCTAACTAGATGTTGAGCACTCGGACGTTCGTGATAGACTGCCCGCCTCACCGCTAATGCGCTTATATGGCGTGCTTCTTTCTCGAATTTTCCAGAACTTTCCATGAAGCCACGTTTACCGTTGCGCGCTCGATGTAACATTCCAGAGTATTCTTTCCAGTTGCTTCTTTTACTTTCGTTGTAATATATATAAGAAACATGGTCTTCCGAAAGAAAGGATCTTTATTTTTTTTAAATAATGTAATACTTAATGATTTGTTGTTTATCAATTTTTTTTTATTACAATTTGAAGTAAAACGTATGCTATTGGATATAAAGGGTATTTTTTTTAGTGTGTCCGAACTTCCGATAGAGATCGCTGTCACACAAATTGTCTTTTTGCGCACATCTAGTGCCAAACTCTTTCAGTATAGTCTGACAAATACTCGTGGAACGTTTACCTCCAAAAAAATTCTTGCAAGTTATCGAAATATATTATCAAAACCAGTGTTCTGTGCACCGAATTTCTAGAGAACTTCGCCAATTTTATGATGCACGTAATCGCTTAACCGAATTATCCACAAAATGATAACGGATTTCACGCTGCTCGATATTAAAAATAAAATAAGACATAAAACAGTGCGTTCCGAAAAAACTATCTCCGCTGCTACTTATAGTGTTGATTACGAGTTTGCCAATTCGTCAACGTTCGCAGGAAGTTAAGCTTTGATATATAATATTTGACTACTTAGAAAAATTTGCGTAGAGATCTTGGTCAAGTGCCTTACAAGATCCAACTTGTCCAAGATCTCAAGCCGCAAGACCATCTTTTGCGTCTTACGTTCGCTGAATGGGCTTAAAATCAATTGCAATTGGACCGAAAATTTAACCGTAAAATTATGTTTAGCGACGAAGCTCATTTTTTGGCTAAATGGTTATTTTAATGAATAAAACTGTCGCTATTCGAATGATAATTTTCCAAAGAAAATGCACCGCATGGTATTTCTTCAAAAATCAAGCTGGAGAGCACTTTACCGTTAATTAGGAGCGTTACAGAGTGATGGCCAATAATTATTTAATTCATAATTTGAATAGTATTGCTATTGAAGAGTTATGGTTCCAACAAGACGGTGGCATAACTCACACAGTCAACACAATGATGGATTTATTGAGGGAACAATTCGGTGCAAAAATAATTTCGAGAAACGGACCTGTTAATTAGCCACCAAAGTCTAGTAACTTAACGCCTTCAGATTATTTCCTTTAGGGTTATGTTAAATTTTTGGTCTATGCCGATAAACCAGCAATTATTGACGCCTTGGAAGCAAATATAACTTGGAAAATTGCGAATATAAAACCCCAATTGCTTCCAAAAGTGGTAGGAAATTGGATTGAGAGAATGCGCTTCGTTAGAATTAGTCGCGGCGGACATTTGTCCAAAATTGTTTCCAAAAATTAATGCGATCGTAAAATCGTTCAAATAAAATAAATAATTCCAGCATATATAATTTGGCTCTTGTTTAATTTGAATTTAAATTTCTGACGCAATAAAAAAAATCACCATTTACAAGAAACTATTTATAAATAAAATATTGTAATTAACAATCTTTACAAAAACTATTTAACAAAAAATATATTTATATTTCTGAGATATATGTTTAGTAATTGTCTACCGACCAAATGTTTTTCTGCCTGTTTAATTTTAAATATTTTTACGAAATTTGTTAAACAATACATGTAAATCGACGTATTATTTAATTTTCATATTATATTTCGAATATTAATAGTGTCTAAGTAGAAAAATAAAAATCGGAGCAAACAGAAATAATAAATAACAGTGTATTAAAGTCATTTTACACACAATTCTCGCAGAAATTCATTAAATCATTACATACAAATATATTGTTGGTTTATGCAAATGCAATACAGGGATTTTTAAAATATATATATATGGATTATGTTGACTATTTTATACATTTTGGTGAGATGCAAGAATTAATTCTCAATTCTGAATCAATCCCTAACTATTAGTACGGACATTAGTGTTTTACAATCAAATATATTATTAATATGTAGAAAAAAAAACAACATATGGTACTTATTACTTTATTCACTTTATTTAATGAACATTAATAAGGGAAATTTATAACTCAGTCGATATTGTTCATAAAGGATGAAGGTGGTTATTGTTATCTATAACCGATTTATTGTTCGCACTACTCTATGGAATTGTCATGTGACTTCAGTGGAGACCATAAACCAAACTCTGCCAGGTTCATGGTACAGCTGTATGTGGACAGTTCGCCGAAGGTTGCAATAATCTGGCTTATAATCTCGTAGACCGGCAGCTGGACTAAAATTTCTCCCATGTCACCGAGTAGACTCCAATTTTCAAAAAAATGTTTTTTTCTACATCCCGATAGCTTTATTGACACTAAAAGTTTTATTCGTAGTACAAAAAAATCCTGTTTTTTGCAATAAAAATACACAATGACCCATTTTTTTATCTGAATCTATATAATTCTGGGACAACTTTATCTGAAAATTCTTTTGTAAGTAAAACGGCACTTATATATAAATATCTTAATTCAGACAACTACATACATTTCTACAAGCATTAGGTATATACAATAAAATGAAGGTGTTTGTCCTGAGAAATCAGTCCTTCACGTTCTCTTATTATTTCTGTTCGGCTTCGGTGTTATATTTCATCCTTTGAGCAGTATTAATATTTGAAATATATGAGATTAAATCAATGTCACTTTCACTTTAAGAATTAATATCGTTTTTATCGCCGTATATTTTTTTGGCTTCCGCAGTATATAATAGATGATTTCTGTCATTACAAAACGCCTGTCCGCGTGATATGCAATTAATCAAACGTCATAAAACGATGACTGTGTAAAGTTCTAACCCCTGTCTAGAAGATTTTGATTGATGCTGCTGGAACACACAATTTCTTGTCAGGGTCTTGTAAATTGCTCCTAAAATCAATTATACTAGACAAAGCCCCCCTTTCCCTCGCGCACACTTCATGTTCCACAAACAGAAAGCGAATTTGTGCGGGGAAAGTGAGGATTTAATTACTAAATATTGACGATTGAATATTATTTAAATGTATTGGATATTTAATTAAAATTTTATAAAGATGCTTCTCTGATATATATATATATTTTCGATATTTTCTCGGCTGCCTTTACTTTTAAATTTTAATATAATTTTTGGGTATATTGGTTCTCTGGGTATACATCTTCGTGAAAAAAAAAAAAAAATTAAGAAAAGATTAAGTAATATTACTAGAGGTTGTGCATTATTATGTATGATACATTTTTTAATCCAATTATTTTTTATAATCCTTGTTTTGTATTATTTGTTTAAATATTTTATTTATACAACAATTTATATTAAAAGCATTCGTCTATTAAAAAATAATATTTGACTCTTACACGTCAGAAATAACAATATTATTTTTTAGAGCGCTTAAAATTTTATGTTATTTTCCATTTACCGATACATACACACTGGCAACTTAACAGTTAAGTTTGCAATAACTTAACAAATATAGATTAAATATATCACATAAAAATTAATTAATTGGTAAAAGGCTATCGACCATAGGTTTTTTCTACCTCAAATAATTTATTTTATATATTTGAATTTTTCCTTAATTGTACATTTCATTGCAGTTCCTAAATGTTTTATGTTACAGCAATGTGTAAATGTCAAGATATTTTGTAAATAAAAAACAATCCAATCTGCAACATAATAGTGCTGATTAAGGGTATTTTCGGCCTATCTTTAGATTTTCTCAGAAATCGCGCATGGCCAATTTTCATATTTCATAGGAATCTATCTACGGTAATTACAGCGTATATATTCTCTCTATTTTTGTACAATTTGTAAATAATTTACGGTCGTATTCATTTGTACCTTTTTTATAATATATTTTGAGTTCGTAAAAGACGTGTTAAACGAAACATTTTTGTTGTTATTACCAAAGAACTAAAACACGGGCGAATCCTTTCAACCAGAGGAAATTACTATTAAAAATTATTATAATATTATTTAATATGTTACGCTTAGTGTAATATTTATATATTATTTTGTTAAATGGTGAATTTTAGTTATTTACGTTTATTATTATTATTAATTATTTTTATATATACCATTGTTCTCCTAATAAAGTTATGAAGTGATGGATCGTTGAAAAGGGAAATTTATATTAGAGGTTGATGATAATTTCAAATATTTGAATTGATTTATCAAAATATAATCAATTTATCACCTTCAGTTTCTTTATTTCAGATAAAAATTGAATCAGTAATCATCTTCGTTTCTGTATATCGAATGTCGCACCTTCCGTTCTCATTAAACTGGCCCGTCCCCACTTTTCATCATCCCTCTTCTTTCTCCGAGTTTGTACAAACAAAACGAAACCGTCTTCCTGCCGGTTTTCATCCAGAGCAGACGTCTTTAACCCAATTCCGGAGCCGGGGTTCCGTTTGCACGGGAATCCTCTTTAAACTTCCCTCATCAGGAGTTAGGACGCGGGATACACACAGGATATAACCCGCCTGTCGGCGGATTCGAGTGCACTTGCACTTCCCTTCATCACAATCAGCGCGTTTTATTAGTTTCCCAGGACATATTCGCAAAATTTTGTCTTCTCGAAACAAGCCCGGATTTTAATCTGATTAGTTATAAATGTTGATTTAAAAAAATTAAATAAAAATTATTTGAAAATAATTAATTAATTATTTCCACATTTAGCTTTGTGACTAATGATTTACGTTATGTAAGTCAATTAAACAAATGCACATTAAAACAACTACTTTCCGGGAAAATACCCCGCCGGACATTGAATTACATAATATACACCTGCTGCTGCATATCAATAAAATATTGCATAATGCAACAAATTTTGATCCGAAAAAATTTTTAATGCAAAAATAACAAAAAGAACGTTACTTAATTTAAGGCTATCTGCAGACACGTATTTCGGGTTGTATCTCTCGTCAGTACAGCACTACCTTACATAACTTAAAGATGTTAAAATAAATCAATTAAATTAATTCAACTCAGTCAAATAAAATCAATTATAATAAATCAAATTAAACCAAATCAATTTAAATTAAATTAAACCAAATTAATTCAATTTAAATTAAAATCGAATAAAATTAAATGAAACGAATTGAATTAAATTAATTAAAAAGAGAGATCCTCACCTGCCGCGCGCTCTGATAGTAATGACTGGCGAAACGAGGACGCGCGTTCATACACTGTTATCGTAAATTCTCAAAAAACTTTTCTCGGCTCAGATTTGAATAAACGCCTCGCCGGCTATTAATATAAATACAAAAGACTGCTACTGGTGTTGTATAAAACACGTACTGTGTTTGGAAAGGAATTTATAATTAAAACATAAAAAAACTAGATGTTTAAGGTTGATATAGATTTATTTTTTCTACTATAAATAGTAGAAATTCCACGCCCCCATCGAGTTGTAATCGTTTTTGTAAAACGCTCAAAATTTGAATTTTTATGAAAAAAAAAACTAACTTTTCCATCGTTCGTCTTTTGTTTGAGCAGTCAAAGAGACACGTGGGAAATGGCCCTACGGCCAAATGGACGGACCAATTATATTCAAGTGGCGTTTCATGTAGTTGCTGTACAAAAAAAAATCCATCGAAAACTAATGCATTTTAAAATCGAAATTTTCGTAATAATCAGTAGCATAAAACCATTAATTTTCAAGGTTCTAGCTTCATTAGTCTGTGGGCATTGCTGGACTCTTCGACTGCGGGTACTCAAAGTTCTAGTCCTATACTTCTTCCAGTACCTAAATTAAAAATGACATTTCATTTCTTACATAATCCTATATCAATAGCAGCAAAAAATAGAAGATTTAGCAGATAATATTTCTAATACTATAATAATATAATTAAAAAAATATATGTGTTTTCCCGGCACTTCCACCATTGTTTTAAATAATTTATAATAAGTATAACAATTCAAGAAAGAAAAAGGTAAAGGCTTTGACAAGTAATAGTTATTCATTAAGAATTGTTTAAAGAATTTTGGAATGATAATTGAAGTATTGATTTTTAAATGGGATTATTCGAAAGATTTTCAAATTGAGGAAAATAATATTAACGTTTTTACCACTACTGATTTATTTTATTATACATGAGAATCATGTAATAAAATAGTTTCACATGATAATGACAAAAATATATATACAGTATGTCTCAGCGTGCGCGCCGAGTAGCTTTACGGCTAAATGATTTATTATTTTCAAAATCAGCTTTCGCAGGCCTATGTATGTCTATTAAGACCACATTTTAAAATTAGTTTCAAATATACAGGGTGTCCCATAAAAGCATGGCGTATCATAGTTATATTTTTTTTAATGGAACGACCCATATTTTATATTTTTTTCCGATTCTACATCAAAAATAAAGTTAACTTTTATAATATATTCAAGTGCCTAAACCTAATAATTTTTGAAATATTTAAATATTTTTGGAATATGGAAAAAATTAATTTCTTAGAATTAAATTAAATTATATCACAATATTTACACCATTGTAATAATTTACAAATTTACAATTCGTTAAGCCTCAGAAAGTAGTAAACAACCATGGTTTTTCTGCTTAAAATTAATAAATAGTGATAAAATCACATTAAATATATTTCCTTTGTTTTTCCATACTCATTATTTGTGTGAAACAATGTTCTAGTTGTGAAACGTTTAATTAGATTTATCGATCGGCGCATTAATGTGACATAATGGCACTCTCTTTTCCCCGCCATTCAGCAGCGAGCGTATTTGAACAATTTAATGGTGATTACGCCCCCTGTTAGGAGTTGATGGCGTGTCGTTAATATCTATCGTTTGGGTGGATGTGGAGGTAACGCATCACCGCTTTTTATTAAGCCACGATTATTATTCGTTCCAAAAAAAAATGAGTCCGTTTATATCGAATATCACCGACATCACGTATAAATAACGAATGTGGAAATTGGTCAATTTTTACTCGAGACAATGAAAGCTGTGTTTTAAACTGATTAAAAATGTATTTCATTCGAAAGTGCTTGCATGTGAGACTTATTTATTAAGTTTAAATACAAAATATAAGAGGATATCGTGATAGATATATTATAACGAACAAATATATTGTAATGCTTGCACGTGTTTTTCCCCAGACCCCTATCCAAGGGAAAGTATTGTAATCGCAAATATTTTCGAATCGCCAATTTTAACAAAAATGCACGTTTTGAGGTACCCTGAGTCGATTTCATAGAGTTTTGAAAAATGTGTGTGTGTGTTTCCGCAATAGCGTATAAACGGCTCAATGGATTAAATCCAAACTTTATATCTAAGCTTTTTATAACCGTGGAATGATTTGAAAAGTTTTGATTAATATCAGAACTAATTAAGTGCAACTTTGCTCTTTTAATTTTTTAATTCGGATAGAAAAATATTTCTAATAAAAATTGTAGGTCTTGAAAAAATAAATATTTTTTGTTATAAAACTTTTATCAGTTTTTATTTTATAAGCGAAAGAATTATTTTTATAATCTTCTCTGTGTTGGCTGTGGAGAATTTAATTATTGAAATAATTATTTTCGACAAATACAAAATCAAAGTTCTGTCATATCATTTACAAATGCCTCCAGCTTCAAAAAATAAAAACGAGTGCGGGTAAATATTTTAAATCGATTGTAAGGTAAGAAATAACAAAGTAAATTATAATATTCTTCCGAATACTCGGCTTTAACTTAGAAGATAAAAATCTATATGTTCATTTAATAATTTTTCTTTCCCTATTAACATTTCAATCAAAAACTTATTTGATCGAATTCACTGGGAAAAGTACCATGGTGGACATATCACCATTTTTTTGTGTTTAAATACATAATTTAAATTAAATAAGAAAATATTTTGAATTGATTTCCCACTTATCCCGTGGTGAAATATTTTTATGTAAAATTAAGATGTATTTTAATAAATACAGTTAAAACAAACAACCAAGTGCCGACCTCCACATTTTTGCCAATACATACGCATTTTTCGTCGAAAATATTCATAACTTTTGGAATGTAGTAGAATTTAATTTATGTAGCGTTAAGACCACAGTTTCAATGAATAACTTTGAAGTTGTTAATATAGACTCTAACTTCAAGTACTACTATAGAATTAAATAAATTTGTGTTAAATAATAAAATCTGATCTGATTTATCCTTATCTCATATACGTCATGTTACAACACAAGAAAAATAATGCAATTAAATAAAACAGTTTTCTAATTTAGTTAAATTAAATTTATTAATTATTAATTGCTGTTCAGTGTGTTCTAATAAATTATTAATTGATGTTTACGGATTTAATAAAAACACTTGTTTTGTTTCACAAAATATTTTAACACTTATTTATCTACTTAACTAGTTTTGTCTTTTCTCGCAGCATTTTCAAATGTGTATAGAACAAAAATGTTGACTGCTTATTATATAAATGAATTAAACCGTCAGGTAATAAGGGATGTTAAAATTTGGGAAGACCAAAGGTCACCGTTGTCATTAACGATGTTTTTTGCCCGCGAATCATATCTCTAAATATCATTTTAAAAATGTTCCATTTTAATAATTATGAATGAGAAAGCAATTCAAGAAAAATGATTAATTATTTTTCGGCTATATTGAAGATGAGTGGGTGGAGACAATAAATAAATGATTGTTCAAAATGAAAATACTCCAGACCCAAGCAATCAACAAACTGTTTCTCCCCTATTAACCCCCAATAACGAATGCCCACTAACACACATAAACATCAATCCACACAAAGAGAACGAAAAAAGAATCCATTGTCCACCGCTCAAGAAAACCAATACCTACGCTGAAATCATTCCATTTCGATATAATTCTCGAATTTGAGGAGGATTTCACGGATCCGGCGTTCCGGAATCAAATTAGGCGCACTCGCCGGGGACTTTCCCTCGTCTCCTTTGTCGGCGAACTCAATTTATCGTGTATCGGTGGCGTAATAGGGCCCCGCGCGAGATTTCCGGGGGGATGCGGGAGGCGTGGAAAAATTTGAACACATTCCAAAGATATAATGAAGTGTAATGTTCGAGGTATGATGATGTAAAGTTTTGTTTGCCTTGTGGGTGTGTACAAGAGAGAGAGAGATGGAGTTTGTAAAGTTAAATAGAGTGGGAGTTTGGGCGTGCAGAATGTTTGTGATAGGAATCTTATTGTCTCCCCGAGCCGCCTATATAGAGTTACGTAATTTTAATGAAATTAATATGTAATTCTGACAGTACTTATTAAACGTATTCACATATAATTATATTCTACACCCATAAAACCTCTATGCAGGGTGCGACTGTGAAACATAAATTATTGCAGATATCCTTATAATTATTTTTTTCTCTTACAGACAACCTCATGCAATTTTGAAAATTTTATAAAATGACAGTCGGCATTTATATACTGAGTCGATTACTGAAGTTTCGCACCAGTTTCTGAAGCATGTTCACCGGTATTTCGCGCTTCGACGTAAAATTTCGGGTACTCTCAATTAAGAAAAAAAAATCATATCTTCCTTAATCGTAAAATGTGAATATAAATTTGACGTGGTTTTATAGAAAAATGTCTAATCGCTAGACAATGTCTAATCGCTAGACATTTTTCTATTAGACCATAGTGACAATTCTGGCAATGATCGATAAATTAAAGTACTTACGTAAAATAAGTCAAAATGTGCCCCGCAACCTGGCGATCCCTTCCAGATATAAAACTCCAGAATCAACCATCTATCAATTCATTGCATCCAATCACCCGGACATTGACAATGACGTTTGAGATCATAACATTTAAAGAAATGACATAGACTGGACGGAGACAGGCTGAAAGACCACTGGTCGATAGCCAATTTGTGAAATTTATTATGTATAATATAGTAATGTAATGGTTTTCTAACGTATTGTGTATATACTGTTTCAATTTCACAAATAAAGATGTTTGTATATATATAAGTCAAAATGTCGCGATAACCAAATAGTAATTAATTCATTAATCCTCAAATTCTTTTTATTTAGTTTAATTAAGAATTTGTTGAAAAATATGGTACGTTAAGATTTAATTAAGTTATATAATTGCGTCGCAATAGTTTTTAGGGCCATTGCATAATAATTACACAGTCATTAGCTTAATAATCAATTCCGCGCAGCTATATTAGCAACATCAATCACTAACACTTCCAACAGCCGCATCGTGTACATTCCACCCGCCGCAAGTCGAATCTTCGGGAATTGAACTCACCCCGCACAATATCACTATCCAATTTCTTAATAGCCCCCTCTTCCGTTAAATTCGAGGGGCGTCTTGTAGGTGCAGTGCATTCAGATGCAAATCGAACCCCACAGGCGACCAAAATGAATCCATCATCTCGCGCCGATCGATATCGGACGTTGAAGTCAGTACACACTGGCGGGATAAGTCTACGGGGAAATTAGGCAATTACCTGCAGAGGACTTGTGCCAAACTCCTCAAAAGCCGAGTGGATCTTCATCCCCGAGGGGAGCTCCCGGAGTCCCCCTTATAACCGTTAACTAAACACGTGCGCGCTGTTATGTAGTTTACATGCATTGATTATTAAAGTTTGACGGCGGTGAGTGAGTGTACTCCATTTTTTTTTTGCGTGTGTGTTGAAGTGATTGTTCATTTTTCCTGAAAACTCCAGACATAAACTAATATCAACTAAAAAATTATAGAGTATTGAGAAGAAACTTTGAAGTAAAAGAATTATTATAATAATTGAAAATAATACCAAAGTTACAACTATAGTAACCAAATAAAAAAAAACAACAACTAACTAACGTGATTAGCTCCAGTTTTAGAATGGATGTCGTTTTAATACTTTCTTACTTCCGTTTTAAGGTTTCTGCACAATATGCTATAGAATTTTAGTTGACCATAATTTGTTTCTATTTTATTTTTTATTTATTTATTTATCACTTTAGCTACAATAAATGTTGAATAACATAGTTGTAAGATGTGAACGTCAAGGAAGAGAAGTTACAAAAATTTGTATTACAGATATGTTTAATTATTACCACTGCCGTCGATGGAAGTAGGGAATTATAATAAGTAGTTGTCAACTGAGTAAACAGAATGAGCTATAAGTATATTTTTTATATATTTTTAAAATTTAGAATAATCTAATTTCTTAACATTATCTGGAAGTAGGTTAAACATTTTTTCCCTTCGCAAAAATATGCTCTATTCGAGTTTGCACGAAAAAATTAACAATCACTTCAACACAAAAAAATGGATTACAGTCATTCACAGTAACAAATATATATTCAAGCAACAACTGTAGTAACCAGTCGTGTAGATTGGGGGGTTTACACCAACGCCCCCCCTCTCTGGAAATGTTAATTACTGATTATAAAAAAAAAAACCAAATAACATTTAGTAAAACGTTGTTCGTGTTGATGAAACATTACTAAAATGTGTGATCACTGAGTTGTTTATTTCGATTTAAAATTTTATTTTATTTTTTATACATTATTAACAATAAGAAGTCATAACAACCAGCCTCCCTCCTCCCAAAAAAGCAAAATCTAGGTAATGATGTTGATTTTGATGTAGCTGCAGTTTTAGCTTGGATGTTATTTTCATCTCTTGCTTAAATCATAGATTATGACCAAGTAATAAGGCTGGAAGATGGGTTACTGGCAATTATTATTATAGATCATTTTTTGGTTTTTCCGACGGACAAGCAATTTGTTAATTTTCCTTTTAGAAAAAAAAAAAAACTTTGTAAGGCTAACTATTTAGTTTTATCAGAAATAATAAGTCATGAGATCTTATTAAGTTTTGTTTATTTGTGTTCTACGTACAATCTCGTGATCAATACTAGATTAAGCATTTACAAATTAAATGAAAATATCTCTAAGATGGTGGGGGTGAAACTATAACACTATAAAAAAAACGTCACTTTACCATTTCCATGTACCCAGTCGGAACTTGGAAAAGCGATTGGATAAAAACTCAGTGCAAAATCCCCTTGGATTTGATTTTTTCGAGGAAGTCCACTTTCGCACGAATACTATGAATACCATCAATGTACCGCGTATCCGCCCTACAGGGGTTCAACTGCGTTCTCTATTGCGTGCACTGTGCACACGAAAAAAAAATGGACAGAAAAAAGGCTCGTATACGTTTTTTGGTCTTAAAGAAATAGAAATGAACCTAATTATATAATTTAAAATAATAATCATCATCTTTTTTGAAAAAAATATATTTGTAAACTTTTATCTAACGCCCAATTTGGGATACTCTGCATGAAAAGTCATTAACGCGAACAGGCGGGACTGAATGGGAATTGAAAATCGGGAATGACTGCAAATTTATGTGGCGCTGGAAATATAAATATTTCAAGGCCCAGAGTGTGGAAGCGTTTGAGTGCACTTAGTGGAGAGCGTTAGGATAAGGGCCCCTATTGTACAAAAATAATACGATTTTATGAACAATTTCAACACCAGCTGTGTTATTTACTAGCTCTTTAAACGTTGTTTTAACGGGAAGTATTTGAAAATGGCACAATTATAAATTGTTTCTAAAAATATTTTTCAGAAATACTTAAATATACTGGGTGACTGGATGAGAGTAGTTTTTTTTTCAGACAGTTCGCATTTTAGCTCAGAATTTTTAATAACATCAAACAAAAGATATATATATATATATATACAAGGTGTACAGAAAATGAGTGAAAACCTTCAGGTAAATCAATTCATTAATTAATTTTTAATAGAAAATCCAAATAAAAAAATGTTGTATGGTTCTTCATTGAGGCTCACGAGGTCTTTGGAATTTTAAATATGTGACTATAAATTAGTATTGTTTTTTAAATATTTTGTAAAAAATCAATAGCATTGACAATCAATTAGACACGTGTATAATTCCATTGATGTAAATGATTAATAAATCGGATATTTTTACAATTTTATAACTTCATAAGAAGCATTCTTTTAATGAAAATAGATCTGGCAACGACGCATGCTCGTTTGCAAATTTGATAATTTTGACGTTTATTTGATTTATTTGACATTAGTTTATTCGAAAAAAGTCTACGTAAGTCTACAATTATTCAAGTGACTTTCCAACGCGTTTTTTTGTACGATGTATTCGTTTAACGAATATGCTGATATGTACATGGTATTTGGATTTTGCAATGGAAATGAAAACGTGGCAAGAGAAGAATATCGAACACGATATCCAAATCGACAACACCCCTACATTCCGCAAATTGGACCAGAGACTTCGTGAATCTGGTAAATTTGTTCCAAATTACGTGAACAGAGGTAGACCTAGGGAGCGTTGTACAGTTCAGTTGGAGGAACAAATTCTAGATGCTGTTCTTGAAGATCCTACTTCCACTACGAGACAAATAGCCAGGCAATTAAATGTTCCCAGCCAAACAACAGTGTATAAAGTGCTAACACAAAATCTGTTAAGGCCTTTTCATATCCGAAAAGTACAACCATTGTATGAAAATGACAATGTGCATAGAAAAGCGTTTTGTAACACAATTTTAAACAAAATTCAAGAGGAACCTAACTTATTATTTCGAATTCTTTGGAGCGATGAGTGTACATTTACGCGTGAGGGAGTATTTAATAGCCATAATTTTCATTTTTGGGCAGACGAAAATCAGCGGATGGTCAGAGAATTTGGGCATCAAAGAAAATTTTCGGTAAATGTTTGGCTTGGTATTTTAAATTTACGTGTTATTGGACCAATTTTTCTTCCAACTCGATTAAATGCATTGGAATATGTAAATGTTTTAGAAGAAATTTTAGAAAATGTTCCATTAAATTTATTGAACAATATGCTATACATGCATGATGGAGCACCTGCTCACAGTGCACGAATTTCTAAAGAATGGCTGGATGAACATTTTCCCGAAAGATGGATTGGACGTAATGGACCAATACCATGGCCAGCAAGATCACCGGATATGAATCCACTCGGTTTTTGTATTTGGGTTTTTTTAAAAGAAAAGGTGTATGCAACACCTACAGCGGATGATGTAGAAGTTATAAACAGGATAAATGCTGCAGTTGAATTACAGAAAATATGTTGCTCCGGGTAATAAATTCTATTCCTCGGAGGCTCCAGATTTGTTTAGAAACTGATGGATACCAGTTTGAACAGTTTCTATAATTTTGATCTTAAACTTCAAATTTACATTTGAAATATATGATTATTTTTAATAACACTAATTTGATCCAGCGTTGCCAAATGTATAGTTCTTTTAAGTGGCCCGTGAGGCTTAATGAAGAACCGTGTGACTTATTTTCGTTAATATTTTTATCTAAAAATTAGTCAAAGAGTCACGCTACCTAAAGCTTTTCACTCATTTTCAGTACACCTTGTATATATATATATATATATATATATACTAATAGATCTTAATATTATTATTCAATTAAGATGCAATTTTATTTTTCATTATTGTTGCTTTTTTTTAATCAGTTTCAAATTTTGTTATTCTCAATTGGAAATTCAAATTTAGTTATACTATATGAAGAAACCTATGAAATTTGAAAATTGGCCACAACATCGACTTCGGGAGTCACAATTTCTTTGCGCGGTGTATAATCGACTAATTTCGATCATTTTTAATTGTAACACTCAGAGCTACAATTCCAGTGATGCGACTGATGCGTTGTTTCAATTACACAGGAAATCGGCCCTATTCATAAGCAGCTTCGATTTGAAAATTTCGTAATTCACTACATTAATAAAGGCATTTGATTATTTTATCTATATTCCTATATTTTTTTTAAATAAAATGGTAATCACCCTGTATTTTTAATCCTCTCAGTGCCGTTGTAAAGAAAATGCAGTAAAATTTACGTTTTTTTTTTTGAAGGAAAAAACACCTGTTGCGATTTATGGAAAAAATGAAAAGTAGTGTTACGACATCAGTTTTAATCAGACTCGGAAATAAGTAGAACAATGCCTATTTATTTATTTAGAGTACACTTAAGACATTAATTAATATCACACTGTCACTATTTATTTATAACTAGATGTCGAGCATTCGGATGTTCGTGAAAGACTGCCCGCCTTGCCGCTAACGCGAGCTTATATAGCGTGCTTGTTTTTCGAATTTTCCACAACTTTCCATGACGCCACGTTTACCGTAGCGCGCTCGGTGAAATATTCCAGAGTGTTCTTTCCAGTTGCTTCTTTCACTTTCGTTACAATAGACACATATTCCTCAATTTTATACATATTCTATGGAGTGCAGGAGTGATGCATCAAAATTTCCATTTTTGATAGTTTAAAGCCATCGCCTAGTTTAAAGCAAATTATAAACACTATTTTTCTCTGTAAAATTTATTGGGCATGCCTAATTTAGTATGTATATTTACTAAAATTAACTCAAAAAGGTGTGCCCGTAACACATGGAAGTGTTCTATGCTAATAAACAAATTAAACCGAAATTGAATTCCAATTAAATCCCGAAATACTCATCCCTCTAAATTAATCCCCACCTGCAGTGAATTGAACTCTAAGCCGTCTGTGTGTGTGCACACGAATTTATTGAAAATCGAAATCGATTTGGTGCACGTACGCCAAACACTACATATATGCATGTGTGTACATGATCCTGTTTATTCTGAGGTAAATCAAATAGCATTCTGGCTGGCACATGTATGAAATATACGCAGCGAGGGGGAGGGGGTAATCTCCGTTTAATATGTAGTGGTGGTCAAGTGCCATAATTCAAGGAACATATTCGTTTCGGGAGGATGGATTGCAAGGAGGGTGAGGAACATGGGAGGTGACAGGTGCAGGGCTTGCAGCGGACGGACGGACCGATTTATGGTAGCCATTACGCGTTCGAGGGTGCACTGTTTCCAAAAGGGGAGACACGTGTACTGGATGTTCGCACGTTGTTATCAGCTCAGCTATTCACTAAATGATAAGTAACACCAGATTAGTATAGGGGAAAAAATACACATAAATGTATTATTTTCATAAAACTTCCTCATGTGAAGGAATTTATCGGAATGTCTGAAATCTATTCATTTTGTCGAATTGTTAATTTTAGTTAATACTATTAGCATAAATTACTATTGAAAGCAATTAAATAAAATTTATATAAAATTATTTTATTAATATTGTATATTATTAATTACGCTAGCTAACAGTGGTGTTACATTTTTATATGTATTTATGTTATTTTGTGTTTTAGTTAATTTAAGTTATATATTCACTATATATTTAAGTATATTTCTATGATACTATTTTGGGACTTGTCCTGTTTGTATTCCTTTTGTATCTAAATAAATAAATAAAAAAAACACTGTAAAAGTCACTGATTTATATAGAGCGTATAACAAAAATCGATGACGAATTTGGATTTGGAAATCTAAAGTCATGTCTGAACTAAAATCACACACACAAGTACTGGTTGTCATGTTGACACTGTTTAACCGCAACCAGCATTTCACGCGTGTGATCTTAGTACAAACATGACTCGAGACTTCCAACGCCAACTTAGTCGTCGATTTTTTTTATACGCTCGATATTTGAAGTGCGGAATATATTCTTATTTATTTATCATTTGCTTCTGGATTCAAATTAACTACGATCATCACATTTCACACGTATACCAGTAAATTCTTAAAAAATGTAAAATTGTTTACAGTGTTCTTGATGATTTAGCTCTTAGTTTATTGTTTTACTTGGTATTTGCTTTCTTTAATTTGTTTCTAGCGTATAGTTGCAATACTAATGTTTTATTTAACGTCGTTGCAGCTTTGGATTATATTAAATAATTAATTAATATAATCGACATTGGGGTGGTATAATTTACAGAAAAATTATTTAAAAAATTTGGACTGTATATAACCCATTAACGACAAACTTAGATTTTGCAACATTGTTTTGTGAAATAGTTTAATAAAGGTATTCCAATGATCAACTTTCATGTAATTACTTTTAAGAATAATTGGGGCCGATAGTAGTGATAACAATTGAAAGATTTACAAACTGAACCAATTTCTGTAGATCATGATAATATTAATTAATAACTTTTAATAAAATGTTCAACCATCATTCATCTAGCGTATGGATAACAAGTGATGGCCATTTCGGTTTTTCGAACCTCATCAGATTGATTATCCATCATCTAGATGAATGGTGTAGAACATTTTATTAAATGAATTTTATTTCCTGTTATTGCCTTCCTTTATTGAACGAAACAACAATTCTCGGTTGTCCACCTTGTAGACTCGAATCGTTGACGATGCCTCAAGAAATTAGGGAAAATGTGGCGTCTTCTATTTATTATTATTATTATATAGAAACTAGGCAATTTTTGAAATATAACTTTTCTCATGTCAGTAAAATTAATAATCTTCACAAAACTTATTTTCATTATATTTTATCATTTTAATTTTGAATAGGATGCTAAGAAGGCGCTAACAGTAGCATTAATCACCAACCACTAAATCCAACACAATGGTAGGTTTGATTATCTAACTCTAATGGCCATACGTTTGATATCTGGTTGTAATTGTGTCGCATTTACGTCGACAGGTCGAACCTTAATCAGCATCGATCTTTGATAATTGATACTGTGCACACGGGATAACGGCGCACCGACGAATTCCGTCAGGCAGTCGTCGAATTGATGCGAGAGGGGCCGGAGTGCGATATGATGTAATTTAAGGCGGGGTGGAATTGCTAAATTGTTGTACACGGGCTCAGAAACTGCATTAGCGTTGCATACGAACGGTGGGCTAATTCGAATCTATGCGATTTTGTATCGCTATCTGGGCTGGTTAAGTGTTTAACAGCATTTGCTCATAAAATCTGGCGGGGAATTGAAATTATGAGTGGGTAATACAAGAATTATTCAATCTGGCTGGAAGCTAATATTCAGTTATTCAATTGAATTAACACGTATTGTATTGTAATGTTGGGTTGCATTCTCTGTTGTAAATATATCCATGCGGAAAAAAATGTAGGTGAATTAATACATAATTTATGTTGTTGGATTTTAACGTTTGTGTGCAGGAAAAATAACAGTACATGTATTTCCATTTCGCAGCTTTTTTTCTCTCAGAGATTTTTCATTCCATATATCATTTCTACACAGTACAAACATGTATTTACATTAAAGCTATTTAAATGAATATGTTCGTGGTGCACTTTTTAAGGTACTGTATTTAGAATGAGCATCATTAAAAATGTTTGGAAAGAGTAAACATAACATAAACATTTATAATTAGAACATAACGCAACTGGGTGAATACAAATTATTTACGTATATGCAGAATGTCCGCTCAATAGTAGATCGTTGAATTACAATTAAACGGCGCCCTATATATTTAAAAATAGCTTTATTTGGTCAGGATCAAAGATTACGTAATGAAGAATTTGATTTTATAATATTAGGTGCTCGCATGATTTCTGATCATGTTTTCACTTTAAACACACATTTATTCAGAAAAATACTTTGTGGAGTTGGTTGGCCCGAAAGCTACTTGTTTTATTAATAAATGGATATACTTCTTTTATTTTAGTATTTAAAAAAATCCTCCATATTTAGAGCACAACTCCCTTAAACCAACGGCAAATGAATTTTCTGGTTTGTGGAGTTGGTTAGTTGGTGATTGCTTATTTTGGATTTGTACTTTAATAAATACGAATTTTTAAAAATGGGCCCATCATTTATAATAACCCTGTATATTAATTAACATATTTTCTATACTTTTCTGCAACATCGATCTTTCGATATGGCATCGCCTACTACTTCATCATTGTTAGATACCAATCCACTGTTTATCTGCAGATATCGCGTATTTCTGTAATTGCTAACGTTTCCATTATCAGATACCTTTTATTTATAGAAATATTATCTATTCAAGACAGAAGACTTCTTTTATTCCTCTTTCTTTTATTTTATTAAAGTCTGACAGCCAGGTTCTAATTAATTCAAAACTAATAAGTTTTCGCAATTTAATACATCCCTTATTTTAAAAGAATGTCATTAGTACCCTATACTGGCCAATTTCTTAATTATAAATTAGATTTGAAGATATTAGAGAAACATAATTTCCAAAGGAAAATAAATTTTAGATACCGAGAAATACGTGAGAATAACTGTGTATGTGACAGTCACGCCCACGACTCGAAACCTCATTGAATGACTGGTGTCACCATCTCTGTTTTCTAACATCTCATCTCCAAATTACAAAAACTAATGGCTATTGTAAAAAGACATGTTAGAGATTTTTTCAAACAAGTTCAGTCAGTTAAGTTCAACACCTCAACAGTTGAGTACGGCACAGCAGTCGGTTCAACATGGTTACTTCGTGCCGCGAATTAAATAACAATCTCAAAACATCTCTTTGACATAGTCAATTTTGTAAATAAAGAACGTTTAGCTGAAGATACAATAATAAATACGATTTAGTGTATTTTGTGAGTATCATTTGCACATTAAGCTATTTCCAAGACATCCAATGCTGCAATGATTTGAAAAAGAGGTAATCAGAAGGCGCTATGCTTGGTGAGCAGAACTTCCAAGCAGTGTTTCCTTCACATTTCTTGCAACGTGTGGCCGAGCGTTGTCATCAAGAGGATGACTTTGCGTCCGATACTCGCTATAGCTGATCTTTTTGCAACAATACGTCATTCAATTTGGTCAATTGATGTCGGTAGATATTTGCAGTAACTGTTACATTAAGTTTTAGCAGTTCATAATATATTACACCTTGCCGATCTCACCATATACACATCAAGATTTTAGCCATTAATATTATTTTTAGGTGTCGATGTGGATGGTTCTCTTAGACCAACAGATGATTTATTTTAATTAGGATTGTCATGGTAGATCCACTTTTCATCTCCATGCACAAATCGCCTAGCAAGCAATAACATGGCATTTTGAGTCAATTCTTATGGTAACCATTTTCACTCCTTTTGGATCGTTTCGATTTCATGTAAATGCATGAATATAGTTTATTTATTAACTGCCAAGCTGTCTGAAAGTTCTTTGAGAGTTTGCGCTGGGTTTTCTTCCAATAAGTCTTGCAATTCATTGCCTTCAAACTTGTTTGATCCTCAAGGCCGCTCTCTGTCATTGACATTACCATCACTTTATAAATCGTTTAAACCAAATTCTACACTGAAAGAAATATTTTCAAACAAGTTGGATTCTCACTTGTTTGGCAGTTTCTTGAATGAAGTAATCACAAAAGCGTTTAAAAAAAAACACCTAAACATAATTATCGGAATGAAGTTAAAATGGTTAAATTATCTTTATACGTGGTACGAAGTTAATTGGTAATTTCCACCAAATATTCGCTCTTGATCAAGTAACTATAGGATGTTGTTTGGCAACAGATTTTTTCTAATCAAATAAGACTAATAAATCACAATAAGTGGAAGACGACATAAGCGCCATCTTTTGTCTAATGTAATTATGCAGAAATTGCACTTTTGAGCATTCAATGATTATTGTCTGTATACACTGAATAACTCTAGTATTATTGAGTTATTTAGTGAATACAGACGCTAATCATGGAATGCATTTCTAACTCAATAATACTAGAGTTATTCAGTGTATAGAGACGCTAATCATGTAATGCTCAAAGTGCATTTTCGACATTCATTATATTAGACAAAAGATGGCGCTTGCGTAGTCTTTCATTAATTATGATTCATTATGCTAAACATGGAATGCTGGAAATTGCATTTTCGTCGGAAAACTGCTATTTTATGTAGAGAAATGTCAAAACCATCGAATTTAGCAATTAGGTTAAGTTGTTTGCACTGATATTTCGCATTTTTTTCCCAATTGTTATTGTTGATAAAAATCCATGCAAGCACCTAATATATTGAGCCATATATACTTGTACTGCTAGATTTAATAATTAAATCTCTGATCATATAAAAATATTGAAAGTGGTCAATATAATTCTGGATTATAATATAAGCAATACTTAGATTGTGGAAATTTATTCACTTAATTAGTAACAATTAAATAATTAATTAAATATTGGATGCATAAGTAAGTTTCCAGCGTTTGTCAAAAGATGGTGTCACCAGTGGATCCCGGGCAGAAATGTCAGACCTCATGTATTATATTTGTTGGTTATGTATGTGTCCTTTAGACATTTCAAATTTAGACTTACTTAATGTAAGCACTTGTAAAAAGGACAAACATTCATTAAATCCCGGCGGAGTATTTACCCGGGAAGTAGTTGTTCCCAGAAAAATTCTTGCTGTGCAAGTGAATATAAGAAACTGCAATAAGAGATATTCATATATATATATATAATGTGGAGTTAATTAATATTGTACACGTTAAACATAACATTTTCCGTACGTAATAGTCGCGAATGATGTTTACAGTCGCAATAGATATGCTTTTTAAAATCGTTCAAGAATTTCTTTATCGAGTATTGCAACTTATTAACGCTTATGGAGATTCGTAAATTGATATTCTTGGTACAAAATTCGTACAATATTAAACAAAACAAAATACTCAAGATGAATTGTATATTAAATTATACATAATGCCTTAATTACATTTTTCTGTATCCTGTCTTGAAACTATTTATATTTTTAATATTCCCACGATTAAAATTGTTAATCACGCCCACCCCTTTCGTAATTTACGTGAAATTAAACAAACAAGGGCTGATGACACCCGGGCCCGAAAATGAAAACCAGTGGAAGGAATTAACATTCGCACAATGAAAGTGTTTATCGTTTCGGACGGGGGGCCATTGTTTCCTGGGAATTACCATAAAATTGCAGCACCCTCTGTTTTCAACCGAACATAATTAAAACTTCCTAGGCGGCGGCGGTGCTCGGCTTTTCCTAAAATTAATGAATTCCACGATGCCCATTTAAACGGCCAAATCGATTTGCATCGGGAGCGACAGAAGCACAAGAAGAAACAAAAAATTGTGGCGAATAAACAAATCAACTCGACCGAGTAATGGCCAAAAGTTTCGTCCAAGTTTATTTTGTTTAATTAAATAAACAGGATTTCAATCACATTCCCTTCACTAAATTCGCCATACGATTTAATTAATGATTGTATCGAGCGTATAACAAAAATCGACAACGAATTTGGCATTGGAAATCTAAAGTCATGTCTGAACTAAAATCACACGCGCACGCGTAAAGTACTAGTTATCATGTTATTATTATTATTATTTGCCCGGGAAGTGGTTATTTTAATGTGCATTTGTTTAACGTACTTACGTAACGTAAGTCAAGACTCATAGAGCTAAATTTGGAAATAATGTATTAATTAATTTCAAATCATTTTTATTTAATTTATTAAATTTGCATTTAAAATTATCAATGCATTTTTGGAGTATGTAAACAGTAATCATGACCATGTTATGGAACATTATACGGTTTCCACTCGATCATGGCACAGATGGTGGGGGATTTTGTGGGCAAGGAGGGACCAGTTTCGGTTTCGAAGATAAATCTGTCAGAATTTATCATTGGTCATCGATTAGGATGAACTTGGGGGGAGAAATAATGCGCCCCCCGGATGAAGGAGGATATTAATATTTCACACGGAGGTTCGCAAAGGGCTGTCCCTAGACCAGGCGCCCCCGGTCCGCCCCATTTCGCCGTCGGGTTAATTGGCCCTAATTTATTCATTAACCGACCGACAGCTTAATCCACTTACAGAAACACCACACACATTTTATTATTAACGCGCGCCGCATAATTTTATTAATTTTTCACAGGGAAGTGGATTACGAGAGAAAAGTTTCACCTTTTTACCCAACTCATTTATATATAAATAAATCATATATTAAAATATTCATATAAAATTATTAAGTTAAAATAAAATTTTATTTTAATTATACAGTACTTTCCAAAAGTAAGGGATAAATCTCTCAATTGAGTTAACTTTACTATTTGAATTATTAAAGTTGGGTTTACCACCCCATAAAGGCGAAAGATGGGGGGCTGAAAAATATATATCAGTATAGTGTTTTAAAAATAAAAATCGACGTATCAGAGGATTTTCCTGAAATATTTTTATTTACGATTTAATAGAATATTTTCGTTACTTTTGGCAAGCTCTCTATATAATCTGTTTTCATTTTATTTAATTAATAAAAAATGCAGATTAAATTGAATAACTTTAAATTCTTTATTAGTTTCGTGTTGTGAGCCCATTTTCAAGAGAATCCAATATTGGTCGCGTTCAGGGAACTGTAGCGCTTAAGCGCTATACGAAAGCGGTTTCGCTGCACGGTACCGCTTTATGTATGGCGCTGTAGCGCTTTATCAAGCGGTAAAGCATATATTTTTTCCGCTTGATCGCTTTTCAAGCCGTGCAGCTGTAAACAAAACCGCATCGAAAGCGTGTTCAGAGAACATCAAGCGCTTTGCGCTGTAGCGCTACATGTCTAAAAACCATTATAAGGCTGCATTTATGTTAATAAATAAATAACCAAAGTCTAATTATTAATACGGATCACTTGTTTTGTATTTAGAAACATACAACTAACGATTACATTAATAATGAAGTGAAATTAAGACATTCCAATGAAATGTATTTGTTTGTTGATTTAAACATTTCACGTAAACTCAAAAACAACTGTTTATTATTTATTGAAATTTTCTTTTGCAATAGATTAAAACAAAATATTGAAAATAATATAACTATTAACTTATTTTCTTAAACAAATAAATTTACTATTAAATATACATATAGTATTAATAAAAATACAATGGTTTTATTATCATAACAATATTTATTTATAAATTTATTTTATAATGAAAACATATACATCAACGTAATCTCAGATCTCTTTATGGATCATTTCGTTTTGGGGCACATGTATTTATTTTTCATTCTTGATCCCGTGGGATTAGGCATCGGACAGTCGTGGAGGGATATTTCTTGGCGGTCTCCGGGAAAAGTTTGTAACTTAAGCGCATTTCGGGATGAATGAGGGCCACCCTTTTGTATATGAGTTTTCCGACCGGGGGATGTAATAATGGGTCACGTCCCGATGTCTCCCGCAAACTCACAATAAGATGTATTACAAGGGAATCGTAAAAATCGTAATCCTCTCAACTCCATATTCTTCTACCCCACTGAATACATTCTGTACATTTGATAATTTAACCCTTTTATTGTATTACATGTGTGCGATATGTGTGTTTGTCTATGTGATATGAATTTATAATGAATTCGGTTTACACATAAATGGCAGCAAGTGATTAAATTATTTTAAATGAATTTATTGAAAATACTTTAAATAGACAATTTAGGCCCGGTTTCTCTATTATAGCCTAAACTTACTTTAATTTAGCTTTATTTTTATACTTGCTATTTATGGATTATTTTCAAATGAAATAACAACCAACAAATTGTCCCTTCTTTAGCTACTGTGACATTTTGACTTATGTAACATAAGTACTTAAAACATAACATAAATAAAAATGTCATAATAGCAAAGATGGAATAATTTATTAATTATTTTCTAATTCTTTTTTTTAATTCATTTAAACTACTGTGACCATATGAATAAATCCCTTTTTTCAATAACCAACAGTTTTTCTAATTAAAATTCAACAAAAAAAATTAAAAATACCTTTATTGGCACTAAATACCTTCCCAAAATAACATAAATTCTATACAAAACAATATAAAATCAATCAATGAAATAAAAAACACACACATACATTTTAAATTAAATAATTTTCAATTGTCCACTATATTCATGTGATTAACGAATTGTCATGAGTTTAAAAATAAATATAGAAATAAAAGAGGCAATTTGATACGTGAAAAGTTAAATTTAGCATACTCGTTATTTTTTTTTTATTATCGCACTTTTAAGTGCACTTGTAATGCATATATATGCTTAGATTGTGAGGATAAAAAAATACGTTATATTTAACTATTCACATACCGAATGGCCCCGATTGTTTCTATTTTTATTTTTAATCTCTTGACAATTATCTAATAACATGAAACTAGTTGAAATAAATTTTCATTTAATGTGTGTTTTGATTATTATTTAAATGATAGATTCTTAAATGTTGTTAGGGGGGAAGATCGTTAGTCGATAGTCAATTAGGAGACTTTTACAATATAAACTATATATGAATTGTAGAAATTTTCAGTGTACAATATTGATGTATAATTTTAATTTAATTAAATAAAAAGTGGAAATTCTGATGGAATTTGAACCCACGACCACCGATTGTCATTGAAAATTTCTAGAATTCGTAGATAAAAATATAATTTAAAAATTAATAACAATTTAATTTAATTAATAAACTTTATAATTGGGAGATGACGCAAGCGTCATTTACCGAATAACTTTATGTGGCATCGTCAACGATTTGGGACCGAGAGTCGCTGTTTTATCCACTAGAGAGACACAAAACGAAATTCATTTAAAAAAATATTCAACCACCATTCATCTAACATATGGATAACTTTAATATATAAAATCTATGTATGACATTGAATATATTTTTTTTGAATATATATTTCTATATTATAAGTAGAATTTATTATTTATTTATTTTTTCAATAAAGAAGGATTATGTGTAATCAAATGTTATAAACATTATTATTATTATTACATAAAAATTTAGCACGGGATAAGTGAGAGTTAAATTCAAAATATAGTAAGTTACATTATTTGGCTTATAGAAAGTTAAATATGTACCCTAAATAAAGTCATTAAATACATATTCATCTTACTTTTCTAAGGGTATAATAACTTTTATTTACCACTCCCTTAATTCTTGGAAACATCAGAAGTCATTTCTGTGCAATAAAACACAATTAATTCCCTATATTAAATATTCCATTCGCTGAAAGCAATTAGCAACCCCGGCCCCGACGAATGCCGCCACTCGATTGGCTAAATAGAGAAACGAACCCTTTAAATAATTAACGCCGGGCGACTCGCTCTTTGAATCCGATTTAATCCTCTAATAATCCAGAAATAGGAGCGAAGAGTTTATTTTAAAGAGGTGAATCGATAACTGTTTACCGTATTTTATCAAGATCGGCGGGGTGCAAGGCGCGATGCGGGGGCTGAAACTCATTAGGAGATTGCATCCCTTCGGTCTAGCCCCTCCTTTTGCCGCCCTCGGAGTCAGCACGTGAAAGACGTTGCAGGGAAATTTACGACTGACTTAAGGAGATTTAAGAATTCACCACTAAATTATGTATAAAGCAGACACCCGGAGTCGCTAGATTAATTTATCCACGTTGAGCGGTTGTGGGATTTTTTAAATTTATTATTTCAAACTTTAAATAACATCGCGAGGAATTTCAAATTGAAACTGATTTAATTGAAGTAGATTAAGGTCTGAAATAAAGTTGAAATTAATTTTAACTTTATTTAATTTTTGGTCGGCAGTCTCCTAGACAAAATCTAGAAGGAATCCGACACGACGTCAATTAATGGAATTTCCACAACACAAAAAAACAAAATATTTTATTTATTTACATACGCAGTCTATAAACAAAATTTAAATATTTATTACTCCACATCAAAATATAGTATATTTTAGGGGGACCTGAAAGTAATGTGTTTTTTTTTACTTTAAATTCAAACAAAATTTTTATCTATATTCTAATTTAATCAGTATAATCACCCTCATTTTATATCACATTTTACTTTCTTTTGTGCAATCCCGGATCGATAAAAATCACCGGATTTCTTATAAAAATATCAGGAAATCGCTTTATCAACTTCTTCAACTAAAAAAATGCTGTAGCAATCGAAACAAGTGAAATATCAGGTCAGTATAATGGGCGTGGCAATATGAGTTACTGCAGGCTGTTACTAATACTAAATATTGAAATAAAGAACTTTATTATAAATTGTATCAATAAAATAATGTTTTTTTTAGATGAAAATGATTTTTATTAAAATTAATTCATTGCACGTAGCCACTGCAATGATGACTTCCGTGGTGTATGTGCTAAAAAAATGTCTATTGAAACAACTACCTCTTGGGAAAAAATACCCGGATATTGGGTTACATAATAGATAAATAAAATCATTTCGAAATTCAATATCTTTAATTATAGAACTTTTAATATGAAGAACCATTTAATAAAAACGCTCCCGCCTCCCATCGAATAGGATCATCAACAACATAGATTCCGACGAAGATAAAAGTATCATCTTCGTTTTTTTATAAATAACTTTCAAAACAAACCTGCACTTCCAAAATACGTGCCTGCTAAAGTACTCCATTAAAAAAAAAACTGTTGCATTACGTAATAATGTTGTTATAATAATAATAATAATTTTGTTTTTCAACAATGGGAACACCTACATTCATATGCATACATAGTAGTATAAGAAAACTACAAGCAAACGTAGTTATGATGGCTAAAAGACCAATGGTCGATAGCCATTTAGTAAGAATATTAAAAATATTGTATTATACGTAAATTTTAAAACAAACATGATAGTATATTATTATCGGCGGCAAATTTGAATTGTGTAACTTGTCCCACGTATCATTTGTCCATGAAGTAGATGTTTGAATGGATATTTTGTTGGTACTTACGTAAGTCATAGTTACAGTGACTTAAGGGAAAATTATGAAATTTTATTAATAATTTTCAAAAACCTTTCCCTATTTTTATCTAAATATAACAGAAAATAAATAATTACTTATATTATTATAATTACTAATACATAGATATATTGTTTTTTTATTTTATATTTTGTAAATACGATCAGCAAAAAAAAATAGATCTTTATAGAAGATAATCCGTTAATCGATTGGGTTTTAGCTTTTAAGCGGTCCACCGTTTTATTAATAGTGGCCAATTACCGACGCTCGTAGCGATTTAATTCACTTTGGTAGATGGAATGCGTCCCAATTAAAGCTCTTTAATTTTAATGGCCGCCCTCTTCGCTCCAGCGATTTGTCAGCGAGCGGATTCGTACACCGACGTTTTAAAAATCCGTCCTGGCATCGTGTTTATCCACACATGCAAAAAAATATAAACGAGCACTTGAAATATCCTATAATGATGCTAACTATAAATTAAAAGTAAAAAAATTGTTGGATTTTTTAAATATAATCACTCATCATCTTATCTTAGTTTGATAATGACACAAATTATCGAAACTATAATCACAAAATAAATAATTAGTTGTGCAAACAAAGTTAAAGTGTTTTATTAAGATTATTTTGCTAACATTGAAGTAGGGAGGTTAAGTTTCTTTTAATTTAAATTATTTACGTTTATTATAGGTTTATCCTTCTTTTACAAAAAAAAACCTAATTATTTTTTTTTAAATTGAAAACAGCTTCAGATCCTAATAGCTACGCTTATACCATTAATAACTGCAATTTGTTGAACCTATAATTTTAAGAAATTATTATTGCAAAATTTTTTTTTTACTTTATTATATTGACTATATTTTGTGGTTAGCTTACAAAATGCAAACAAGAATATAACAAACACAAAGCAGAAAAGACACAGAAGAACAAAATTTACGTGTGCAAAGAAGAAATACATGTGGACTCCTGTGATTGAATATACTCGAACTATTCGCAAAAAGATGCTTACAGAATTATAAAGTTCAAGTAATGCCCGAAGGCAATTCTGTGGAGACATAGACACCAGGCTTAAGAAAATATATAAAAGATTCAGCACTACTTGGATAACATAAAATAAGGAACGGCTCACACAATTCCTGTGAGAGCAAATAATTCTGAAGACACACTTCTCAGGCAGTAAAATTTTAGGCAATGGCACTTCAATAACTAACTATATGAATAGCAAACGGGAAACAATACAAAATGCTCAATCGATATAAAATTTACTTAAAAAAACTATAGAATATACTATATACTCAGTTGAACAATATTATCTCCCAAAGCCATTCGGCATCAATATCAAACAGATCGAGCTGATCAGAAAGATCGAGCCCCTCATAGAGATCGAGCGATTCGATCACTTGCAAGGAACGAGCAGTAGATCTTTTTTGATCGATCTTGCCTATCACTAAAAAATAGAACAAGGAATAAGTAATAATATGTCCGTATTGCGGACTTTCATTGACATCATATGAGCCTTTGATAAGATGTCCTTCAAAGGAATACGAAAATCATTTGGGATAGCTGAAGACAGTAAGTGAATTAGTTGGATAAGTAATCTGCTAAACAGCAGACAGGTAAATCCGTTACTCATTACAAGGAAATACATGCACTAGTCACCAGAGGATACCCATAAGATGCGGTACTGTCGCATTTTCTGTGATCACTACAAGTAGATGAACTGATAGGAAAATTAGACATCCAAGGATTCTAAACTGTAGGTTTTGCGGATGCCTTGGCATACTACTCAATGGAACATACGAAAAGTTCCTGTGAGAATATAAAAAGCACGCAACATAGTGGAAGTACAGCACTCACAGTGAACCATACAACTCAGACACAAAATACAAAGCTTTGGAAAACTATTCAACTCTAGCGAAATAAATAAAATAACTCGGATTTCCGTTGAATTTAAGCTAAAAAAACTCAAAGGTAGATGCCACGACTAGGAGGACTTATACTACATGGACCATAAAGGGACAAAGAATGCCGAGTTTCCTGTATAAGTAAAAGAGCTATGTGCATCACATGGGGCCTATATCTCTTGGATGTACACTAGATTAATAGACCAAACCTAACCACTGTGGTCTTCGCTAGCAATTCTGGACAGCAGGCCTGAGTTTTCTTAGTGTTGCAAAATAAATATCTGAGTAAATTGTTATCCCAGGTTGCATGAAATTGATCAACAGTAAACCCTTACCATTACAAAAAATACCAGTATGGGAGCTAGAACGTCGAAAGTCCTTATCCCTCCGGTAGAGGTCGCTGTAAAAGAAAATAACGAGGGATGATCACAGCAGGCTCGCAACGTATATACAAACAAGTTAGAGAGCGAAAAACGCGAGCTCACCACAGCTTGCTAGATCTTGACCTAAAAGCAAACACCTCCCAGACAGGCATATCCCTGGAGGACCATCGTTGAAGAAAGTTGGTGAAGAAGTCTAGGCGACGTGTGGCTAAGTATACCGTGCTTCCATCCGTTAAATGTAATCAGCTGCCAATCGTCGAACGACAAACATCTCCGGCGCGACCAATAAATGAAGTGCTTAACCTGGGGGTGTCTTGCTTCGAGGAGCGATGGATGGCTGTCGTGGTTATGAAAAGAATTGACTGGAAAAGAAGTCCAATAACATCGAGGATCAAGAACAAGCCTCTGGAACCGTTGCAGTGAAGAAATAAAAGATGCAATCTTCACCATCTACAAGACATTTTGATGTAGGGGACTTCGCGGCAGAAGGCCGCCTCCCATAGGGAGAAATCTTACATCACCAAAGAAGATAAATCACCCTCACGAGGTGAACACTAAGTCTACGCACATTCGTAGGCTCGGCAGAAAGATAACTCGTCATGCCTAGAATAGGCGAAACATTTTAAATAGAAGGATAAAAAAAAATATATCGCCGCTGCCACCAACGCCGTAGATATCCATCAGCCCTCAAAGCCATGACCAAGTGGACTTGTACTTCCATCCGTCACCACTGACAACGAGGAGTCAGCCAGGATTAGGACACGTTATCAACATCCCCAGAGGTAACAGGGATCCTGTCGTTATACCGAGAAGTGGGCCCGTGTAGGGTAGATTCGGACAACCCTCGATGGTTCAAATGAGACAGTAGCGATAGCAATAACGGCAAAAACATATAAGTTTAACTTGTACACGTTGTAAATAGAAGTAAATTGCACTCGCTCTTTTGTGTTTAATAAGTATACCTCCACTCCCACAACCGGCTATGATCTTTCTAAAAGAACCAGTTTGTATTCAATTTTTGCGATTGGTGTAACACTGATTGGAGCCACTTTTTAGATGAAATATCCACGTTATTTCTCCCATATCAATGGAGTCCAATAATTGTTCCTTATTTTTTGACACTTTTGTGGAAACTGACAAGCACAATTTGTTATGATGTCAATACCCGCGATATCTATCGCTGACTATTCTTGATAGCTTGCCTATGCTTCCTTAATGTTGCATAATAACTGTCTGAGTTGATTGTTTTCTTAGATTCCATGAAATCCACAATACCATTACAAAAAATGCTAGCCATAACTTTACCAGCAGAATGAGTTTGTACGAAATTTTTACGTTTAATGACCTTATGTGACACCATTGTTTAGATTTTTGTTTTGTTACAGTAGTAAAAAGAAATATTCATGTTTTGTCTCTCATAATAATATATAAAAAATCTTCCTTATATTCTTGACACTTAAAAAAACTGTCGACGGGGTTCACCTTCTGCTCAGATGTTAATAGCTGTGATACTTATAGAGGAAAAACTTATAAACTGCCAGGAAACCTAGCAAGAAGTTTACAGACGGCTTTCTATCATTATGAGTTGGACCCTCTCGATAACCGCTTCCGAAACTGGCGATCTTCCTCTCCGTTCTTAAACCTAGGCTTCTTTTCGATTGAAAATAAATTTTGGGACGTCAACGATGAATATCCACGGGTGGTCGAGTATCCTTTGAGGCGCAAAAGACGAAATACCGAATGATTATCGCAACTGGCAGTATCAATAATGAAAACCTCCATCATGCAATCTCACGGAATCGTGAGGAGCCGCACACAGTGGCGTAGCCAGATCTTACGGTTGGAGCTCTTGGAAACCTTATTACTTATTACGTAAATACTTAAAAACGCATTTTTATCAGGAAATTATTCCTCAATATACATTTAAGTATTATATACGTAAAAATGTAGTTAATCATCGTTCTATTCCTTATAGGAAAAAATCTAGTATAATTGTTCCTTATTAATTAAATATTATTAATAATTACTGTTGTTATCCTCTATGTGATTAAACCATTTAATTAATCCCAGGTGAAACCGAAAATGAAATTCAATTGAAACCGAGAGCTTTACACGTGGCTTAATTGCTGATGATTGTAGATTAAGGCATGTCAATTAGTTCGTAACGATTCTCGCTGGAAATCAAATGGGGATTTTATGAATAAATCGCGTGCCGCCCCTCGCGTTTCACATTACGAAGAAGAGATAACACCCCTTTTGCCATACTTAATCACTGTTTACATCACCCCGCATAATTCCACCTCATTAACAACATTCCCATCAAATGCGGTGAATTCACGACGCCCGTAGAATTCTTTCAATATTCAGTTTAAGTAAACACTTCAACGGGTAAACATATATATTTGATATATAGGTTTTTTGATTAAATCAACTAGATTTGTTTTACTGACAAATAAATTAGTGTACTCAATGAGAATTAAAGTGATTAATGAGAAACAAATTAACTATCAAATACATTTCATAATAATAAAGCATTTAACAAACACATATATTTATAACATAAATTATAGTAAGTATATGTATAGATAATTATAAACTAAAATAAATCCAAAAGAAAATGGTAGAGTTACTACAACACCACATTTATTTATTAGTGTTATATTTAATGAATTAAGATTAAGACCAAAATTTTATTAATCCTTTTCTCACTAGACACTTGCTGAAATATATTACTAGAATTAATATAGAAAACTCTTAATTTTTTTTATATACATACAAGCAATTTCTATATTAAGATCAAACAATATATAACGATATCTTAACTTAGAACAACAAAATATAAATATTTATTTAAATAAAAAATTGATTGTCCTTTGTCTTACATCTTTATTTAAATAATTAAAAACTACACAACCAACAATCAACATAAAGAAGATAACGTTTTTAAAAAAAATCACTTGATACAAGTTAACAGACATTTTTTATGTAAAAACATTTTAGGTGATTTAAAATAATAATAATAATAATAATTAACGGTATATGACCAATTCATAAATACAAAAGATTATTGTATAACATAAAAATAAAATATAGTATTAAAACATATATGGATAGAAACCAAACATATATATATATATATATATATATATATATTGAAATTATTTAATACCATTGATTAAACAGTGGATCAATATTCATTATAATAATTAGAAATATAATGCAAGCGCCATATATAGTCTAATGAATTAATTTAATTTTATTAAATAAATATAATATATCATTAATAATTTCAATTAACGTTTATACTTAGAATCGCAACATGAAGCATATATAAATTTAAATAAAGTACACTATTTAAAAATAAATATCTAATTTAATAATTTTTCTGCAGCTCCCCACTTTTCTAATTTTCCAAATGGACACTAAAAGGGTATCATCATCATTCGAGCCCCAGGAAACCACACACGACGAGTTATACGTTCGGGTCCTTGCCGGAAACGTGTGCGTATGAAAATTTAATTTTTATTGAACATTTTTTTCGGCGAGGGTGAGCTAATTTTTCGGAAATTATGCAGATGCTGCCCTACATCACTTCGAGTAATGGGTCGGGCGAATTGGGAGGGTTCCTGGGGGAGATCTGGAGTATATTGGAGGTCGCCTTGAAATTCAAGTGAGTCTGACTGAACTTAAGAATAAGGGATGATATCTTATCCCTACTCGTGGCGCTGGGAAAGAGAGAGAGGAAGACAGGGTGAAGGGTGTTTTCTTATTAAACACTCCCTCTGAGTCGTGTTCGATGATTGTTAAAGGGATGAAGAGTGTTTAAATTTTATGGGTTTCGTATACTTAAACAAGGGTTTATATTAATTAATACAGCAAAGACGGATGTTTAAAATCTCGATGAATTAAGTATTTAATAAAATATTACAATATTAACATAATTTTCCATAAACAAACAAATTATATATATTAAATATATAATATTTATGCAAGATAGAATATGTATTCACTTGGGTACAGTTATTTAATTAATTATTTATGTACATAATAATAATAATTCATTGTTGTAGTAGCTAAAGAGAAAATGATTCATTTTCATTTTTATAATTATTATATATACTAAAAGTTGTTCCTGCTACTCGAAGGTGAGGTAAAGACATGACTGAGACTTAAAGTTCCATTTTTTGCTTATATTTAGAAAAGGATGTGCGCAGAATAAAACTATTTAAGATAAAACTTAAATCTAATAAAATTTGCATCAATTTGTCATACTTTTCAGAAGCAAAATCACTTCACTACAATTCAAATACGCGGAGCAAAGTTTAGAAAAGGGAGACGGTGATGTTATGCTGTTTGCTTCCGTTGCTTTCAAATCCGAACATTTTTATTTTAGTCAACCATTCATCCTAAACTGGTAAATATTTTTTTATAACAATTGTTTACTCTTATATTTAATAGCTTACAAGTTAAGAATAATGATGTAATTAGAACTATTCTACTTTTTTATTCTTTTGTATGTATATCTTTATTAAAAAAATATTTAAATATACAAAAAATTTAAATTTATAATTCATATTTGTTAATTGGCCATCGACCGTCTTGTTTATAATTACATAAAATTATACGTAATAATAATAAACGAATCGATAATAATAATTGTCGATTCGTTTGCAAAAGAGAGCTATTGAATCTGGCCAAGCATACGTATCTGTTATGGTTGCAGTGAACGAGCCTTATGTTTAACTAGATATTACCATTGCATATGAAGTTTATAAAGTTCACATTTAACGATATTACTGAATTATTGAAAAAAATAAATTAATTAGTATACATTTTATACCACGTTATCAATTCTACCGATGTGAACTTGGCACGTTTATATCTCGTAAGTATCACACAAATTAACTTATCTTTATGTTTCTATTCAAAATGTGAAACATTTTAAAATGATGATAGTTTCGTCAGCAATAAACTTTAATATTTATTCCCTTCCATTGATATATTTTTTTATGAAATTGCAATCGTAAGAGCATCAATATGTAATGAAGTAGAAACCTCAAAATCAAGATTTTTTAATTCTTTATGTAATTGAATAAAATAAATTTAAATTGGGACTATTTTACCCGACGTTTATTATGGTCTGCTACTTAAGAAAAAAAATGATGGCAGAATAAAATATCATCCCTGTCAAACATTTCATCATTCGAAATATAAACGAAATTATGTATGAGTTTGTGAGGCATGGCATCATTAATTTTTAAGTTTATGTACGTTAGATGCCAAGTTCACACCGATTTCAATTCTTCACATTCCATAAGTTCCATATTTCTTTGTTATTCGTGGCTATTCCGTACGGAAAATATTTTAAATATATAGAAATTAATAATGTTAAGTTTAACGTATACGTTAGTTTTATCGTCACAGTCTAAGCAGCTTTTATAATAGATATGCATTCATATAATATGAAATTAACTAGTAACGTACACGTTAAACGTAATAGGCTCAATTATCAAATGTACCAACTAATCTGGATCGAAACCATTTTTTGCTATTCTTATATTTCAGGTATCATTTATACATGAAGAAACCAGCATCAAGAGCTTCTTCGGCACCTTATATAAAAACATTTGATAATTATTTGTGGCTTGCATCCCTTTCAACCTTATTTATTTTTCTAATACTATTATGGATGAACTCCAAAATATCCAGTAAATATGACAAGAAACAGAAAGTATTATCAATTCCTGTTTGCTATTTTGCTGTTTTTGGAGGTTTGCTAAATCAAGGTAAGAAAAACATTTCAATAATAAAAACATTAATTTTACAGTTTTTTTTTAAATGTATTAGAAGGAAAAATGTACAGAGGAAAACGTAATCTCAAACATATTTCCAATCTAACTCCTCTGATATTTATTTCATAATGTGAAATACAGGGTGTCTCAGACATGATTCCCCAGGTCTATAACTTTCTTATTTTTAAATATAAAAATACAAAACCCTATAAATTTTTAAATGGGAGCAAATTCTCTTTAAAATGATAAGCATAAAATTTTCAAAATAATCTGCTCATATATTGACAGTGATGTTCAACTTCTTTATCCTGTTTAATACTAACTGAAATAAGAGAATATCAAAACGTCATCTATTAAATTTAATTTTTTAGAATTTTGAAAAAAAAAACAAATTATCCATAGAAAATTTCAGTTATACAAAGCTAAAAGATTATTAAATAAAATACTTTTTAACTTTGTATAACTTGTTTTTTTTTTTTTTTTCATTAACTTAAACAAACTTAAATTATACAAACAAAGTTAAAAAGTGTTTTATTTAATAAACTAAAAATGTATAACCAAGTGAAAGCCGTAACAATTAATAAAGCTAAAAGTTTTTTCATTAAGTCTGTGACAATTTCAATCGAAGAAGAAATTAAATTTAGTTAAAAGAAACAGATATATAAAATATGAGAGCATTTAAAATTATTATTTGTATAACTGGAATTTATTTCCTGTTTTTATTTGGTCATTAAATAAATAATAGTGTTTTCCTAATTCGTCTGATTTTACATAATTGTTATTTATTTACAATACATATATATCTAACATGTTGTGAGCGGCTATCGACTATAGGTCTTTCAGCCTGCCTTTGTTTTGTCCTTCTCATTGTCTGCTTACTCGTCATGATCACTATGTTATTGTCGAGGCCTGTTTTATTTTAAGAAATATTTCCTTATACTTTCTTCAAATATTTATCTTTATCATACAAAAAAACATACCGAATAAATGCAGATTCACATCCTAAATTTTTATTTAAAATGAGAAAAAATATACAATCTTATTTTTCAGGGTATGATCCAAAAATTATGTCAATCTCTGGAAGAATACTACTTTTCACAGCACTTTTATTTGGCTTCGTTTTGTTTACTGCGATGAACGCACTTTTGGTTGCCCAATTAGCTATATTTAATTTTGAATTGCCTTTCAACAACTTGGAAGAAATTGCAGAGAAGCGCACACACTCATTATGTGTCAGGGAAGGAAATTATGTGTACAAACACTTCATGGTATGCAGTTTAATACGTGGTCGAATATTAAATAAATTTTATTATTGTCGTTAGTTCAAAAAATAATTGAAACTAACAAAAATAAATACTGGATTATAATAAATAATGGATCCATTTAAAAATATCATTTATTAAAGTACTAAAATAAGGAGCAGTGAAATGAGGAAATTTCAAAGATATTTTTAATTCATTACAAATATTTTTAATTAGTTTCTAATTTAACCCGTGGTGAAACATATTAAACTATAGACTATTGATTAAAACACTTGGTATTGTTTCACTGATCAGTGAAAATAATTTTTGTTAGGTTCAAATGGTAGACCAATCTAACTGATTGTTAAACTGATTCTTGCCTTATGATTTGTATTACTAATGTAAGTTTAGTTTTTACTATTATTGTAAAATTATATTATGCATTACAAATAAGGTTATTATTATTTGCAAAACTAAAAATAATTAAATTGAAAAATAAGTTATTAAATTGAATTCACGATTATTAAAATTAAATGAATAATAATAATATTATTGATGGTAACCACCATCATATTATAATATAAATCCTGAAATTGAAAACTTAAATGAAACATAATAACCAATTAATGGCAGAAAGACTAACTTTGATTATGTATTGTATCAGCTAATGTATGTAAGGATCAGTATGATTTAGAAATAATGACATATAATATTATTATTATTCATTTAATTTTAAATAGTACATTTCCATTCATTCACGGAAAAGTTATTATCATTATAAATAGCATAAATTATATTGTAAATATTAAGGTACAATTGATATTATGAGTATTATCTTCTTTTTATAGGATGCAAATCAAAGTGTTTCCCCGAAATGGGCGGGAATAGTAAACGGCCACAGATGTTTGGATATGGAAAATCAGAGCAATATTCCGAAACTTCTGTGCAGAGATAATACGGTAATTTTAGAAAATCGCGTCATTGTATACGAGGTGAGGAGTCGCCAACGTTTACCATGCGACATAGCATTATTGGAAACTAAGCTTTTCCCTAAAGGGAATTTGTTGATTTTCAATAAGAATTTTGTTCATAAGAAAAAAATCGCCAAGTTGTAAGTATTAAAATACTCTTACTCCACAACCAGCTTACAGAATATTATTATACAATGGCAATAATGTTTACAGATATTCTATGCACTGCTTGAAGATAATGTTCTTAATTTTAGTATTTATTATTCTCTTGCTCTTAATTTTTATGTTATACTCTTGTAGATGACAACTTTTTCTTTTCCCTAACTGTATTTAGTAAACATAAAAAATGGAACTAGAAAAGTGTTTTTATTAATATTAACATAATGCTTTCTTAAAATTATTTTTTCTTTTTTCTTAAAATGCAATTCACTTAGCCAAGACTGCTGTGCTGTTGGATTTCTTATGCTAATATTGTAGATAAATCTCTTGTTATAATTGTTTCTCTTGTATTGTTGTATTATAAATAAATATTATTATTATTATTTCTCGAAAATAAATTGTTCATGTTTTTTTTTTCAGTTTGACGAAATTGAAAAATTATGGGATTTTACAAAGAATCGAGAGAAATTGGATTGGTGTGAAGTATGAAAACAACAAGAAGCAAATCACTTCTCAAGTAACATTGAATCATATTTATGGGATTTTAAGTTTTTTTGTTATAATGGTTTTATTATCTATAATTATTTTATTATTCGAAATTATCATTCACTTTTCAAAAAGTAATTAAATAATTGCTGTCACTGGTTGTATATTTTACTACATTAAATTAGAAAGAAATACACATAATTCATTTAGTTTAAATTTAGTAGGAAAACCATTATGAATTCTTTTTAAAGGTTTATTTTTACAATAATTAAAGGCAAAATAATTAACAAAAACAAAACAATCGTGTTGGTTGTAGTAACTATATTTAAAGTCTCTTTTTGATTTAATATAATATCAAATTTATCAGTTTATAACTGTGTGTAATAAAATATGTGTGTTTTAGGATAGAGTAAGATTATTATGGTATTTTCTAATTGAAGCTTTTAATTTGTTAGTGATATGGGAGAACATTAAACAAATTATTTATTATTTCAATTATGTTTGATTCAGAAAATCAATTAAATAAAACACTGACTTTTCGGTACATTGTTTGCCGTTAAGATATTCTAGATTCAGTGCAGTATTGTTATTTTCTTACATAAATGGTTTAGGTCATATTTATGACCTACTTCATCTAGCTTTGAAGATGGAAATTAGACAACACAGAAATTAAGGAGATAAAGGAAAGGAAGTGTAGAATTATTAGAGGGAAAAACAGGAGTAGTCTTTATCAAACATAAATTATTATCACTAATAGCTCTACTCTGTGAAATTATTGTAAATATATGTATGTTTTGGAGACACCATTTTGTTATACATAGAGGTTTTTTTTATCAGTAAACATTTCCATATATTTCATTTATATTGTATTATAGGCAACTAAACACAAATATGACAAATAAATCAATCGTGCTAAACTTAAAATTGTGTGATGTATTTGGTTGAAAATGTATATAAATCAAGAACCAGTAGAAATTCTTACAAATTCTACTTTTTATTAGAATATTAAAATCCCAGCAGTATAACCAAGTATCCCGATCAGCCGATTCCCACCACTCATATAAATAAAAAATAAACAATTTTCTTCAGAAGGTTGTATTACATAAAAAATCCGCACCGGGTGAATATTAGTTAACAGAGAATGTTAAATTAAATATTTTGTGTTTCGTCGAGGAAAATAATCTTCACAAGTTATTGCCATTTTTTTTAATATCTAAAAGTTTAGTACTGATGATTTTAAAAGAGTTTAAATACAAACGTTCTAAATTTATCGGTTTATGACTAAAGTGTGTTTATACTGATGATTTTAAAAGAGTTTAAATACAAACTTTCTAAATTTGGAAACCACCAGCAATTATTTGAAGAAGAAAATTAGAAAAGAGGAGATATTCGATTAAATATTTCAAAAAATTGAAATTTAGCGTTTGACCTAATGATACAACATACATTAATCGGTTCAATGTGTTTGATTTGTTATTTGTCGGTACCCATAGGGTAAATACTTATGTAAAATAAGTCAAGAAGACAAAGTAGCTAAAGAGGCAATAATTTATCAATTATTTTGAAAATCTTTTTACTTAAAATATATATTTAAGTTTGTATTATGAAACAATCTTTCTGTATAGTGTTATATTAGAAGTAAAATAATATTAAATGTAAAAATAAAATACAACCGCAAATTTCCTTTATAATTCAAAAATGTACCCCCTTAATAATTCCATATAATTTCACGCGAACGATCTTTCCTTTTTTCAATTTTCAAACGTCCTCATTTCCCCACCCGTGTCCCCTTACATTCTCATTGTTAATGTATACCTTCCATTCTTCACATTTTCCTCGGCGTTGTAACAACGATACGAATTTGTATGTGTTCAATGTCTGCGAGTTATAATTTTCCGCCCGAGTAGATTTCCATTCTCTTCGCTCGCCCCCCCACCCTTTTTTTTTTCTTCCTCCTGCACTGTATTTTCATTCATTCATCACACCACCGACCCCGTTGGAATGGGAGCGCCGTCTCGCAATTTGTGGCCGGGTTCAAATACATGTGTTTCTTTGTTTCATATTTTTTTATCGCGTGAGAAGAAATGGATGTAGGGCTGTATGGGAAGCGTTTGTTGATTCTGTATAAATTGCGATGATTTCTATAAATGTTTAAATAAATAATAAAAAGGGAAGAATATTTAATTAATAATAGAAAAAAGGATTTATTCAGATGGTCACAGTTATTTATATAAATTAAATATAAAGAATAACATAAGTGCTTATGTTAAATAAGTGAAGATGTCACAGTAGCTAAAGAGGCAATAATTTACGAATTATTTTCTTTTTACTACTATAATAACTTTATTGAAAAAGGGAATACAATTGTAAACTTAATATATTTTTTAACAAAACTAATAAAAATGTTTCCTTTTCACAATAATACACCATAAGCCTGGGGTTAAATGTCGAACAGCGTTTGTTTTGATATCAAGGTGGAATTCTTTTTATTTAATATATTTAATTATTTTTGTGTGTTAATTATATATTCTATATACAATTAATACTAACGATTCCAAGAAATCATTACTCATGTCAAATAATCGGTAATATTTAAATAAAAAGTGTACAAAAACTTTGAAATCGTGTTTGGGAAGTCATTTTAAGAAAAAAATGTTATATAAAGATTGGTCGTATTTTTTTTTTACAGAATCACACCTGTTTAAAATTTTAATTAATTTAAAAGTAAAAGTAAAACTTAAGCCATGAATAACAAGAAAATTGATGAGTAAGAAAGAAAAATATTTTCTAAAACAGTTCGACAACTTGGTAAGTAACCAAATACGAAATATCTTCATATACATTTTTTCTTAAAATGACTTTCCGATCACGATAGCAAAGTTATGTACACCTATTATAAATCACCCTGTATATATAATATTTTTATATATGTATAGAAAATCTTTATTTCTGAGAGATACATTAAATTACATTACAATATATACAACATTACAATCATAAATATCTAGTTAAGCCTCAGAAAATGGCTATCGACCATCGGTCTTTCTGCCTAATATTTTTATTTGTGTAAGTTTGCAATAGTAATATTTATATTTCTTTCTTCACTTCTTTATAATAAAATACTTCTTAGTGCCAGCAAGACCGACGGTGGATAGCCATTTCCTGAAGTTTAACAATTTGTAAATGATTGTATTTTTAATGTATTATAAAATTATATAATGTACTGCCCAGAAATAAAGGTTTTCAATATATAGATTTTAAAATATTCTTTTTAATTAACAAATAAATAAACATAAACTAAATTTTGTTTTTGAAAACCAGATAAAGGTTAATTATTAAAATTTAAATCAGTGAATTATAATAAATTGGTATTTAAGGGAGTTAAATCAAAATGTTATGTTACATTTTTATGAAATGGTTATCGACCACAGATGTTTCCGCATGTATTTGCCTTATTCTTGTCGTTGTCTGCTTACTCGTTATGATCGATAACGTTATTGTCGCAGTACGCATTATTCGATGAAATGAAGTGAAAAATCGCAACCGGAGGGAATTTATATTTTGGGGTTATATTGGGGTTGCGAGAATAACAAAGATGTTTAATTATGTGTGTTATATCAGGATCATTGAAAAACTTCAGGGAAAGGTGTTGGGGACGGTTAGTAATGAGTTCAATGTTTGTTTATTGATATAGGAGTGTGCAATATTTTATTTTTAGATTAAACACTATTTCTGATTTTTTAAAACAATTGTAGTGAAATATATTAAATAGTTGCAAATTAGAAACAGTGCTTAAAAATATCTTTTTTTAATTTAATACGAATCAGTACAATAAAAGGGTACAGAACTTCAAAAATTTATAAAAATTAAAAATAAAGAAAAATCGAGCCTATTTTGTAAGGATAATGTTATGTTTAATGTGAACATTATTGTTCATCATCACAGTCTAAGCAACGTTTGTATACAGAGAGCTTCTTTATCAGTATACATTTCCCCTATGTATACCTGCAAAATACGCGACACAAATGCATTAATATATGTGTGTTTAGTTGCCTATAACACGCAACTGAACACATATATGCCAAATAGTCAACTTAACATATACACATTAATTATTGAATGCGGTTAGCTCGCGTTTTTTTGCAGGTATACACTTCCCCTAATGTATACTTATAAAAAAATCTCTCTGTATATGTTTAAATACATGGAATGTGAAGTTAATTAATAAGGTACCGTCAAATTTAACATTTCACGTACCGAATCATCCATAATAATACTTAAATAATATTAAAATTAGATCTAAAATACGAAACATAACAGGACATGAGCAGGGACAATTAAAGGCTATCCTCTAGTATGTACATATGTACACTATACGATTTCTTTTTATTAATGGGAATGGACGTAACATGCTTTTCGTTCATTGAACAAACAACAAATTATTTTAATGTTTGGTGATTGTTTGAAAAACTGCAATCCCAAATAGCAATTTTTTAGCGGTATAGGGCGTAGAAGCCCTTCGCTGTATTGTTATACATTTGTCCAGAAAGTAAAATGTATATACCCAGTGCCTACTAAAGGTACAGGCCCGAATATCGGAGTGGGGGAATCTGAAATCTCGGAGTCTACACACTCCGAATACGCGTGAACAAAACACTGAAAACATCTCTTGCTCCAATTCTATTAAATGCCTTATTTGGAATTACATAAAATTTAATAGTTAATATAGTTTAGTTTTTTATTACATTGATTGTTAGTTATTCATTTTTATAATTTATTTTTGTATAAAATAAATATTTATCATAACAACTGCATCTAAAAATAATTGATTAAATTTAACCCATTTGCATTAGACCAGTGCACGAGACAAGTAGGCGCTTCAAGACAGTTCATACTTACTGCCTTGAAGCGCCTTCATACAAAACAATGGTCACTTTTTTCTTATTTAACATATAATATGTACGTATACGTATGCATCTGGTAGTTCTCCCCACTCCAATTCCCGACTGTATCTATATTACTACTGATAGATCGATTCAGTGCCTATTAAATATACAGGTCGGAATGTCGGCGTGGGGAGAACTCCCAGACGCATACGTATTCCTACATATTATATGTTAAATAAGAAAAAAGTGTATACCTCAATTATTTTGTATAAATATGTTCATACTTAAAAAATTGCCATGTCAATTTTTGAAATGTAACAATAAATGACTTACCTGAAAATAGTTCCAAGAATTTTTCCACGCCATAATTGTTTGGAAAGCGATAAAGTGGATCCCTGAGAGCTTCTGTAGTGTGGACTTTTATCCTCTTCACCATAAATGTTATATTATCCGGTTTTCCATCCTGGTTAAAATCTGTAAGATAAAAATGTTATAGATTTGAAATAATTTTCTACAATTAGAAGACATATAATATAAGTACATTAAATAATATTATTTAAATAAAAATACTTGTCCTTTTCCCTACTTATTTTTTATTTTACTAGATATATTTCGGAAACTATGTTTCCATCTTCAGTAGTTGAAGTTTTATAAATATAAATATGTTGTTATGGTATACAACGCAATATTGATAAAATTAAAATATTTAGAAAATCATATTAACTATAAACTAATCTAAATATAATTATATATAATGTGCTAAAATTTATGTATTAATAAGATCTAAAAGGGGATTATTTAATGAACTAGTATCGAAATTTAAAAGATTACCTATGTGTTTTTTCATTTCAATAGACTCCAACATGTTTAATTTTGATTCACGTGAAAATTTAAGAAGTTTAACATTTTCAATCGAAAATTTATGTCCCGTATTTATTGAATGAAAAGCTACAGCAGATTTTTCAGAATTAAAGTTTTTAATATGGTAATTATGTTCTTTAAATCTAGTTAAAACACTTCTAGTAGTTTGACCTACATATAAATTGACGAATTTATTCACGAAATTAGTACTATTAATAAAAATATAAAATTTACATACGAACTTGAAATGAATGGAAAATTACCCTTTCTAGATCTTTTAATTATTATAAATTATTCAAAATTAGAATTTAACATATACAGAAAACCAACTCACACTTTTAATTACATTAATTCAGATTCTAACACACATTATAAGCATAAATTAGCAGCATTTAATTCAATGATTTATCGAGCCATTTTTTATCCAATCACTGAAGAAAATAGAAAAGCAGAAATTAATTTAATATATAATATAGCCAAAAATTAAATTTTGAATCAGAAATAATAACAAAAATAATTAATAAATTTTTAATCAAAAATACTACAACTTTAACACCACTTTAACACAAATTATGCAAAAATTTTATATAATCCATGTATAAATTTCAAATTAAATAATATATTTAAAAAATTCAATTTAATACCTGCACCATATTCAAACACTAAATTAAAAATATTATTAGGCAACACCTTTTTGAAAAATAATCCTTTAGAAAATTCTGGTATTTATTCAATAAAATGTAGCAATTGTACAAAATTATATGTAGGTCAAACTTCTAGAAGTGTTTTAACTAGATTTAAAGAACATAATTACCATATTAAAAACTTTAATTCTGAAAAATCTGCTGTAGCTTTTCATTCAATAAATACGGGACATAAATTTTCGATTGAAAATGTTAAACTTCTTAAATTTTCACGTGAATCAAAATTAAACATGTTGGAGTCTATTGAAATGAAAAAACACATAGGTAATCTTTTAAATTTCGATACTAGTTCATTAAATAATCCCCTTTTAGATCTTATTAATACATAAATTTTAGCACATTATGTATAATTATATTTAGATTAGTTTATAGTTAATATGATTTTCTAAATATTTTAATTTTATCAATATTGCGTTGTATACCATAACAACATATTTATATTTATAAAACTTCAACTACTGAAGATGGAAACATAGTTTCCGAAATATATCTAGTAAAATAAAAAATAAGTAGGAGAAAGGACAAGTATTTTTATTTAAATAATTAAAGTCTCCACGACCAACAACCAACATAAAGAAGATTAAATAATATTATGTTAATAAAAATTAATTGTTCCATTTTTTTTTCATTCTACTAATACATGGGTGAAAAATCCCGGCACCAACAAATAAAACTACATTTTTGTTTCACAAAATTCTATTTTATCTGTTGGGAAACATTTAAAGCATTCATTTATCAAAATTTTTATCACATACTAATTCCAGTATAATTTTCATAATCCAATTTCCATTGAAATTCACATTCCAATTAAAATTATGATTAATTAATTAATAACACACGTATCGCATTACCGATTAATACGAACCAGGTGGTGGAATAAAACCCGCAACCCATTAAACGAACCCCCCGTTTCCCGCTGTAATTAAATTATTAACTGGCGAATTTTCGAAAAGGAAAAAAACGGAAACGTGCCGCATGTGCGGAAAACCGGATATGCAATGGAAATTGCGCGAGGGGCGACGTTTCAATTTATGGCGGAACGCATTAAAGCCATCGGATTATGTTCAACTTGTCCGAGTCAAAGGGATTTTCTAATATCCGGATACGCCGCTGCCCTTCTAACCCCGTCTCATCTGCAGTGCGAGTACAGTTTGTATTATTTATGGACTGCACGTACAGGTTTCATGCACGAAATAAATAATATAGGGATGGATGCGAGCGGAGCCAGGCCTGGATGGAAAGAATGGCGGATTTTCAGTTTTCGAGGAATTATTTATTGTTTTGTTGAAAATTCGTTTTATACTTGAATATGGGAATATTGAAATAAAGTGAAATAACAATGCTATTTATTCGAAACAATGTGTAATTAAAATTGTATTCAAGGCTATTCTGCAAGGTAAAAGTTAAGTTTAACGTGTTTCTTATTATTTTGAATATATCTCCCTGAGAATGACCTAAGGTCGAAACTAGTCGGAGTAAAAATAAAAAATCAGTGAAACAAACCATGTGTTTTAATCAAAGTCTATGTGTTTCTTATTTTTTATAATCACAGTATAAGCAGCTTTTGTAATGGATAAAGGATACATAGAATATTAATTTAATTAATAACATAAACGTTAAACTTAACATTTCCATTCGGAATAGCTCCGATTACTTATAGTTACTATTCTAAGGTAATAATCAATAACAACTTCATAAATCAATAACAATATAAATATGCTACTGTAGAAAGTCCTCAGAATACAGTTTTTACAAATACACTCTTTTAGCATAGTGGATTTATAAGATTTCACTCAAAACGAATTAGAGTTTCGAAAAACCATTTCAGGGATATATTTCAGTGACATCTAGGATTACGAATGACAAAAAAATCTTTTTCTTTCGAAAATTACTGAAAAAAAAACCTAAGAATGCAAAAAGAACCACAATTAACTTTAACTGATAAATAATAATATAGATTATTATTCCACTGATAATGGCCAGATTTTTTTTTTCGAAATACACATATGGTATGGGAATAAAAGTGTGAAGAAAAGTTAATATTGCGTTATATTTAATTTCAATCAATACAACTAATATTATTTTTAATAATGAGAATAATTAAAAACGTCTAAACATTAGTAATTATTATAAAAAACTGCGACCAAATGAATATTATATTCAAACATATTTATTCAGACAATATGATAATAAAAATCTGCAAAATTTATTATAACAATATGTACAATTGTGTTAGTAGTCTGTAGTGGGCTATCAAACATAAATCTTTCTGCCCTAAGTGAATATTATTTTATATTACCGCTAATTTACTTGGGCACAGTTATTTAAAATAAATAATTATTAACGTCTAAACATTAGTAATTATTTTAAATATATGTGACTAAGTGAATATATATTTTTTTATTATTAAAAAGAATATTCATGAGTCACAGACATTTAAAATAATTACTGATTTTTAGACGAATTATATACTTAAATTCGTCTAAAAATTAGTAATTATTTTAAATATAAGGAGGCAATTCAAAGGAAACTTCAATTAATATTAATATAAATGTTAGTGGAGAATTCTTATAAATTACTTAAATAAAAATTATTTATTATGTTGTTTATCTTAAACTCTCTTGAATTTTATAATTCATTTCACTCATTATTTATTTTTTTCATCGACGTTTCCTTATGTGATCACTAATTGCACACTCAAGAAGCACAATCACTCAAACCTACTATTTATTACGGTGCGGTGCGAATTGGAATGACTGCGTACATTCCGGGGTGTTCGGGCATTAACGAATGGTTGCAGAAATGCAATTTCTGACGGTTGATGGATTCGCAGCCTCCATCGAACTCCCTCTTCCATTAATAAATATTGCAAACGCGAGCTTGAGCTCAGGAGGGGAGGGTGAAAGTTTCCCGTTCGGCCGTTGAGCAAAAGTTATATTGAAAGTCTGGTCCCCAATAGACAATCCCCTCGCCACCTCGAGGGATGAGAGGGAAGGTGGCGGAGGAGAAACTTTTTTCATCATCAATTTCCAAACGTGTTTATCAAGTCCACTTCTCGCCGGAAACACTCAACTCCGGGGATACACTCGATTTCTCTTCATTTAAGTAAAATAATAATAACAAGAAAAAGAAATGAAATCGGTTTTTATTTCCCCTAGATTTATTATCAAGAAATAAAGTGTATAACCAGAATATTCTACATTATTATAGAGTTTCATATTTTCTAGAAAAAAAAATAACCTTTTTAAAAAAAAACATGAAACTTATAAATACTTATAAAACAAAAGTAATAGAATAAAAAAAAATGGTGATGTGTCCATAATGGTACTTTCCCTGGTGAATTCGGTGAAATGAGTTTTTGAATGAAAATGTATTAGTAAAAGAAAAGTTATTAAATGAAAATTCGAATTGTCTTTTAAAGTTAAAGCAAATATTTAGATGTTATTTTGTTATTCCTTACCTTACGACTACAAATTTTCCCACACTATATGAAATTTTTAGAACAATTTCTTTTTAATATGACGGCATTTTGACGTTTTATTTGACATAAAAATAAATATTTCATTAATTAAAGTCTCCACAGCCAACATAAAGAAGATTATAAAAGTAATTGTTTATTTCTAAGAGAGTATCAGGTAGATGAAATTCTTCCGCTCATATAATGAAAACTGAAGGTCATACAATAAAGTAAAAAGTAATACAAATATGAAACACCAATAAATGACAAAAATCATAACTCGTTACATACAATATTTCGTATGTAATAAATGTAACGAATCATTTTTTTGTAAATAAGGTAGATCATTGTAATATTTCAGTTATTTATATCCCTTATATCTTAAGTCTAACTAATGGTGCATAGATGTGAAGATTCCAATAAAAATATCTTAAACACTTTAACTTTTATTAAATTATTTAAAAAATGAAAATGCTTAATTTATAAGAATTGAATAATAAAATTAATTATTTTCCTTTTAACCACTGCAACTTTTGTCTAACATAACTCAAGCATTTAAAAAGGATAAACATCCATTGAAACAACTACTCCATTAGCAAATATACCGGCGGACATTTAACGATACAATGCATATTTGCCATTGCATAACAAATGACAAATAATTTTTGATTTGAGAATATTTAGTGCAATGTACAAAAAAAACGATATGTAATACAAGAGCATCTGCATACTCGTGTTTCGAGATTTATCCCTCGTCAGTACAGCTTTGTTCTTTAAACCTTTAAAGTTGTTAAGTTAAATTAATAAACGTACCATTCCAGCCGCGATCTCAGTTGTAAATTAATTGTTCAATTATTATAAATTAATTATTTTCAGTTTTCATACAACCATTCATCAATTTTGTTAAATTTACATTATGTATAATAATTTACATTATATATATAATTATTCCCAATAGCTATCGACCATCAGACTGATCAGTCAAGACTGACACTACATAAAGACAAGGACCCTATGTCGTACAAGTTTGCTAGCCGCTGATGAGTGATGTGATGAAGGAATAAATAGTAATTTCAGAATAGCGGAATTATTTTGAATAGTCAAATTTGATTTTTGTAAAAAGAGATAGGTTTAAAAATTAAACACTTTAAATACAAATAATTTAAAAATAATTAATAAATTGTTCCCTTTTTAGCTACTGTTACATTTTGACTTATTTTACATAAGTAATTTAAAAGAAATGTTCAATAATTCTGTTGCATAACAATTGTATAATGTAATATTTTTTTAATCGAGAATATTTATCACATTCTAAAAAAAACAAGTGTGTGATAATTTATCATTTTTAAACCTATCTCATTTTCAATTTGTTAAAAATGTATCACAAAGTAATGGTTTCAATCAATATGCATTTAATTTTATTTTACTTAATTTAAATAACAGAGACCCCAAAACAAGACAATGATATCACATTCTAAAAAAAGCAAGTGTGTGGCAGTTTATCATTTTTAAACTTATCTATTTTTCCATTAGTTAAAAATGTATCACAAAGTAATGGTTTCAGAAATCAATTATGCATTTAATTTAATTTTATTTAAATTAAATAACAGAGACCCCAAAAGAAAAAAAAAACATTTTCTATTTTACTTAAATATAAATATTACATTTACAAATATTGAAGAGTTACAACATTTATCTTAAAAAAACTACTTGTTTTCTTTAAACATGGAAATTTTAAAAACTTGCAGTAAAAATAACTGTTGCCGCGAAATGCATACGTTATAGGACCGTAAATACGAAAAATGTACTCAATTTCGAAAAATAAATTTTGATGAATATATAATTCAAGCATTTATAAATCAATGTATCGATATCAAGACTCGACACACCTGCAATGGTTTTACAGGAATTAAAAATTAATACACAACTCCATGTCAGAAGTGGTAATTTATTCGGAGTTACGCTCAAGTATTATTTTCTAATATATGTTATTGAATTAATGATACAGAAAGTAGAAATTATTAGTAATTTGTTTTGTTAAAAGTTTGATCACTAATTTGTTAAACTGTTTTCCAAGAAAATAGGTCACGAATTACTAATAGCAATTATTATTCTAGTTACTCTATATTTATGGAAGTTTTAATTCGTTGCACTCATAAATTATTATTGGATTTTTCAAAAAGTTGTCACCAAATGAAATAATTTTTGATTAATGTAAATGATATTGACATAAAGAACAAAGAGACATTTTTATTAAAATCGTTTTTAATTTCAAAAGCTATTGTAATTGATTATGAAATTGTTTATACGAAAACTGTTAACTACAATTTTAGAACTTAACAGTTTTCGTGCAAACCGAATTTTACATAAGATCTCCCATTTTCAAGCGATTTATCGAATTCCTTAAAACTATCGCCTTTTTCCGTATCGATGAAATTCGAAGAAAGTTATTTTTTAACATTGACGAACAATTGCAGCTAAAGATTGAATAATACAATAAATAAATCCTTAGAATTACACTCACCAGAACTACTGTGACTTAATGGTTATTAATTCTACGTAATGGAATTTGTATCCAAATATTATATTAGAAATAAACTGGAGAATTGAACATAAAAAACATAATAGTACATAATAATTTAATGGTACTCTACAAAATTCAACACAAACTAATAAAAACATGAATAAAATTTCAAACGAATAAACAAATACACAACTACAAAACAAGACGAAAATCTGATATCCGAACTGACAAATACAACAACAAAAAATATACGCAATACCAAACATACAAAAACTTATTATTGGAAATATATTATAAGAAATTATGTAGAAATTTTATGAGAAACAAATAAGATGAATAATTATTATCCTGAAATGTTGTATCATCCTGAATAATAATGATGTTTCACTTCCAAATGTACGTCTATTTAATAAGAATAATGAGTAGAAGATAATTAGCGAACGTAACGAAATATCTTCTGTTAATTTCGAAATTGCTCACTGAATAAATACAGACAGAAAATTCGTTTCAATTTTCCGAATGCATCGAATGCATTAAATTCGATGCAGCTCGCGAATGGATGCAATTATCGCGGGCGTCGAAAATTTTGCGCCCGCTTTTATTTAGATTATGGCCGTGATGGATTTATGCGGACGGATTCTGGCAATTTCCCGAAATGAATGAAAAATCGCTCGCATTTTGTCCAACAGCCAGCTAATCCATTAATATCCCAATTTATGCGGACCCACTTTTTTATCAATTACCTTACTGGAAACACCTGCACTGGTTTTACAGGAATCAATGTATACACGATTTCATGGCAAAATTGGTAATTTATGAGAAATTACACTCAATAATTATTGTTCTAATATGTGTTATCAAATTAATGGTACTGTTCCGAGCGAGTGTGGTTTCCTCGTGGTTCTAAGGACTCGATACGTTTATTTTTCACTATATAGTTTTTGAGTTTTCGTGAATTGTTTAATCACAAATAAAAAGACTGTTATTCCTTACTTCCTTACCTTTAATATTATAAATTGTGAAGTAAGAAATTACAGTCTTTTTATTTGCGCTTATTTTTTTGTTAATAAAAACAATGAAGTTGTGTTCATGTTGTAACGAAAGTGAAAGAAGAAACTGCAAAGATCACTATAGAATGTTCTACACAGCGCGCAACGGTAAACGCGGCGTCGTGAAAGTTCCGGAATGTTCGAGAAACAAGCATCCTATATAAACGCGCACTAGTGGCGCTGCAGTCAGTCAATCACGAACGTTCGAGTGCTCAATATCTCGTTATAAATAAATAGTGACAGTGTGATCTTAATAAATGTGTTAAGTGTATTGTAAATAAATAAATGGGCATTGTTTTACTTATTTCCGTGTCTGATTAAACCAGATTTCCTAACAATATAAAGATATACGTTTAATATTTTCATAATTCTGTACATCTGTTGAACATCAGAATAAGGACTCACTGAATAGGATACGTCGAATCACTTGCCGGAAGAATGCGAGGGGGTGAAGGAGGAATGGATAGGGGCGAAAGGGAATAGAAGGGTTATGGAGTGGATGAGAGAGGATGGGGCAGGGGTAAGCATTTTGGAGAAGTTGGGAAGGGAGAGAGAAAAGAGAAGAGAGGGAAGATATTGTTGTATATAGTTTATAAGAAAGAAGAGTTTGTATTAATTATGATATGCCAATAAAGGTCTTTTTTTATGTAAAAATTGTGGGGGTGTCTTGCGCCAATGTGCGCTTTAATCCACGTGGTCCAAATGCAAGTATATTGGATTAAATTTAGACACGTTCGTGGGCTAAACAGATTTTTTTTTACAAGAAAACCCTTTACGCTTCATGAGATTATCAGGTAACAAATCATGTAAATTGAATTCTTCTTTGAATCAACCAAACTGAGCACTGGTGAAAAATAAGAGGATTAAAAAAAAGGCAATGTAATGTAAAATTATAGGAAATCCATAATTATAAAAATTATAAAAGAATTATATAACATATGAATTTAAATTAATGTTTTATAATTTAAAACAAGTACATATAGTAGAAATTATAAAAAATATCGTATAGAAATTATTAGTATTTTTTGTTTACAGTTTTATGGCGAATCTAATTTATCGTCGATATATTTTAAATATATTTGAACAATTTCTCATTTACCCCGTGGTGAAACACGTTTGAATTAAGAAAGTTAATATTTTGAAGTTTTCCCCAGAATTACATCATCTATCAAAAAAAAAAAAAAATAATAATCCGGAGATTATTCGAAAGTAGAGTCAGAGGACTGGGCTATAATAGAAATTTCGATTCAAATAACTGTGAACTTACTGTGTACGCTTGTATTCTTTTCTTTCTTACTTTATATTCATTTTTATTTTCTTAAAAGTTCCCGACAAATGAAATAATTTGAATACAACAATTGCATCGTTTTAATATTCAGAAAGTGGAGTGCACGGGCACCGTAAATCCTTCTAACAACTCGTTATACTATCAGAATATCGAAGTTGCGCGCCTTATCCGAAAGGAAAAGTTAAGCAACGCCGGATCTTCCGGAATCCCAAACTATCCTCAAGTTCTCCACTAACTCACTCAGCCGCGAGTATACGTGCACACTAATACAAGCGCAGGGCCCGCCACTTCTCAAAACATACGCTTCGACCCACTTCCAGATTTCAGTCTTATCAGCGTAGACTTAACACTTCTGGGTAGTTTAGCATAAATTTAACAGTTCGATGATAGTAATAGCATAAAGTTTGTGTAATATTGCATGCGTTTATGAAACTTTGTTTACGTTGCATTAAAATGAACGTTTATTAGAGAGGGGTTTCTCCTATATACTATATTATATATATTATAAGAACTTATAATTATTTTGATTACTTTATTTCAACCACCACCATCTAGCATTTACATTATTATTATTTTAAATCTCCATACAGTACAGAATATTTTAGTAATATTGCACTAACCTTGCATTGTTGCTACACCCCTACTGTGCAATATTGTAGCAATATTTCATTAGTATTCACTGAGAGCGCATGCTGTGTGGGTGAAATAATTATTTTCAAATTCTATTCATTTTTTCAATTTCAATTTACTTTATTAACGGAATCTCCATTTCCAATTTACAATTATAATTACATATTAAAAATTTTATAAGAAAAGTGTGACGCTCTAAAAAGATTTGATTTAATATAAATAACTGCGAATATTATTTTAATATTAAATATGAATAGATCACTAAAAATCTACCAATTTTTCTCCTTTAATCCTTATGCTCTTTAAGTAGTTGAATGGAAATTCTATCAATTAAATAAGCAAAAACACGGATTAAATTGAATAACTTTAAATTCTCGAATTGTTTCGGGTTATTAAATCATAATCGTAAATCCTCAGCAGATATTTAAAAAATAGGTGTTCTTCAGTTTCAGCGTCGTAGGTGTTTACATAGTCTGCAAATTGATAGTATAAGTACTTACAAAAATTATATTTCAGCTAATGCCTTATAGAATGATGCAAAATAAAATAAGGAAGATGATATTATTCTTTCTTTCTTTCTTAATCGTATCCTCTTTTACCCGTATTGGGTGTCGAGGTAGATGATATTATTAAGTAAGATTAATTATTTATATGAAACATAACTTATAATTCAAAAGGTCTTACACGTTTATGTGCTGTTATTTATTACACTAGGAAAGTAATTTCAACGAAACCAATTATCATAATTACAAACTTCGGGATTATTATATCATATACTTGAACTAAAATTTCCGCATGGAAAAGTTCTTACATGTGGACACATATTTTGTGCGTGTGACTTACACGGTCGTGATTAAATTTGTTTTGAAAGATCGAGTTCTTTGGAGTTTGCCGTGACGCCACTGCGCACAGGGCGAAAATTCACGCAAAAGTTTAGCTGTAATGTATTAATATGGGGAGTAATTCGAGTAATGGAATTATTCGCAAAGTTTCGCGTCCCGTACTCGCGAAACTTTCCGACGGGCTCCATGTTTGTCAGCGTATTGACACCGCGTACCCCGCTGACAATCGCGGGTGCTAATTAATTTTACTACAAAGCTGTTATCACGATGATAATATGGGCGGAAATATAGAGGGGTCGTTTTAATGAACACGTTTTGTTTACAAATTAATAACTACAGAATATTTATAAATGAATTTGGTTATCCTGGTTTGAATACTTTTTTTTAATTAACATCGTTTATTTCATGAAATAATAATTTACAATTATAAACATAATAATAATAATAATGCTTTATTTCCAATACAGGCCGAAGCCTAATTAAAAATAAAATTATAAAACAAAACAGAAACCATACTTAATACTAACAAAATAAACAACGTGCAGCAAAATATAATTATTATAACAAGGATTTTAATGTAACAGTAAAATGCGATTTTAATAAATTAAACATATCAACAGAGCACTGGACTTCATGATATCTGTGTAACAAATAATAAGCGAAAAAAAAAAACGAATTCTAAGTTGTACGGTGTGCATGAAAATAAAACAGTTGGTTATTACTACTGGATGGCATTGCGGCATTTAAATACAACTGACACAGAAAATATATATTACAAACGAAGCTTTTGCAAACAATCATGGCCAATAAAATCAAAAATCGACGGCGCCCAACACTGAATTTTGACACTTTGAAAATTTCCATCTTTCGATATGAGTGTCTGATAAAAAAAAATGTTTAAAGAGAAACATGACATATGTGGCATTTTTTATTGTTTTATATTATAATCGAAGCTTTTACAAACAATTGTGGCCAATAAAATAAAAAAAATCGACGGCGCCCAACACTGACTTTTGACACTTTGAGAATGTCCATCTTTCGATATGAGTGATAAAAAAAAAATGTTTAAACAGAAACATGACATATGTGGCATTTTTTATTATTTTATATTATAATCGAAGCTTTTACAAACAATTGTAGCCAATAAAATAAAAAAAATCGACGGCGCCCAACACTGACTTTTGACACTTTGAAAATTTCCATCTTTCGATATGAGTGTCTGATTAAAAAAAATGTTTAAAGAGAAACATGACACATGTGGCATTTTTTATTGTTTTATATTATAATCGAAGCTTTTACAAACAATTGTGGCCAATAAAATACAAAAATCGACGGCGCCCAACACTGACTTTTGACACTTTGAAAATTTCCATCTTTCGATATGAGTGTCTGATAAAAAAATGTTTAAACGGAAACATGACATATGTGGCATTTTTTATTGTTTTATATTATAATCGAAGCTTTTACAAACAATTGTGGCCAATAAAATAAAAAAATCGACGGCGCCCAACATTGACTTTTGACACTTTGAAAATTTCCATCTTTCGATATGAGTGTCTGATTAAAAAAAATGTTTAAAGAGAAACATGACACATGTGGCATTTTTTATTATTTTATATTATAATCGAAGCTTTTACAAACAATTGTGGCCAATAAATTAAAAAAAATCGACGGCGCCCAACACTGACTTTTGACACTTTGATAATTTCCATATTTCGATATGAGTGTCCGACTAAAAAATTGTTATACAAAAACAAGACATATGTGGTATTTTTTTGTTCTTTTATATTATGAACGAAACCTTTATAAACAATTATGGCCAATAAAATAAAAATTGACTTTTGACATTGAAAAATTCGAATTTTCGATATGAGGGTCCGACTAAAAAATTGCTTAAACAAAACCTAGACATATGTGGCATTTTTTTCATTGTTTAATATTATAAACAAAGCCCTAATAAACATTTATGGCCAATAAAATCAAAAATATACATCACCCAATAATGACTTTTGACACTTTGAAAATTATACATTTTTTCTTTGAATTCTTACTGCAATTATTTACTGAACATAAATGTTTTTAAGTTTTTAAGTTATTAGAAGCGTTTGATTATTAATGAGTTAACACTATTTTGTAAACAATTGTTTGAGGTAATTTCAAAATTTGATGTTTAGTCAGATGGTGGAGGCGCCGGATTCGTGGCTGTAAATTCGTGGCCAACTTCTCATCGGTATTTCGCTTAGGTGATATTCATACAAAAACATTTTAGGTAATCGGCCATAAGTCATAACACGAATAAAGTATTAACAACATTAAATTTAATTAAAATTAAAACCATTTAAATGGAATAAACATTTATGAAGTAAAATATAATTCGTTTTTAATAAGTTTCACATTTTTATTGTAGAAATACCGCTACAATTGTTCATCCGCCTGATGATTGTACTGTGTACCGAAACAATTGTAGCGGTATTTCTACAATAAAGTTGTGAAACTCATTAAATACGAATTGTGTTTTACTTCATAAATATTTAAAATGGAGTTTCACCAAGTAACTATTAATTCTCAACTCATTTCCTAGCATTAGCTCAAGTGAATTTAAAATTTTGTTAGATTTTTAATATATTAAATTCATGTTTATTATAATAGTACATTTATTATAAAACTCACCAGTATTTTTGTAAATCGAATTCACTCTCTGCACATGCCTAGTCATCACTTCAATACAAGCCTCCTCAGTTCCGTACTTCTGAAAAAACTGGTGATCCGCTTGCAAATAAAGCATACAAGTCGTTTTCTTCGGATCGATCGTCGCTCTTTTATTAACATTCCGAAATATCAACCCAGAAACATCCGTGAATGTCCTATTCATCTCCAACTCCTCGTCAATCGGCTGGTTGAAACTCCCGCCCATGTCGAAAGGCGGATTCTTCGCCTTGTTCGGATTCCAGAAGTTGATGTCATCGTAAGGCTGTTTGGCTTCGGCTTCCAACAACCAACGTTTCCACCTTTTTCTTCGGCTCATGTGGAGTTTCTGTGAGGCGCAAGGAAGGGCGGAATGCAAATCGGAGACTTCCGATCGTTTGTAAAAAATTGAATGGAATGCTGGGGATTGTTTGGTGTTGGTTGTGTTGATGTAACGGCTAATTGGCTCTATGTAGAAGTCTTCTAGGGTGGTGGATATTAAGCCGTCGAAGAGGCCATCGTTTGTGATGATGCCCTGTACTACCGCTTCTTCGTCATCTGTAATAAAAATATATTATTTAATAATAATTATAATAATAATATTCTTAAAATATATATACACGCATCTTTATTCAGACATTACAAATATTACAAAGTAATGTAAAATAAACAATTAGAATACATGTAGGTAAAAATATAGACCGTTCACTTTACTTCACAATTTTATTATACACTAAATGTACATTTCCGATACTAAGTGTCAATTATAAATAGCACCATATTTTTTTTTCTATATTTAAAAACTTCACGTAACTCCATCTCATTTATAATTGTAATACATGTAGGTGTTATCCTCTCTGGGCTATCGACCGAAGGTTTTTCTACCCCCTTAAAATAATATGCTAAGGTTAAAGGATATCGAGGAGGGCTGTTCTAATATTGTTTTAAGAGGAGGCTTAAGTGCAAACAAGGAAAACGAGATTCACATTTAATGAAACGTTCAGTCACCATTCATCTAGCGTTTGCTTGAACAGGACAAGTTCGCCTTCCTTTAATGGACGAAACAATGATTCTCGGTCGTCTACCTTGTAGACCCAAATCGTTGACGATGCCACTTGAAATTAGGCAAAAGGTGGCGCTTGCGTTGTCTTTAATTTATTATATACCCGATATATAACCACAACATAATTTCCGTTCAGTCACATTCATCAAGGCATTGCACATGGAACACACTAGTCTGATGAGGTTCGAAAAACCGAATGGCCATCACTAGTTATCCATACGCTAGATGAATGGTGACTGAACGTTTCATTAAATGTGAACCTGTTGCTGAGTTCAATAGTTAAATTGTGTGGACAACCGGGGAGAACATTTGATGATCGAATTAAATAATACCACAAAGCATACATAAATGATAAGGACACCTCAACTTATGATAATCATCTGAAAGAAGAGAACCACCACTTTAACACAGAGTTCAAAATCCTCCACATTGCCAGCAAATGATGAAAATTAAACATTTTAGAAAACCTGAAAAAAACTAAAAAACATTCACGAAGCCTCTTACTGATTGAATAGAACGAACTCTCAAACTCCCCACTGCTGAAACTGAAGAAAAAAAGAACCGCGCTCCATCCGGAGCCATAAAAATATGTATATATAATGTAACTTTAACTGTAAATATTATTAATATTCTTCACCTGAAAAAACTACAGCGTAGCGAAATAATTGTAGTGAAAGTAAATACAAAATAGTTAAAAATCAAAAATATTCTATTTATTCATTTATAGCAGTAATAAAATTAAACAATTAACATTGAATCTCAGAAAATACCTCTTATATTTGCCATTTTTGAAAATTTATTCAAGGCAAAGCTGTACTGACGAGGGAAAAATCCCGAAACACGTGTATACAGATGGCCCTTTATACATATTTATTTTTGTTTGTGTAGAACATTCTTTATTCAAAAAACGTTACTTTATTAGCTTTTCTGAGATACAACGTCAAATATCTCATGTGCATGTCCAGCGTGACTATTTGCCCGGGAAGTAGTTGTTTCAATAGATATTTCTATTTTCATTATTCTTACATTGTAAGTTTGCAAAGCAACTAGAAATTAATTAATTATTCTTTTCTATTAAACTTTTTATATATGTAATTTGAATTTATGTAAAAAGGAATTAATTACAGTTTAGAGTATATATTTAAGGAAAATCAAATGGATAGTTAAGTCATGCAAGTATTCTGTGTATGTGAATACATATAAAGTTCCTTAAAGTTGCACTGAAATCATTTTATAATTTTATGCCACCAACATCAGATGCAAATCCCCAACTTCCCTTGAACAGTTTCCCCGAAATTCACATGCACATATCTCCTTCTCCTTAATACCCCCGAAACACTTAATTCACGAAATTCAGATGCACATCCCCTTCTTCAATAAATTAATCCCCCTGCTCGAGAACCAAGCAACACATCGCAGAAATCGATCCCAGCGCTCGCGAGCATACAAAGAGGGGGGGGCCCGAAATCCGGGGTGAATTAATTAATAATCGCGCACAGCTAAAATTTATCAATCCCGGCTACTCGAGCAATTACCGTTTGTCGGACATGATACTTTCAGCCGATTCCGACTCTGATCTGGTGTAATTAGTGCGTTGTTATTGGGACTATTATTTAAATTCGCAGTCGGTCGGATCCTGTAATTGAAACAGTTGCGGTTTTCTGTAATTACGACCGATTGGAAGTTATTGTAGCGCAATTAAAATGTATCTGATTAGCAATCGGTACACGTGCGTAGTATGGTTAACGTGTAACGAGATTTATTATGCAATTTAAATTCAGTTCAGTTGGTCAAAATAATTAGCAACGATTCAATTTAAATATAAAAAACTCGCTTATGTACTACTTTACTTTTCAAGTAAAACTGCGAATAGTATATAATGCATTCCTACAAATTAATTTCGAATGCCTATTATTAAATTGTGTTGAATTGCGTGTGGATTTAGGAAGTGATCACTGGAGCAGATAGGCCTGTGCTGTAATTAAATCATCACATATCTGCATGTTTGTGCATCGCTTCCTGTATATACAAACAAGCTCGTACATATAGATCTATGTGTGTGCACTCATAATTAATTGCGCGAGCAATAATATTAAAATATGCTCGTGATTATGGCAATTTCATTCAACTGAAATCCTAATGCATAATTCATTTTCATTACCATCGGAATTACATATGAAATTCATTAAATCATCAATGATGGACCGACCCATTTATGAAAATTTTGTTAACACTTAAATCCTATATAGTTGAAATATTGCAATAATAAATTACTATTTACATAATACATATAGAAACTAGCGATTTGAAACATCGATTTTTTAAATAATCGATAATTTATAATCAAATGGTATAAATAATCCATTATTTTTCGAATTGAGCTATCTCCATTTTTGGACAAAACTACGCAATAGATGGCCTACTTTTTCATCCTTATTGATCCTCTATCGTTCCTTGTTACCCCCTGCTAATTTAAGTTCAGTACTTTTTACATAAAATACTTTTGTGTACCCATGTTTGTTTATATAATTGTCATGTAATCGTAATTGGGAACAATAAATATTATTATTATTATTACTACTACTACTACTATTGACCCATAGTATTATTATTACTATTTAAAATACAAATACGTTTCTTGTTACGTTTATTTTTTCTATCGATCTTTTTGTCCGTTTAATAATATTTTCCTAAGACCTTCAAAATTTCCCATTCATACCACCTTTTCAATTCCTGGGCTTAAAAAAGGAAAATATTGAGAGCGGACTTTTATGTGTGCGCGTGTGATATATTAAACGTCGGCATTTGACTATGAATGGAGTGGCATAAATATTTCGAAAACGATGAATAAAAAAAATCGAAGCGACATATCCTGGGGCGGTATTTTTTCCTTTGCGTGGGGAAGCAATAAATTCCACGAAACTTACAGCCTCGGGGAAATATCAAATACGCGCAATAAAATTCCGGCTTCGAAATCATCTGCAAATCCTATAACCCTCAGGCTTATTAAAAATTAATAATACTGAGGGAATGAATAAGAGCAGATTTTTTAAATTCGCAAGTGTTAATTTAATTAAATTATATATTACATTATTATATATAACTGTTATATTTTAATTAATTTATAATATTAATATTTATAGCATATGTTTAAATGTGAAATATTTTTATATAGGATGCTCGAAATATAATTTTTAAATTCGACTTCTCAAATAGACGTAATTTAATTTCGAGCACCCAATATAAAAATATTTCACATTTACAGAAATTATTGACTGGAATGGTATTATATTAAGATGTATAAAAATTTTCATTGCTCCATCTGAAAAAAACAGTAATGCTGTTTTAGTTTACGACTGCAACTGCCTAATTTTATAATATTATTAAAATTAATAATTGCTAGTCAAAACTACTTATTATTGTATATCGATGAAAATAAAATTTAAAGGGGAATCGAATAAAAAGATAATATATAGGGTGTTCTATTTAAAATAAAAAAGTTGATATGAATGCCGGCATAATGGAGCACCCTAAATATATGATAAAAAAATACATTATGCGCCTTCAATAGTCAAGCAAGATTTATTAATAAATTAGTGCTGAATTTCCAACTATAAGACGGGCACTTCGGTGATTCACTATATATATAATAATAATTAATTTACCCGTACTATGTAAATGAAAGTAAAGTTGGCGTTGTATCTTAAAAAGTTTGACAAATACCGATTTCAAATTATAACCATAAATATAAATTACATTTTTTGAGACCATTTATCAATTTTTTGTTGTTCTATTAGTTCTTGTATTTCTTGTTATTATTATTAATTATCGTGATTATAAAAATAATTACACTTGCGAATTATTATTATTTTTTTACTGAGCTTGTGAAGTGGGGGCGTATGTATGTTAAAATGATGGCTTAATCTTCATTTATTTTGTTTGAAGATCTCTTATTAACGCTTTTTAGTTACATCCCTCCATACAGGTTTTGACTGGCTGGATGTGTGTGTGATGGGGAAGGGAGGACGTGGGTTCTGAATTCCGAAACTTTTGCAATGCAAACGCGGGCTGAATTGATAAAACGTGTTCCTCGTGTCCCCCAAGGCCCCACTTGACGGAGCACGACGGGCGGGGAAACTCAGTAAGTTGGCCACTACCGCCACCCTAATCCTAACCCTAAAACCGTATAAATTTCATTCGACCGCAACCGAAACAATCCCGCACATACATAATTGAATCAACACATTAGATACGAACCCGCCGAGTTGAACGTGTGCGAGCGAGTATGTTAAGAACACCGAAACCGAAATCGTTTACTGGAACAGCCTGTGTTTGATTTTAATAAATGGAACACAGGGCGGGTTTAGCTGAAACGTGGGACATATAATATTTTAGTACAATTTGACTTTGAATAGCATTGTTTATTAAACATTTTCAGTTTAATTATTGAAATAATGTTTATAATTATTTATTGCTAATAATAAATATGCATGGATTATTAAAAAAATACTAATGAAATTAATTAAAAACACAAATTCAATTAAAAAAATCGAACCGAAAAAAATCACTGATTTTTTAAATTATAAATATACATAGTCTTGTATTTAAATTATGTCAAATAATTTTAGCAATTAACTCGAGATTATTCAAGTTGCCGATTGACATTAATGAGGGTTTTTAGAAGTGGCCGTTTCTTTTTAATTTCGCACTGTAACTCAATAAATTTTCTTGTTTTTGTACGTATACGTTTGTTCTAGGTTTGCCGTGCATGGCAGTGCTGTCTACTAAAAATGCAGATTCTTTCGTTTGATCAAGAAAAAAATATTAATATCATAAAATATATGCAAGACAAATTAACATTTATAATGTTTATACATTTTTATATGATGTTTCACCTGTGATTTATTAAATTAAATAATACAGGGAAGCGGGTTTGTATATTACAGAAGTATTGCAATAAAACTAAACATTGTACGGCTGAATCTAATAGGATTTTGACTATTTTTTTTATTTTTCTAGCTATTTTAATGTTGCAAAGAAATGTAATAATTGATAGCATATTAATTATTTTTGCATCCTTGGATATTTTTCCACGCACTTCTTGTTTTGCAGTAAGGTTATTATTAATTACTAAATGTTGTTCTATTGAAAAAATAACAGCAAAATTGAGAATCATCTCCGTATTAATTATTCCATTTTGTTACAGATAGCTGATGTCATAATTTTGTACTAAGTAGGTAGTTAACTGGATCGGTAGTGTTATTATTATTAATAAGTCATACAAGTATATTTCCTGTAGAATGGAAGCGAGCCGTCATTACACTTGTGTTGAAACGCGGTAACTCAGATATAATTTCTAATTATAATCTTACTTATTAATTATTAATAGTTTAGGAATACTTACCTGATTATATACAAATATGTAAATTATTGTATAATGTAATCAATTATAATGGAGAATTCCGTAAACATTATTTTACGGAATTCTCCATTATAAAGTTAAAGTTAATTGAGACCGATCTCCATCTTATCTAACCTTGCAAAAATCTTCGAGCAACTAATTTATAATATAGTCTACACAAATGTTAAATCTTATATTTTACATTTTCGACATGGGTTTACGTCTGGACGTTCAAAAATGAATAATTTGACTGTAGTTACGCAACATCTAGGTGAGGCTTAAGACAATCGTGAGCAAATAGATGTGATATATACCGATTATTGCAGATTGTCAAAACTGTACAGTTTTGAATTGTCTGATGATTGTTTTCATCTACTTTCATCCTATCCTTCAAAGCGGAAAAATATCGTACTATATAACGGCTTCAAGTTGGCGTTGTATCTTGAAACGTTTAACAGATACATTTTTGTGACCATTTATCAATTATTTCTCCTGGTTCTTGTATTTCGGATGCTAGGTTTAATGATATGTATTTTTTGCTTGTTTTTCCGCAGCTTGACGTAATAGTGCGCTTTGACTGTAAATGCATTTTTTTGGTAATTTAATTTGTCTCTGTTCAAAATTTTATATTGATCCAGTAAATGGTTGGTTGAAAAGATATTCAATCAGTTTCACTCATATTGGACGCTCTGTATATTAACACCATATAACAAGACTTGCATTAATTAAAAAAAGCATTATTTTCTTTAAAACAAAATAATTTATCAGTTTTAAGTTCCTTTAAATAAATTTAAAACATTATTAAAATTTGAAACGAAAATGTCAGCGTCTCGGGGGAAAAAACGAAAAAAAAAACGAGGGTGATTAATTAATTTGTACAACTTTTTTTCTGATTGGATGTTTTACATTCTTTTCATCACTGGAAGTGCGGTGGCGGATGTTCCCTGGGGACTTTCTGAAGAGAGGAAATGAGTGAATGTATGTAAACTTTTTCTGTCGAACTGGGGGAACGAGAGATGGAGGGGCGGGGGCTTAATTAAATTGCCAGGCGTGCTTCTAGAAATGAATCGAGGACGAGTGTTGGGGGGAAAATCCCCCTTTTCACCGCCATCGAAATCAATCAATGGCGACGAAGTGAGCGCGCACGTGAAATTTTTAAATCGACACAGATAAAATGCGTATCGCGTGTATAAGTTATCGGTTTGAGAATAATAATAATAATAAGCGAGATTGAAAATCCAATGGGAAGGATATTAAATTGTCAATAAAATAAACAAATATTCGGAGCGATTGTCTGTTCGAGCATTTGTTTGTCCCTTATCTCAATTTAATATGCTTGATTTTTTTTTCGCCTTTATTATTCTTTATTTGCTGAAATCGAATTTTTCGATCAGAATTGAGTTCCTGAAAGCTGTGAAGGACCTGCCTGGTTTGTCCACAAGGTATTAAAATAAATAAGATATTCCAGCACTAGTTCGTTGGTATAAAAATGTCAACGGAAAGTTTCTTTTCGAATACATAAGAATGGTTGTAAATATTATCGTATTAATATTAGTCTACTGAATAAAAAGAATTTGAAAATCAATAATAAATTATTTCCGTTTTTGCATTTGTGATATTTTTTACTTAAGTTACGTAAGTACTAAAAACAAATGTGCATTAAAACAACTACTTATCGGGTAAATACCTATTGTATATCAATAACATATTGCATAATGCAACAATTCTTGTTTAGAGAATATTTAATGTAAAGAGAAAAAAAAAACGTTATATGGTGTTAACCTATGGATTTTTTTTAATTGCATTAAAAATATTGAATGATATATTAGATCATTTTGTCCAATATTAATTAGGGCTAATTATTTTTAAAAAAAGTATATTTTTTTTCTTTCATAATACTGTAAGAGAATTTATATATACATATATATATATGAATTTAAACCAGCTGAAAAAATGCTTTTATGTAAATCTAAATAAAACATTAAACACCCCCATTTTACGTACTCTTATATAAATTACATTAAATATTTCATTTGATATAATAAACAAATACCCGTGTACGTTTGCGTGTACGTGTGCGGAGTTCTGTTTGGATATGCGAGGTGGGATTAAGGGCCGAGAGGGATTTCGGTAGGATGTGCGGATATTAAATTATCTCATTTTATGATGTACACCGGAAAGTTCGCCCAATCTAAATTAGGGCAGTTACCTTGTAATTCCATCCATTTAACAAATTTCACGGTCCATTTCGCACGCCCATAAAACGTATTCAATTTGCATCCAGAGTGTGTACGAAAGGATGAGAGACCATTCGTCCCTCGCCGATTCCCCATGTCCTCTTTTTTTCTTTCATCGCCTTCAATTACCGACCTCATAACAAACACACAATTATCATGACGAGTTGTTGAATTCACAAGTAACAAACTAGAGATTTTAATAGGGAGAGAGAATATACGAAATGTGAAATTAATATGAATTGTACTAGAAAAGGGTATGGCTGGAGGTTAAAATCAACAGAAAGCTAACGATTCGTGGCTGACCTTTTGTTGATCGCAACTTCTAAGTACTTAGCAAAGTTTTTGTTTACATTATCTTTCCTTCGTGGAGCTGTTTTTTACGACAGAGTGGTTTCATCAGTTAGATGTAAATATGGCTTTATGTGGCAAAACAATTGTACATAATTTAGAAAAGTTTGTTATTCTTCCTGTAATTTTAGCTTACGCATGCGTCTTAATATAAAGAGACAGCTATATGTTTTTCTTTTTGTGGACTCACTTTGAGTCCCAACTCTACAGCTTCCGTGACCCTTTTATGCTTTAAATTATTAGTTAATTTGAGTAACATTAATGTCCTAGTCAATATACTAATAGAAATGGGGGATTTATTCACTTGATTACAGTTATTTAAATAAATTAAATAAAAAGAATTTGAAAATAATTAATAAATTGTTTCCTCTTTAGCTACTGTGATAATTTGACTTTGTTACATAAGTACTATAACAAATATCACAGTAGCTAAAGAGGAAATAATTTATTAATTATTTTCAAATTCTTTTTATATATACACAATAATTTTATAATATACACAAGTTTTGTTAGATGAATTAAAAATAATTTCAATAATTATTGTTTTCTAAAAAAACTTTGTTTCGTAAAACAAATGAATACATTAATACATTGCATTAGAAAATCCTTAAGATAGACACTGACTTAAAAAGGGTGTTTATTATTATTACTATTTTATTTTAAATTTATTGTATAACCATCTTTGACTACTAAACCTAAAAATTAATGCGAAAAATAAATAAATTCAAAATTAAATAATGGTTACTAATTTGTTTTAATATTTTATAAATATGTTATTTTTGGGATTTATTTTTACATTTTATATACATGTTTATAAATGTATGGAATATATTTTGAGACGTAAACGTATATCCATTATTGTTGAAGAAGCATTTCCTTCTTATTTCCTTTGTTATTTTGGATTGTTGTGTAAAAGAGGGTCATATTTTCCGGAGATTAATTTTGTCGGTCAGTGCGGATTAAGGAGTCGGGCCGCTGATGCGATTACACATAAAAGGGAAAAGTCGAAATGATGAAAGTTCGCCGAGGCCCCTTTATTGTACACCGCCCATCACGCCGAAAATGTAATTTCTGGCGTCCACTGCCGAAATACTTTACTTTATGAAGCGTAAGAGGATATCGCCGGGTTAATTTTCCACGTCCGGCCAAACGCTAAAAGTCACAGTTGCAAGAACGGTGAATGCGCCGGGAGAGCATTGTTATGAAATGTGTGTCGTTTGTGTAGCTGTAGTTTTATTATCTTCTTAATTATAAATAAATATAATTAAAAATATATATTCAGAAAAAATTTTTGTATTACCTTGTTTGCAAAAAAAAAAACTGATTTACGCAGTTATTTAAATTAAATTTAATATCTGTAACCATATAAATAAATACCCTCTTTATATTATTATTAATATCTAGCCAAGTTTATATTTCTATCTGTTAAAAATATTTTTTGTTTTGGGCAATAAAAACTCGCGCATTGTTCACATTCGTCGTCAAGTGCAACATACAGCTAAGATTTCAGCAGGGACAGTATATTCTATTAATTTAATATTGCAACTTTAAAAGTTTATTAGGTAAAGCTTTACTAATGAAGGATAAATGCGGAAACACGTGCCTGCAGATGACCTTATACTACGTAACTTTTTTTTCATTAAATATTCTCGAATCAAAAATTGTTGCGTTATGTAATCATTTGTGGAGCAACAGCAAATCTCCATTATTCGGTTGTCTGGTGGGGTATTTGTCGGGAAAGTAATTGTTTCAGAGAGTGATTGTCCTTTTTAAAGTACTTATGTTATGTAAGCAGTCGTTAAAGTGAAAGTAATTATTTATTAATTCTTTCATTGAATTTAATCGAATTAAAATATTTAACTAAATTAAGAAGAGATAGGTTAAACAATTTGCTCGGATCACAAAGTAATGGCTTCAACCATCCATTATAAAATATTTAGTGTTATAAATTATTTAAATTTAAATTAATTTACACAAATTATGGATTATGAACAACTAAATATCACGACAGAGTCAATCAATTTTAAATTATATTATGAATGGCATCAAATAAAATGCACAAATAAAAAATTAGATAACTAAAATATTTACGTTCATCAAAATAAGAAAATTTATTACGGCATGAATTTCGCCCCCTTATACTGCGAACCCTTGCAAAATGGAAATGGTGCGTTGGGGGTTAGAAGAGCCTCGTAGGGGCCAATAACTTCGTTAATATTTAATACATTCTCATCTGGTGTAGCCCTGCCGTAAAAAGTGGAATAATTCTTCACTAAGGGGAGAGGTCAAATCAACGTGTGTTTTACATACAAGATAAACAAAATGAAACGTAATGCTAAATGTGGAAATAATTTATTAAATAATTATTTTCAGATCATTTTTATTTAATATAAGTATTTGTTTGATTTTTGTCGAATTTATAATTTTAAATTAATCGATTAATTCAGTAATAATTAACATCGGAAATATTCTCTGAAATGTACTAGGGGTCAAAATAAGAAAGGTCATAGGCTATATCTCAGGAACTATAAGTCCTAGAGCTCTCAAGTAAAATAGTTGTTAATGAAATTGATCATGAAAAAATCTTGGAAAGAATTTTAAAGTTTATAAAACTTCTAGTTTTATGAACATTCGAAAATATAATATTGCGATTATCTCAAAAGTTCTAATAAAGGCATCCTAAAACTATTTTTCTTGAAATCATGAAGAGTTCATGAAACTAAAATGTTACTGATGTCTTAGTTTTCAAATCAAGGGCAGGGGAAAGTTCGATCTTAATGATTTTAATGTCATATGATAGAACTTATCGCACTGATTAATATAATTAACAATTATTTGGAAAAATATTGTGACTATGGCATATCCCAGAACAAATGGTTATCTAATATGTCTAATATCAAAATCCTATAGTGTAAATATCTTTACATGTATGCAATTTAGATATATAAATATATTATTATTAAAATTTGTGAGCGATAGTTACAACTATTTTTAATCAATTTCCTTAATCTTCACCTAATTCATCCGAAACTAATTATTTAATATATTATTTAAATAAAAATGGTTGACCCTTCTCTTACATCTTTTTTAATCAACTAAATATATTTGGGAAATTTATTAGTTGAATAAAAAATTATTAGAAGAAAGGACAATCATGATATTTAAATAATTAAAAGTCGCTACAAGCAACATAAATAAGATTATTTAATATATTGTTTATTTGTATGTCATCCACTTGATAAAACAAGCTTCAAAATATATATCCTTTGATAGAAAGAAACTTGATTTATATACGATATTTTTTTTTCTTGTTTATTACTTCAACTAGTGTCGACTAATGCTATCACAAAGAACAATGGTAGAGTAATCACTTTTTTAACATCGCATACTTGACAATAATTATAAATATTATTAAAGTAACAATAATTATTTTTTACATAATTATACAACATTAATATAATGAATAAATAAATAAATTATATTGTAACATATTTATATAATCTTTATTGACAAACGTTATACAATACTTACATAAAATATTACAATGCATATTGAAAAGTCTATCAATTGACCATCGATCCGTGGTCTTTCCGCCTTATATTGTATTTATTGTATGATTTTGTATATGTACAATATCCGTCTTATTATTATTAGCCGATAAAGTAATAATTTTAATAAATATTATTACGAACTTACAGAATAGTATATTTACGCGGAGGTCAATAAAATAATTACATTGTAAATCAGTGTGACCAGACGTCCCATTTTAACGGTATTGTCCAGTTTATTAGCATCGTCTCTTATTGTCTCTAAAAAAACTGAAAAAGACACGTCATTATCCTGTTTGATAAAATAAGTTGTAAATTCGAATGAAATCTAATATTTGTATACTTTGCTCATGCTATTCCAGAAATAAATGTAGCGATGGTTGAATTATTTTTGATTACAAATACCTTGCGGAAAAATGAAAAAAAAAATGTTTTCACGAATAAAATTTTGAAACAGTTATAGAATGTAAAACCCATTTAAATAAAATGTAAGGTAATAAATCCTTCAATTTCCGTCTGAAGAACTACAAATTATTATCAATGGATATAAATAATAATGGATATTTTACTCCTATACCGAAAGATATTCTCAATCAGGTTGATTGTTTCCACTTTTGTCTTTTTTACCTGAACCACTTCGCACTCCCACGAAGAAATGACAAACATAAACGTAATAAATGTCTTCCTCCCTCCAAATATATTCTGACCCGTTATTTATTTTTTTCTTATTTTACAAACACACCCAAGTTGTTGTAGAGGTTTGTAGTTGCTGAATTTCCATGTTAAATATTGAATAAAACACAAGACGTTAAAGATTATAGTGTTTATTATTTGAAATTGCAATACATGTTCCACTACACTGTGGTTTTAACATGAAGATGAGAGATATCTCGTGAAGCCACTCTTATGTCAAACAATTGTTGAAGTGTCAACTAGTGATGGACAAAATCGATTATTTTGATAATCGATTTAAATGAAAAATAAATCGATTCTCTTTACATCAAGATTATTGGTAATGTGTCTCATGAGGCCACTGTTTTGTCAAACAAGTTCAAGTGTAAACTAATGATGAGCATAATGGATAATTTAGAGAATCAATAATGAAAGTTTAGCTTAAAAATGCCATAATTCGATATAGAAATAGTAAATGTAATAACTAAGTTTATATTTTGAATTATATAAATCATAAAAATGATTAAATGAACATTTTATTAACGAAAATAATCGATTATTTTGTGTTCGATTATTGAAACAATTGATTTTGCCCATCATTAGTGTCAACTGACTTCAAATAAAATAATCTATTTTAAAACAAGAAAAAGCTTTTGCTCATAACAATTAAAAATTTAATAATTGCAATAATAAATTAAATGTTTTGTCCATAATTATTAAAATAATTTATTTTCCATGAAAATTTTCCCAATATTTTTACTTTGCGTGTATTTATTATATATTTATTTTTATAATATTTAAATTGCCCCAATAAATATGAATAAATTTCCCTTACGGCTAAATTCGATTTTCTCGTTTTATGTAAATAATAATATTTCTCGTTTATTTAATTTTGTAATATTACATCGAAAAATTAAAGTAAAATATTTGAAATTTATATCTGCTTGAAGCTTTTAACAACGCGCGTGGGTTTCGATATTGTAATAAACAAATCAATATCAAGAATACAATTTATTACCTTTATGAGAAAAATTAGAGAAGTGGAAATTTAAAGTAAAAATTTTTAATTACATTGTATTTTATAATTTGAAATTTTATTTGAGTTGAATTATAAGAGATCTTTAAATTGAAAAAAAAAACACTTCGTAACACATCATTTTTTTATACACGAAGATGGTTTTAAATTTATATTCATTAGTATTGATAACAAACAGATTTTAATATTATTGGGATCGTTAGACCAGGATAGACAAATACTTTTAGTATATGTACTTATTTAAAAAAAAATATTTGTTTAAATAAAGATGTTTGTATATATAATATTAGGTCATTTTTGGCACAAATATTCGCCTCAAATCCCACAAACCTAAACCTGATGAATGCCCTATGTATCCGACGTAATAATAATATTAACATCAAACGTAAATTTCTTCATGATTTCATTACATCACTCCACTACATTAATAATAGTTAAATTATGAACATAACCGACAATAACTTCTGACATAGACAGTTAGATATCACCATACCTTTTTCACGAGAAGGAAATAAATACATAAAACCAGGCATAAATACCAGCCAATTAAGAGATATAAATTATACATTTCATTTTGCAATTTGTATTTTTGCTGTATATATCTGTTAATATAGATTATTATTAATATTAAAAAACTTATTTATTTAATAACCTTATTAAAATCATATATTTAAATCAGTGCGTTTGCAAGATTGCTGCTTAAAGGAAGTAAGTTAAGGTTACAACGGACAGGCCATATGTTCAAAAGTAATCAATTATTACAAAAAAAGAATGTTTTTATCAACTTCATTGGTTTATAAGGCAAATCTGTGCTAACGAGGGATAAACTCCGAAACTCGTACCTGCAGATGGCCTATTATTACGTAGGTTTTTTTATTCTCTACATTCAATATTCTCGAATTAAATTTTAACGTTGCATTGCGTAAATATTTCTCGTGCAATACCAAATGTTGATTGATGTAATTCATTTATCATTTTGTATGTGCTGTAAGTTATGTAAGTTACAGTTTCAGAATCTAAAAAGAAGATAATTATTTATGTTTATTAAATTGTTTTCACATTTTTAATATTGAGATATTGGTAGATTATATTATTTTATTAATTGTTAAGGCTTCTACTTTAATATACATCGTTGTTCAATCAATGAAAACACTACAAAAAAATATTTTGAAGTATCTTTTTATATTAAAACAAAAATGATTTAGTCTACATCATATACCTTCAATTCCTTAAGTTTCATAGAAATTCTTAAAGGTACAATAATTACTCAATAAAATAACAAATTTTTATGTTTTATTAATTTTTCCATTATTTAAATCATTTTACTAAACTTTTTAATCGCCATGGATAACACAGTATTTTAAATTCTCTTTGCATTAATTTCTAGTATTAATATCATTTATCTATCAGAGAGTGTATTCAATAAGGATGATTAGTGGGGCAATTCTCTTTTTCTTCTTCGCGAATTACTCCGCAGCAAACGATTCCGTGATGCAAATTTAATACCATCCGGAACGCCGGGGGGCGCATAATACATTTTTAATGCTCTCCAGTCCCGGGGGCGATATTTACATGCCGGCCTTAATCATGTTGGTCACGATTAATCCTCCACTTCGAATTTTTAACACGAATTTGAATTTAATCTAGGCGAAAAAATAACAAAGAAAACTCTACAATAAAAATTTTATATTCGTTTTATAAAAATTATTAATCGCTTGCATTTACAAAGATTTTTACGTAAATTGTAAATAACATACTCTAATAATAAAACGCGTAAAATATACAATATATTAATTTGTCTTTCGATGAATATTATGAATGTGATAAAATGATATCGGAATGTAAAAACTATAAAGGAATTACTTTAATTGATACAACTACAAACATGTATCAATTAATAATAGAGAAAAGTATAAGGAAGTAAGCGCAATGAGAAAGTATCAGAAGACTAAAGGTCACAAAAGAATATTCAAGGCCATATATTCACAATGAAGAGAATCATTAAAAGAACTTTAGAAACACAAAAGGAAATGCTTTTTACAGACTACCAAGGAAACTAATTTGGGGAGGTCTGAGAAAAATAATGGGAATAATATGAGATTTGAGGCAAATTTTCAAGATAAGAGGGAAAGTCTTTCTTTGATAGGAGTAATATTGGTGAGTTCATATAGGAGTGGATTTGAAGGATTATATAACTAACATGACTTGCATGTTTTTCAAGGTAACTGAATGGGGATGGTAATAATGGATTGCTGCGTAATCTAGTGAAGAGCGACACACCATTTTGTTGATGTGCACAGCTGTTTTAGTACTAATTCCTTGTTGTTTATAGGTTAAGCTTCTAAAATGTGCCGCCCTACACTTGACTTTGGTTTTCAGTTTTTGTGGAATGGTCCTTAAAATAAGTTTAGGATCAAAAAGAATGCCTAGGTATTTACAGTTGGATGAGGGATAAATGGATTAGTTACTTATTGTGATCGAAAAAGGAGAAGTCCAGGTTCGGTGAAAAGGAATTAAAAGTTGATATTTATTAGGATTAATTGAAATGCGCCATTTCGCGAACCATGTTTGTAAAGTTTGTAAAGAGTTGATCAGCTCTTGGAGTTTGCTGAGGGATTTAGGAAGGGTAGGAGCGTGTGCTGTATCATCGGCATAAAGGAGAGGATAAGCAGTTTTGTCGGTATGTTTGGGATCAGAGTGATATATGCCTTATACTAGGAGATTATAGAGGAGCGGTCATAAGGAGGAAACCTTATGGTAGATCTTGTTCAGGAATGAAGATTTCAGAGAAGGGTTTGCTTATTTTAACTTGAAGGGATCTATTTTTTAGGGAGCTGTCGAGGATTAATCAAGTGTGGCGGGATATTCAGCGAGTTGCATTTGTATAGCAAGTCTCGATGCCTAACAAAGTCAGAAGCTTTTTTAATATCTAAAAATAAAATGGCGGAACGTTTGCCCTCGCGATTTGCTGTCTAACAGTTTGACGTGAGGATGAATAGAGGTAAAATAGTGGATCGGTGTTCAAGGAAACCGAACTGATAAGGAGGCATAATATAGGATATGATTTTTAGGAGTTTATTTTTTATTATGGACTCAAACAGCTTTCTTAAGGCAGGAAGAAGAGTGATAGGTCGAAAGCTGTTTGGATCTAAGGAGTTATTGCCGTGTTTGTAAATGCTGGTGATTATGCCTTTTTCCTTTCTGATGGGAATTTTTGGGTAAAGTATATGTGGTTAAATATTTGAATAATGTAAGTATGGATATTTTTAGGAAGGGATTTTAGGACAGGTTTGGGAATGTTCTTATAACCAGGAGCCGTGTTTTTTTTTCCTTTATGAAAGTTTGCGAAGTATTCTTCTTCCTCTATCTCGTCATCTGGAGTGTAAGGGGATTGGTTGGTTTTGAAGGACATATACCAGAAATTAACAAGTATCAGGAAGTTACTGTCATATTCTATATTGTTGGCAAAAGTGTAAAAGTTTTAGAAATATAAAAAAAGTGCCAATACAATAATATGCTTTTGTAGATGACATAGTGGTATTAGCAAAAGCGAAAGAGTACTACAGTAGAGATAAATAGAAAAGAGTATTTATTCATTCACTTGGTCATAGTTATTTAAATATATTAAATAAAATTATTTTCACATTTAGCTAAATTATTAATTATTTTCAAATCATTTTTATTTAATATACAGTAGAGATGTTTGACATAGAACAGACCATTAAAAATACTGAAAGGAAATTAGTACGAATAAAACCAACACCATTACAACATCGGTACGAAAATAACAAAAAAATATAATACGTGAAGGAATATAAGTACTTAGAAGCTTTTTTACAAGATTCAGGAAAACAAGACGTAGAAATTGATAATTAAATAAAAGTCACTTCGTTTGTTTCACTACTACTTTTTATTATCTCCTATTAGTTTTGACTTATTGTCATTCCCAAAACAAACAAACCAAGTGACTTTTATTTAACTGTCAATATTGTAAACATGTTTCATCAAGTGATTAATGAAAATCAAATTGATATGACGTAGTTATAAACAACAGAATAATCAAGGCAAACAAACTGTACTATACTTTGATTAAATACATAAATAAAAAAAATAAGGGAACAAAATTAAAAAACTTACAATTCTATACACAGGCCTTGGGACGGGTCATTTTAAAATAAAAGAGCAGAGTAAGAGAAATGATTCACCATAAAATGAATAATAATATTAATCAATTTAAAATGGCCTATACTACATAAAATATAATTTGATTACTTACTCCTTATGATTAAATGGCATATTTATTAGACTTTGATATAAATATATAATTATTCTCAACTCAAAACACTATCTACACAATCTTAAATATCCAATCAATGATTTCGTTGCCCGGCGTATTCACCATTAAAGGTAATATTAATATTAATGAATTAATGACTCATAACATATAAAATATTATATATTAAAATAGTATTTTTGAGTTAACAGTACGTTTGGTTGGAATTTGTTATAAATATATATTTATTCTCAACTAAAAACACTATCTTAAATTTCTCATCTAAGATTTCACCGCCTGGCGCATTCACCATAAATTACTTAATATGATATGATCCTGGATTTTCATACGATAAATACATACACAATAAACTTGAGACCTTTTGGTTAAATATAGACGTAAAATTATTTTTTAATAGTTATATTTTCGCCACTCTAAGAATTTATTTAATTAAGTAAGTCTTAAACAGCCAATTGTGGTGTAACTATATTTGACATGGAAATATTTTTATAGCTTTCTTCGTATTATTTTCTATTTATATATATTTAGTGACTACAGATGTACGCATTTAAATTGACGCTTGAGTTCTAGTAGTTCTCGAATCATTCCATAATGCAGGAAATTTTAATTTAGATTAGGTATACACATTTGCAGGGAATTAAGTTCGACATTTAAAGAATAGAAGTACACGTATTTCTTGTCATAAATATGCCTTAGTAATTAAATGAAAAATATAATAATAATTTTTACTTGGCAAAGAAGTTTTGATATTTATCTGATTTATTTTACTTAATGATAAACTACTTGCTTGAAAACAATCTTATCTAGAAAAATTCAATAGTATCCGAATATTGAAGCAAAAAATAATTATAATCTTAAAACCACGGGCTGAACAAAACTTTCAAACGAAATAACAAAACAAAATGAATATAACCTCCTTTATATTAGTTTTCCCAATACTTAAAAAAGTAATATTTTTTTAATTTATAGTTTCAATACCATTCACATAATGAACATTAAATGTCTAGTCAAGTCAAGCATTGTAAATAAAATCATTTTGTCCTTACTTTTTATTTTGAAATAATAAATGTACATTTTAGAAACAATGTAACCATTTTAAAAAATACAATTGCGAAGAAAAAAGATTAAAACGAGTTTTACTTATATTTAATATCTTTACGTAACTCTACCACCACAAGTTTAATAAAAAGAAAATAACACTTTGAAACACTAAATGGATACTAATTAAGACACACAAACAAGCTTTGAAAAGTGTGTTCTTTTATTAACCATTACTAATATTTAACGTATTTTTTCATGAAATCAAATATCTGTGCTCATAAAACAAACATCTAAAAAAATATCCGTCACCTTCCACACACACCTCAGATAAAACTTAACAACAATTCACGTTCTTTCTTCCTTCATTTTCCACTATCCCGCTATAACTGAAGCGTCCCTTTTAAAAATAAAATGCATTTCTAAGTACACTAGGGGATGCACTTGTGCTACAAGCCTCACTCGTGAAACCTCCCCTCATCCCCGCGCGCCCTCCTGTTTAACCTCCATCCGTGTATAAAGGGGTGGATGGAAGGGGGACGTGTAGTTTTCTCCGCTATAGGAGAATATCCCAGAAGTCCATCTCCAGAGACAGCCCGGTCGGGGATCTGTGTTTCCTGGATTTATGGGGAATGTTCGATATAAATAAAATCGACTTCTCCCCAGCGCTAAGACTTTAAGATGCTTATACTTTACGTTTGAATTATTTCTCACTGTGAGTTATTGTTTCTTTCTATTTGTTTAACATTTCTTTCATATCGAAGAAAGCATAAAATAAATTTAATAACAATAATAAAAATATAATTGTTTTCTGTTTAGTCACCTTAAAAAATCATATGTTTGATACGTCACGTGATTATATATATATACCCTGTATATATGAAACTAAGTTTACAATGTGAAGTTTAACAGTAGCTACAAATTATGTCAGTAATATTTTTTGTAAATTTCTAAATATCTGAGATATTGGACTTCATTAGAATCTTGCGCTTTTCAGATATTTTTAAATTCTAATTCTCTAAAATTAACAGGAAGAGGGAATTTACAAAAACATGTTATTTTTATCAATTAAAACAACTAAATAGAGCGTCTTTCAGATGTCTTTAATTTTATATGCATGTAAATTTCCATTTGAATTTTATGAAGGCACAAATAGGTGACCTGCTAATTGTTTTTAGCAGTTTTAAAGAGAATTTTGGAAAATATATATTTTTTAAATAAATTTAAATTATTCATAGAACTATTTTATAACGGAATAATTTTCATAAAACAAGTTAACAAATAAATAATCGCAACAGACAAATCACAACATCCTCCTCGGTGCAATCTATGCAAATTCATTGTCAGATATGGCATTTTGCTGTTGACTATCCGGCATTCAGTTTCGATTTCCGTTTTTGGGTCGTGCGGCTATCAATCCGCATCGGCGTTATCGGAGCTTTCGGACAGAGGGCCGGCATACATCAATATAATCCATAATTGACACTCTCCATCCTCGCCACTCTGGGGATGGATCCGTTTAATGCCCGGCGCCGATAAATATATCCGAAACGATAATTAATGCCCACAGGGGAGGGCGGGGGGTGCAGAAGTCCGACGGCCGATACGCTTTTCATTCACCCCACTACTCGCACACTTCATTATTTCCTCGTGTGATCATTAAAAGATATTAATCTGAGAACGGTTCGCATCCGCACCGAAATTAAATGAGAATAAAGTAAAAACTTTGTTTCGCTCCATACTTTTTTGTGTATAAAAATAAAAACTGAAATAAAAAGAGCTTTTATAATATGATTTATAATGGACGCGTTTATATATATTTTTTCTACTCATTAATTATTACTGACATTACTTTATCATACATCATAATATTTGAAATTCTTCAACTTTATTTGTACAGCATAAATCTTTTTTAATTTAGTAAAAATTTGACAAAATATAGCGTTTGCGTCGTCTTCCATTTATTACAACTTTTTCATTTAGACTATGATTTCAAAGTTATTAACGTGTCATTGTTAAACAAATTTTAAAATACAAAAATAAACACTTTATTGATGTGGTTTATTGAATAATATTATAACTGAATAATTGAATCAGAGGTGCCTGGACATTTTCCTTTTTTTTTTGAGATGAGCATTTTTTCGTATCATTGCATTCGCTAAAAGGTGATTATAACGAAAATTAGCGAAACATAATGTTTAACTTAAAAAAGAAAGTTATTGTTATGAATAAATTAAGGAAATGATACATGAATGCCAATACGATACGAAGACAAGAACAAGTGGTAAGACATCTGGTCCATAGCCAATTTCACAACAAGATAATCATATTTTATATATAAAAACCAAAATCATATAATGTAAATAATTCAGTTACTTGTTATTATTCTCAAAGCGGATACTTTCCAATCCGAATCTGGAACTAATTACTGACCATATACATGCAACTTTTGGGTTCGGCTCGGTGAATGGAGATGCAGTTCATCATATTCCATTTAAACCGACAGAAATTTTCTTGTTATGTGAAAAGTTTGGGGAATAACATTTTTTGTACAATATTGCACAGATGGTATAGTATATTTTTTGTAAAATTTTTCGTGTAAACTCCACTTATCAAAATGTTGAGTGGTACTATAATAATAATAATATTTTTATTTTTCCATAACAGAACAAAAATACAGAAACGAAAATATTTATGACAATTATAAGCGATTCCTAAAAGTAATAGTTCTGATACTGGAAAAAAAGATGCAATTCAGATGCGTACCAAGGTACACTCTGATCTTCCATTACACCTTATTATGATAAATTTAGTAAAATAATAATGTAGATTGCACAGAAATAAATAAATATAAATCAGTATAAAAATTAAAAAAAAAGATAAGAAGAAGAAGAATGAAAAAAAAAAGAGTTAATAAACAACATATTACAACAAAATAAATATAAGTTATTATGAAAATTGATGCACAATTTATAATGAGCATTGATTGGTATACAATGTCGTAAAAATATATTTTTTAAACTTAAATTTTGACTCGAAAACATTGCAGGAGATGGCTAATTCGTTAATATAATTAACTATTGTATGATGAAATGATCTTTCGTATTATGGTTAGGTGGTGACAGCCTGCCGTGGCTCCTAATTTTAACGTTATGAACATCGCAACGTTATGTAAGTTTCTCGAAAAGATATCTAGGTGTTTTATATAATTTCGATAGTTTCAATTTTTTTCATTTCTATAGTTTTCATATTTCGAGCATTTCTAAATTTCTGTTTTTTGACAGGTTATGTTTTAAAAGGCGTCCTATATGAAATTGATCTGTCATATATTACTGTTAGATCCCAGTATAACCGTAGCCAACCACTTTTTATAATTATGTGTACTTCCACAGTAATTTTGTTATAAAATAAAAAAAAATAAGTTTGTCAATTCCATCGAATCTAACGTTATTTTGTCCCATGTTAAAAATCAACAAATGATTGTAGAATCTCCAAGAATTTATACGAGGCATATAATCACGACTTCGACCAATATATACTCCGGTGACTCTAAAACTAATTCAGGAGAGTTTTTGTAGTACGGAGGAAGGTTCTCTAATAGCTTGTATTTTTCAGCTAACTACCTAAATATGCATTCTCGGACAGAGTTTTACATCCGGCTGTTATCTGCTCTATAGTTCCTCCCTTTTAACATTTTACTTTTTAACATTACTTTTTAGAATCACTCGATCATAGCTTCTAGTTCTGATAATTCGAACCAGAATTTTAATTATGAACCTTTTGTTTCCAGAAACATCTGCCCTACTTTAAGCCAGAGTAACGAGCTTCTTTTATAAACATTCGGCAGCTGTAGAACTACAGGGTATTTGCCATAATACGTTTTCTGTTGCCATGACGTGAGGTTATTGTTATTTTTGGTATTTCCGGTAGCGACGAAGCGCATCGGAAATCAAACAGACGTTGACATTGTATATTCGAGCAAGTTGATGCATCCTTGGCCGAAGATCATAAATCGACAAGTAAGCATGTTACGCTGCTAAGTAACAGCATTGTAACCTGCTTATTTGTCTATAGGACTTCAATGGTGGGGTAAATCAAAATATAAGGTGGTTTTGTAACCGCACGACGTTTTAGAGTAAGATTGAAGAGAGTTAGGTTAGTTTATAATAATTTATTGAAGCGAGTCAGTTGAAGAGTGGTTAAGATTGTAAGTACAAAAAATATATTGTAAAATTATCTTTCGAAATTTGTGATTTAATTTACAAGTTGGTTATCAATTCGTTCCTTATCCCCGCACGACTAGCTGCGGTCGTGACATTATCATTTGTTGTCTTTACTGCTACTTCGATGGTTTTGCTTTTATCATTATGTATCGTCATATGCTTTAACAACTTTAAGCAATAAGCTGGATTCGGATTCATGGAAATATTTTCTTATTGTAGCTTCTTGTCTCTTTCAAAGCTCATATATATTAATAAGACTTCTGACACCTTCTCTTATTTTAAGTTACATTCTTCCAATGGATGAGCGAGGGTGGTGAACTCGATTTTTTAGTAACCTGCGAGTCATTGTGTCCAGTTCATGCAAGTACTTCGATATTCGAAAGAAGTAAGTAAGTATCGGAATTGCCCTGATATTTATAGCAGTTCTTACGCTTCTAGCATTTAGTGAGTATTTAGTAGTTTTGCGAGTTTTGCTGTATATTTTTCTTTCAATGCCCTCTGTGGGTTCGTATGGTTAATGCTTTTATTCTGAAAAAATCTTAGGTATCTATAGGTTTGTCCAAGGCTTAGTGACTCAATAATTTCGGCCGATTGAGGATTTACTTCGCCGTGTCCCCTGTGGATGTTTACTGTCGCACATTTGTCCACACCAAATGACATTTGGTTATCACTACTAAGAAGATTGGTTGTTTTTATTAGAGAGTGAAGTTGCGTTCTGTTCTCTGGATATGGTTTAAAGTATCAAAAAGTAGTAAAAGTCTGGTGTTTTTTTTTTGTTTAATCTATAGCATCGAGTATTATTATTATTATTATTATTAAATTAAGGAATAAATACATATTATTCGTTGTTGACTCAACGAATTTATTTTGTTACAATATACGCAATTTAGCTATTTTTTATATAACATATATCAATTTATTTTATTTAAATATTTGTGGAAAATATAAAAATAATAATAACTTTCCGATATCAATACCACTAGTTAGTGCAACGTTTGTTTTACAATTTATTTATATACAAAATTTTTACATGCCCATCTAAAAACTGTTTCAATACAATTTGAATACAACAATATTTTATTTTGTTTCCAATATAACAAATTCTCTTAAATTTAATTAAGTTAGATATTTTTAGATTCTATTAAATATGCACCTTTCAGATTTTCTCTTTAAAATATGAAAACCAAATTATTAAAAAAAAGTATTTTAAATTAAATTCCAATTATATTCAACAACAAATCTATTTACACATAAATGCAACTATTAAATACATAAATTGTAAATTTGCACTTTATAATACGAAAATGTATTTAAAAATTAAATTTGTATACATCGTAATTGACAATTATAAAAAAACTTAATTTGTTTGTCTGAGCATTTTTAGTCTTTTTGTTTGATAGTTCAATATAAAAATATACATTTTAAAATAATAATAATTGTAATATCGGTAACAGATTGACACTGTCGATAATTTTAATTAATGATATAATTAATATTTAATAAATTGATAACCGTAGTAAATAATAAACAAATTCCTGTCTAAGAATCCTTATCAAACTCACATCCTAGCAATCCACTCCACCATCCTTTCAACGAATACCTTTATGGATCCACCTATATCCCAGCCTATATTAGCCTCAAATAAAAAAAAATTGAAAATAATTCTGATAAAAAAATTCTCTATTCTTCGTAATGTATCCTTCCTAAATAAAAACATCGTACCATCACCATTCATCAATTCATTTGCGTAAATCGTCAGGACCAGTTAGCATAGATATTTCTTTAACTTCATCATAAATTTATGATTGGGCAGAAAGACCTCTGGTCGATAGCCCAGACAGACTAACACGTACATATATTGTAATTATTTATGTTATATTGTTAAATTTATCTGTATAAAGATGTGTGTATATATAAACAAAATTTTATTTCTTGAATAACTTTCTCACGTATCACTTGTTTAAACATTTTGATTATACAATTTTACTAAATGTGCCTTATATTCAAATAATTTATATATATATTGAAATAATTTGCTCAATTTACTTTTCATGTAATCACAATTTTGTAACAATTCCAACATTATTTTATATTCGAATTATAGATAGTCCATTATACAACAGAGCATGTTAAGATAAAGCAATACAGCGTCATAAAAACAAATCGCCGGCGATAAACTGAAGAAATACCGCTTCCGATAGAAACTGACGTCGGACGTTATCGGAAGGGTTATTAAATTCCCTTCGGCGGCGTCGCGTTTATAAAGCCTTAAATAAACAGGCATGTTCGGAAAACAATTTTCTTTGTCGGTTCGCCACGTACGGCCGTAAAGTCCGGCCGTCGCGCTCCCTTTTTTTCACCCGCGACCTGGGGGACGCCGCCGATAAGGGCCGGCCCTTGCAACGACGCCCGTACATAAAACGTTCGCTTTGATGTCGCCGTTTCGGAGTTTTGTACGGCCGATGTACGGAAGTCAATCGATTTGTTCAATTTCGTAGGTAAATTGAAAATTTAGATACAAATCTTTCGCCCTTTTGTATACAGAAGAAATGTACGCAGTTTGGTTTTATTACAAAAATAAATTAAAAATTAAATAACAAGATACAATTAATTTTGATCATTTTTAAACATTTTTCAAAGAATCGAATTCTATATTCACATTTACGTAATGTTAATTCTTGTGCTGTCAAGAATTTTCTAAAAAGAAATTATAAAAGAATGAATTTTTATTACTATTTGGCTAATTTGACTGACTCTTTAGCTTAATAAGAAACTTAGCACTTAATTTAGATCAAATTTTATACAGAATGTTTCATGTAACCATTTATAGATGAATAAGTTGAGATGTACTCATTCCATGAAAATAACTTTAAAAAAAAAATTAATCGTTTCCCCGCTGTAACACGTTTTGCAAAACATTCTTTATATATTAATTTTAATCACATTAAACATATTTGCAACAATCGCATTTTGTACATTCATTATAAAATACAATTTTCTATTCCGAAAACAATTTGAATATTAATGAGGGTAACACTGAAGATAAAATTTGGGTTCGCCCCTAATTAATCTCGCAACCGCACACCCTCCATCCATTCCCTCACCCCCGCCATTCTTTCATACTCCTGCGCGTATACACACACACACAGCCGAACACAAATTTTAACCCCGGCGGGGGTTGCCGCTGGCCCCTTTCAACCCCTTTGCGGTGGTAGTTTCTGGCTTGCTTAAATCAACGTCGCCGATAAGATCTCCCGAGATTTGACATCCGAGCCGACGAGGAAACTACTGAAACCGTAATGAACACCCTCTTCTAGACCTTCGGCTTTATTATAAATAATATGGAACTCGGAGGCGAGGGGTTGTCGGGACGCCGCAGATCTCCATTTCGCGCTGGATATTTAAAACGGTGGAGGGATGTTTAATTTTTAAGATTCTGGTTTTAATTAATAATGCAATAAAAATTCAATTATTTTGTGGATTTACACCGAAATGAACAGTTCGACTCAAATTATCAAATTTTCGTAAACTCTCCTCCTTTGAAATAAAAACACAGATAATTGACACACTTGCAGTTATTTAAGGTTGCGGTTTAGCAGAAAGAGAAAATAATCATTGACAAAAAAGAATCGGGCTCCAGAACGTGAATATGTACTTATATTTTTTACATTTTAGGTAGACGGGCTGATTAAAAAAAAAACATTGAATTATCACAAAAAAACCTTTATTGGTATCAATCAATAACATAAAAAAACAAAAGATATTCATTCATTATAACATATTTATACTCTATTATCCCTCATCTTCTTTTCCCACACCAGCCTCTTCAGTATCTCTATCATCTACATTCACTAGTTCTTGTTAGAATGAAAAAAATGAATATATAATGAAATTTATAGGTAATGAGTGCAGAGCTATTTGAATGAAGAATTTAGTTAAATCATTAAAATTTTCATTAAGCACGTTTTTGTTGCTAAAACTGTGCATTAAAATTTGTCATAAAACTGACAGATTTTCATTATTTCTTTCATAATTGTTTTCTATGAAATCTAATTATAACAATGTATTTTAATTTTTCTGATGAAAATCCTGCATGCTTTAAGAATACTTTAATATATAATACAATATTGTTCATTGATCACAACAGCAATATAACTCGAATTACTAACTGCCAATAATTATATAGCCATATCTTTCTGCTAGACCAGAAAAAGTACTGAAAATTATCAATAAGATTCGATCGTTCCCATTTTTCAACACTACAAAAATTATTGAAATAAATATTTCTTCTCTTTCTCCTATTTTTTTTATTGAACTAAAATATTATTAAAACTTCAATTACTGAAGATGGAAACATAATTTCCGAAATATATTTAGTCCAATAAAAAAATATGTAGGTGAAAGAACAACAATATAAATTATCTCTTAAGTCTTAATTTATTGAGGAAGAAATTATTAATGTCACCTAAAGATCCACAAACAGTTTTTATTTTAATCCCACTATGATGACATTAACTTAAAACATAAACATAAAACTTTCCTTGTTTTTGTAAATATGTCGTCATCAATAGGTGAATTTGTATACATATGAAAAATGTGAAATTGTTGCGTAAAGAGTTTCGTATAAGCATTCATTTAAAGAATTATTTATTTTAATAGAGCTTGCTTTTCTTATATTTAGAGAGGGATGAACACACATTATAGACCTAGCCTGATATCTCCGGTTATGCATAGAAGACATTATTTGCTGCAATTTCCGGTTATTAAAGGAGAAGGGCGTTATGGTTTTAGATTCAACCAGGACTTTGATTTGGATACGATTATTATTTATATAATTATAGAGGATACCCTTTCCATTATTGTTTAAATAATTAATATTACATACACGATGCCCATGTTGAATAGGAACGCAAAGGGGAATGTTGTTGAGGTTTTTCAGATTGGACATCACCACAAACATAAGGTTACCTGAAAAAAATAAATGTGTGTTAATTACAAAATATAAACCTTTCTCGTAATTTTTTTATAAGATTATTTCCATCTGATTTTTTTCGGTTGTTGGTTTCTTTAATATAAATGTCCAGTATACGATCGATATAATTTCACGATCGTAACTTAAACAGAAATATCTACACTAAATATTTATTTGTAAAGTGAGAATCCCCAATGTCAGAACTTTGTGAATACGCTCAATAGGTTGTCCTACGTTCAATATGTGACCGACCTATTTTTTTTTTATTTTATATCTCATATATGTCATAGTTTTTATTTCTTTATTAAATAAATAGGAATTGAAATATTTTTTATCTCAAATTTTAGTTATTAATTTAATTAAAATAGTGAATTAAAACTTATGATTTTTAATTTTATTTAGTATTTTAAATATTCTGTTACTTTATCTAATTTGCATTCTGGTATGAGAAAATGAATTTAGAAGGGGGTTTAAGGTGATTGCTACGAAGTAGATAAATAGTCATTTATTTATGTTATACGAAATGAATTTTCCGTAAACATAGAATTATTTAATAAAAGTGTTCAACCTATGATGATTATCCAGCGTATGAAAAATCGGTGATGGCATTTTCGGATTTTCGAAAATCATGAGACGAGTGTGTTCCATGAAATTAGACAATGGATGGCGCTTGCGTTATTTTTCCAACAGAATTATTTATTTATTTAATTAGTATCACATATGCTTTATTAATACAGAGTAACATAAAACATTCGTAATATTATAATCCGATAATTTGCGTAAGCCAACGATTTACCGGATTTACAAGATTACATTTTATAATTTAAATAAATAACCACACAAAACGTACAACCCGTTAAAATCCCATTGTAGTTGAATTTAAATTGAGTTAAATTGTAAATAATGGCAGCAGTTAGGATGTAGCGACCCATTTTAACACAATCCTCTCATTTTTTTCTATTTCAAGAAAATTATAGCATTTATCTGAGTACTTTCGTGCGACTTTAAAAATCCCGATAAAATGTTGGTCAATAATAAAATTCAATATTTCGTCCGCCCGCCTTAGACCGGAAATAAATCGGGACAAGCGGCGTTTTCATAAGGAATCACGGGACCTGGATAAATCGCCTCCGACGAATACCGAATTCTCCTCATTCTAGCTCGAATAAAATTTTACAATCCCTCATAAAAGTCAGTGCATTGTAGCACAAACTACTCCAGTTAAAGTAATCTTTAATATATGAGAGTAAAGGGTATTTGAAACAAAAAAAAAAACGTAATGAATTGTTTTCGTGAATACTTGAATTATTGATAACCATAAATATGAATTGCTTTTAAAAATGTTTGTGTCACGGAACACTGAATACATAAATATTTTATAAAAACAAATTTAATGAATACACCTGAAAAAAAAACCCAACCTTCAAGAATATCGCGGTAGAAGATCAGCCCTTCGGACGCATACCAAAATCCGCAATCATTTACATCATTCAACATATTCCTATATGAAAAAAATGGCATAATATATCCCTATTATTATCCCAACTATCCCAAAAATTGGTCACAAATCCCGTAAACCAAAATTTCATGGATATAAATATAATTTAAAAGGAATATCAATTTAATTAATTACTTTACTATTTTTTATAAGTCTTGGTGGCTGATAATTAATAGATGTTAAGATGTTTTTTTTTTTATTAATAATACATTGCAAACAGAAACTAAGGCGAGTATAAACTCAAACTCGAAACAATCTATCACGTAGTTTTCGGTACGATAGTTAATGAATAAGAAAGGGATTTGCGGTACATCCCGCACCCCTACATCATGTGCAGAAGGCAGAAATTGTCCAATTATTCACCTGAAGAAGCTGCAGCTTAGTGAAACAATTGTACTGAAATACTATAAATCAGAAACATTGTTTAATTCAAAGTGATCATGTATTTACAAAAATTAATTGCCGCAGTAATAAACGAAACATTTATTAATTATAATTTCCACGTCCTCGCTTATTTCATTAACGAAGAATAAATTATACATTTCTGTAGAAATCGAATTCAAATTTATACAATTTTTTGATTCAATTTTTACATTTGGAGTGCTTATCGGAACAATTCCGCGTTCTGCGTGATTAATTTTTTAATCCGGTCCATCATTTATATTCCATTGAATCAATGCCGAGGGGGCGGGAATGACGTGACCCTATAAATCCTAATTTAAATTTTGCATTACTTCCGGCGCGGCCCAAAACTCGGCGCGGTTTTAATGAAAATATAATATTGGGGGAGACCGCCTGCAAAAAAAAAGCAGAGATGACGGACAATGAATCATTTTCCCCCCTTCTGAAACGGATTTTGTAAAGAAACGAATGTTGTTTTTTGTGTTATCCAACGCGAAGGTATTGTTTTCATGAAAATAATCGAATAAAGAATAACGACAGATTCTAAAGTCTACTATCTGTTTCTAAAACGTAGGCAGTGGATTTTTAGGTGCTGTCATTTAAAATTGACAAATAACTATTGAAAAAAAAAACTACTTCTCTAGCATATACCTCGCCAGACATTGGATAACACAATAGATATTTTCTTCTAATATCCCGATGAAGACGGTACATAAAAATTGTTTAACAACTAAGAGCTTACTGGGCAGAGCTGCACTGATGAGGGATGAATCGCGAAAAAGGTGTCTACAGATAGCCTTGAAGTTATTACTTAAGGTTTCCTTTTATTAAATATTTTTGACTCAAAGCGTTGCAATGCACATTAATACTGGTATGCAACAAACGAATATCTATTATGTAATATTCGGTTGAGTATATGCTCGGCAAATAGTTTTTTTTTAATAGATATTTGTCAAAAACTTACAGTGTAAGTAATTTTTGCAGTTGGAAAAGGGAAATGATCGAATTTTATTGATCATTGCCATAAATTTCCCTTGATTAATTTCATTCTAATTTAAATAATTGCAAGTGTGTGAACCATTTTTATCATATTTTATTTAATTTATTTAAATTATTTGGCCAAATTATATTAAAAAAATGACCAAACCACTGATAAGTTCATTTAAAAATGATTCTAATATTTACACTTTTCTTTTTAATATTAAAATCTGTTTCCGTTCAAGAAAAAACTCCTCAACTTCTCACCTTTATCCCACAACTTCCCTAAAAAGTTTTAATGTTTATTTTTTTCTGTTTGCTTCGTGTTTTTTAATCCCTTTATTGCGTCACACAGATGAGTAGATTTTAAACTCCTCTTCCGCCTAATTGGCTAATTAAATGTTATCCAACCTGCAACGCTAACTACTTTCTTGTCTACTAAATTCCGGCTTACAAGCAGTAAAAATAAAAGGGTTCGTGTTGCGGGGTAATTAAAGGGAAGCGGCAACGGGCGCCCCAGCATTCCACCCCTACGCTCACTCAATGCCGAATATCCCGAATTGCGATATAGTTATTAGCGTGTTTCGACCCCTGTAGGGCTAATGTATATCCGTCACTGAAGAATTACACTTCCCCCTAAATCCAGCGTAAACGCCCTCGGGGAGAGGGATTATGATTTCGACTGTGTGCAGTCGGATGAAAAGAAAACAGTCGGATTAATAAATTAGTTAGTTAGCGTTTTCAATTACAATGGATTCATTTTTTAAAATAACACATTATTATTTTTTAAATATATATATATATTTTTTTTTCATATTTTAAAACTTTATTTTGTCTGTAATAATAAAAAAGAAGGTCCAAACACAAAACACATCGAATGTATACCATAAACAAACTTAAAGCAGTAATTGAAAAAGAGATTACGATTATAAATCTGGAACAGCTTTAACGTGTAAAAATTAAATATATAGTTATGACTAAATATGTAAAACTTGTGCTATGCTAATGGAAATCTAGAGCATTTTTAATTATATTTAAATAATGAGTAAATATATGGAATTGTTATAAATGGAATAGTAATATCAACAAAAACTTAAGTCGTGTTATATTTTTACTCAACCAATAATTAATTAAAGAAAAATATAATATTAAAAGGAAAATATAAATAAATATAAGCTGTTTCTATATTCATTCTCAGTAACTATATATACAAACATTTTTATTCAGACAACATTACATAAGCTTATACATACATTAATATTTACTTAACAAGAATAAATATTCTTTATCGACCTGGGATCTTTCTGTCCTCACAGAAACTATTTTAATAATATTTAAAAAATAATCAAACCATTAAAAATGAAATATTATTTTTTTATTACTTTTATTGTCACGGTATTAATATCCCACTAGCGTTAAAAACGGAATGTAACAATATTTGTGCATTCAGTTTCGTTTAATCCCGTATGAAATGCACGCGATTAATTTTCATAAAATTACAGTTCTTTCTGCATTATTCACGTGACAGGCTAATGCAGGCGTATCGTTTCTCATTTAAAGTTCACGAAAATGAAAAAAGGAGCTCGTATTATGACACGCCATTATGCAACGGACGTTTTTACCTTCTGTTGTCACTGAATTATTTACACGTTATTTTTAAGTTTGATATATTACCTTTAATTATCTAGAATGTGAATAATGCAGTTTGAAATTAATGAGTATAATTTTATTCACAATTAATCAAATGATTGCAGTAATATGAGCAATTTTCTTAAAAAAAATATTTTAGAAAAAGTGCAAACTAAAAAAACCTAATTTATTACTCTTATTTCAAAAGATATTCAAATTTTCTGGTCTTAATCAAGGTTGATTGCTTCCACTTTTGTCACTTTTTACGCGAAGCACTCCGGACTTCCTTTAAAATGATTTAATCAAAGCAACTGAAAAATAAATAACTCCTACACCTTCGCTTATCGGAGTTTTCCTTAAAAAATAATTTCATGCACAATCGAGAATCCAATTGGTGCCACGGTACCAGTAACTTGTTTTCTTTTTTCTGTAATTTGTGCATAGTTGCACAGTAATTTCCATTTTGTCTAATAATCTCCAATCGGGCAAATGTTCGCGGCGTCGACGTTGATAACATTCTCGGTGGAAAAACAAAAAAATCCGCTCATTTGGCGGGCAATAAAGTAAAAAGCTTCTAACTAGATGAACTATTCCGACGTACAAAAATAAGCTTTTAGTGTAACAATCGCGGGAGCCGCCTGATGGGCCATTTTCGGCCGGGATGCACGGAAGTGGAAAGGGCTCAACTGAAAACTACAACACTTTCCCCGCATAGATGACGGAAGAAAAAAGAAATACTTTCACATACGATACTCCTGAGAGAAGGCGAACAAAAAACTATATACAAAAAAGAAAAACGTTAGGTGTGTAAGGCTTGGATATTGTGTAATTACTGCGGTAGTTGTGGACGTTTGTGTTTGGCACAATTTTTTTGTTCTCATGAGATTTTTATACCATATGACCCATTTGTAGGCTCAGCCCTGCGATGCGTTTTTAATGCACTTCTTATGTAGAAATTGTTTACTATACTTTTATAAAACGATTTATTCGTAAATAAAGATTATGATATAATATAATATAATATAATATAATATAATATAATATAATATAATATAATATAATATAATATAATATAATATAATATAATATAATATAATATAATATAATATAATATAATATAATATAATATAATATAATATAATATAATATAATATAATATAATATAATATAATATAATATAATATAATATAATATAATATAATATAATAATCCTGAATAAACAATTATTCGCCTCTAATTGTAAACCATTTATATATGCACTTGGAGGTAACAGACATTATATTATAATTATACTTAAATTAAATATTAAATGAAGTATTAAAATTCCATATTAATCCATTAATATTTCCGGAAACAAGTTATGAGGATTGGTAAATTTGTTCAGCGATAATGAAAGGCAAATTTTGGGTGGAGCAGAGAGAGTGCGGGGTGGCTCACGGTCGGCGGGGAGGACTTGTTGCTCTTTTGTTTCCATAACGGACGAGAGGAAAAGTTATTAGGGTCGCCCCACCCCGTCCCCATTCGCCTAATTGATTTTTTAATTGCCCGTTCCTCTGCCCGCCGAAATGAAATTATTTCCAAAAAAATAGCCGCCGTCATAAATTTTCGTTTTATTGCAACATATAATTTCGTTTTGATTAATCGTTAAACTCGTTACGGCGCGATTTATTTTGTTCGTTTAATTTGCATTGTGGAATGAGTATAATTTTAAATAAATCGATTTTTAGCAATGTATGGGGATGTCAATTTTGTGATTTTAATTATTTTCCCGAAATGTTTTAAAATATATATGCCAACAATATAATTATAAAAAATCGAAGACTATAATTTAATTTTAGTGATTAAAAACTAAATTCTACAATTTTAGAAACACTACTCAAAATTTGAACTGGAACACTTGCGTAACATGCAGTAAGAGGATACAACCCTTCTTAGGGGCTTAGCATGACGTGGTACATAATCAGCCATTTGTGTTTGAAATGCAAACACAAATGACTATCGAATTACCATATATCATCAATGTATCAAAAAAGTATAATTGATGGTTGACGCCATTACTTTGTGATATATTTTTAATGTAAAAGGAGTTATAATGTAGTAATATTTTATTCCTTTCTTCACTTTTTTATTTTTATTACTATATGTATATTTAAAAAAAAGAGCACGTTGTGCTTGAAATGTACATATAGTTATAAAAATAAAAAAGTAAAGAAAGGAATAAAATATTACTACATTATATCAAGAAACTTCAAATGAAAACAAAAAGAGTTATGTTTAAAAATAAACACTGCTCGTATCAAACACTATTTTTTTATTGTTATTTATACATATTCTTTTAATGCACCATTTCAAATGTTGAACATTGTGCATTTGTTATCATACTGACACATATTGTGTATTTAATTTTTTATTTTGTCTTGTATTTGTTGCTGATTATAAATCACATTTTTTTTAATTTCTATTTATAAATACTTCAAAAAACAATTCGATAGTGACTGAGGTCATAACCTTTAAACTCAATTTTGCGAAATAATAAAAGCTAAAGTTATTGTTTTGCTTTTGAATGGCAATTAAAAACGAAGGCTTTAAATCCATTTTAAATACAAAGAAATTCCGCCAATTGCCATTTGTTTGTGAATAGTGAAACAATATTATATGAATTCTACGTCATTTTTCCCCGCCATTCGAATGTTTTATATGTTAACAGCTTTTTACACATATAATACAATGCCATGTTCCAATATGTCTTTAAAGAACCATCTTAATTTATATCCAATGATGAATTTAGTCCATTCGCTATGAAAGCAATGAATATATCTATTTTCCGGCTGTTGCTGCCTACTTCAGAGAATTGTTTCCATAATACCAATAATTAATTTATCTCAGCAGAATCAACTCACCTCGTCAAGATAGGCCAGCAGCGCCGAGGCAGGTGGATCTTTGATGGTCGCCATTTCTGGCCATTTCTCACCCATAATGGATGCTCTGCTAGACTTTAGCACTAGGCAGTATCCAAGGACATGTTTCGCAGTTTCATTCTCCAAACAACACCCTCTATAATCTGGTGATTCTAAAATCCCCAATCTGTGGATGTGTGCTATAAGTCTGCTGTGAACGGCGGTAAATTCACTAATTAAGTATGAATACAAATGGAATCTTTTATCCGAAAACAGATAAAATCAGCAAATGAATATAACCTTTTTAAATCAATATATCATCAAAATATTTTATCTATGAGAAGAAAAAGTCCGATATTTTAAATGCCAGTGCAGCAAATATCATTAACATGTATAAACGAATCTTTTTGAAATTCGAAAGAGAATCAACCAGATTATATTTAATAAAATTTGCCTTAAAGAAAATTTAAAACTTGTATATATACCATTAAAAATCCATTTGTACATAATTCTTTATAATGGAATTGAGCCAAAACTAGTCAAAAAATAAAATATATTAGTAAAATAAATATAACCTTTTTAAATCAATATACTATTTAAAATCACATTTTATTCGAAAATGTTCAGAATTTTCAGAATCTCTGTCGGTGTTTCAGTTGATAAGATTAAATTAACCAACATTAAACGCCATTAAACAGTTAAAACGTAATATTTTTATAGCAATAAAATCCAAATACAATGTAGACAACGCCGAACAACCACTCATAAAAAATCAACGGAGACTTTACGATGATAAAACCTATGTCGGTTCGGTGAATAACCAGCGAGCAAGAATATATACGGTGTTATCATCCCTTCCATCCGTACAAATCCTCCCTTCCACCCTCTGCTCGTCCGATATTATTGCTGTGTAACTGGTTTTATTCGCCGCCATAAAACGGGCACGCCGTTTTCATTCCGTATAATGAACTCTGCGAACAAAATACACACGAAACACCAGCGTGAAAAAATGGACAGGAACAGATAGGAAACATTGCACGTACTGCAACTAACAACAGATGGACGAGTACACGGTTTGGATGTATTCATTGGTGCACACACAAAAAAAACTAGTATTTATTTCGAAAAATAAACAGAGTTGTATGAGGTAAACAATAGTTGTAGATTGGTTGGGTTTAATTGATGTAGAGATTTATATTTGTTGTGAATAGTTTGTACAAGGATTTAATACCAATTTTAATTACTCGGTTCACAATAAACTTTTTTTTGAGCGGTTTTTGTTATATTTCTCGAATAAATCAATAAAAGCATGTAGATCTATAAATTGTCAAGTTTGATAAATCAAAAATCTAATTTTAATCAAATTTCCATAATAGATAATTACAATAGGAGAGCGGAATGGAAGTTTTGGCAGAGCCTACTAAATGTACATGCTGGAATATTAGAGTGGAGAGTTCTAAATCTCGATGTCTCGATGTCTTTATAGGAGAATTCATTTGCCTACGAATCATTGCGACAAAAACATCTGCCATTCACAATAATGTCTTTACATAATTTGGAATTGTATTTTCATTGAAATAAAATAATTTTAATTTTCAATGAAAATTTCACAATGATTACGTTCATAAAATAATTATTACAATTTAACCTGCTTGCCTTAGAACAGTTCCTAATAAATATACAGACCGGAATGTCTTATTGGGACGTCGCACTATTCTAATGCGTCAATTTGCATGGGCAGTTGCTTTGGCCTATTACCCCGGTTATTTAACCGTTTCAAATTAGTAGAGAATATTAATTTTATTATTGAGGGTTAGTTGAATGTTATCAGTTCGTGCGTCCAGAACAAAACTCATTTATATTAAATAAAAATGATTTGAAAATAATTAATAAATTATTTTATATCAAATTAATTAAATCAATTTAAATTAAATTAAACCAAATTAATTCAATTTAAATCAAATCCAAATAAAATTAAACGAAAAGAATTGAATCAAATTAATTAAAAAGAGCGACCCTCACCTAATTTATTAATTATTTTCAAATCATTTTTATTTAATATATTTAAATAACTGTGACCAAGTGAATGAATACTCTTTTCTATTTGTAAAATTCATTTATTTTATTCGAAACCGTTTTCGGGACATTATATCCGTTCCCCACCTACATTTCGGCCTGTATATTTAGTAGGTTCTGATTTTAATGGTACACCTGACTAAGTCAGCATTTATAATGAAGTAAATTGAAGCTTTTAACAGAAGGGTTAAGAAGTTTTCTGAAAAAAAAAAAAAAAAAACACTAAACAATCAGCTAAACAAAAAATTTGAAGAGGCTGGATCAATTGCCACTGTTTTCTCGAAAATGTGCTAACTCGGTTTTAAATGTCGAATCGAAACTAAAGTACACGAGAACTTAACTTTTAATGGCAGGCAAATAGAAAGTGCATAATTAATATCCGTTAAGCTCTTCATTAGCATTACTTCTACATTACAAGTAATCTTCAGCGATGAGGCAATTTTTCAAGTTCTTGATTATCAAGCCCTGTTTGTCAAAAGAAGACCAGTGAAAAATGTTGATCTGGATTGTATACGGAAAAGTGTAAAATATCCATCTTCTGTTATTGTATGGTCTGTTGTCAGTTTTGAAGGTATGGGACGTTTGAATGTTGTATAGGGAACGATGTGATAAGACAAGTTCGACTTGTTAGCGAGTCATTATCAAAGTTGGACTCGCTGACGAGTCGAAACCGTAAGTCATCGTAAAAATAAAAAAGTGAATATAAAAAAGTAATTAGTGTTATTAATTTAAATAGTTAAAATGTATCACAAAGTAACCGCCTCCACCACTAAATATTTAAACTAGAAACAAATGCCATATTCATTGTTTCTTATTAGTTCTTATTAGTTTCAAAGACATGGTGCCACATCCGGTTTAAAGATTGTTCTCCCAAAGCTATAGCAAATTTTCATCTGAAAAATTAGTTTAGTAACATATAATTTAATTAGATGTTTACATGTAGTAAAGAAAACTATTTGACAAGACTAGTTTTAGAAGGATTTCGGAACTAACATATAATTTAAATAAATGCTTAAATATTGTAAATATAACTATGTGATGAGATCAGTTTTAGACGGTTTTAGGAACTAACACATATTAGATGTTTACATGTTGTAAAGATAACCATGTGAAAAGACGAGTTTTAGACGGTTTTAGGAAGTAAACTAATTCCCCGGCTGCAAAATAAATTAATATAGCAATGGCATAACAATTTTAAACAGGATATGGTACCATGTCACTCTGCAAAATCTATTAAAAGTGACTTGAAATAAAGACAAATACGAGTCCTACCTAAACCAGGGAACTCTCAGGATATAAACCCGAGTGAAAACGTTTGGGAATATCTAAAGAGGGAATTATCCAAGGATGGGATATTCTATCAGCTTCAATTAATTGAGAGACTAATATGCCATTGGAATTATAATCCTATATAAAACATATTACCGAAAATTGTATTAATATCATGCCTCCTAGGGTTGAAGCTCTTTATCAAGTCTCGACCGAGATACATGGATATCAAGTAGGCAAAGTGTGTTTTCGAAGCAATGTGTTCAAAAAAAATATTAAAATAAAAATATTGTTGGGTATACTTATATTAAATCTCAGCGAATTGTAAAGAGGATGGAGAGAACGAATTTTATCCCAATAAATATTTTAATCGCGGCTTTTTTTATTACTTTTATTAGTTATAAACAATTCTAAGAAAGCTATAATTATATATTTAAAAAATATATATAAATATATATTTATCCAGACATGATGCCCACATAAAAAATATACATTTTAAAAATAATTAAATTATATGTTTGTCTGAATTATCGACCTTATTTTGTTTACAAAATCTTTCAATCTGAATAGCCCATATTTTTATTCGACGAAACCTAAATATTTACCCAAATGAAATCATTTCACAATCACACATTAAATAATTTCTTCTGTAAATCACGATGTCATAACTTTATATTTTTACAGGGCATAACGAACTACGGTCGAAAATTCAAACAGACTAATATATAACTTAATTATTTTTAAATTGAATATATTTTTCTATGCGAGTATTATATTTATAAAAAAATTACTACATTACTCTGGAGGGCTGGGTTATGGCCCTCTAATATAATTGCCTTTCAGAATAACAAAAACAGCAGAAAGGCTTATGGTCGATAGCCCATTACAGGCAACTGTTTACAAGTGCTGTAATACTAAAGAAATACAAATATACAGGGTATTTTTTAACTAAGCCTCATAAGGATTTACCTCGTGTTAACAGTTTTTATATCGAATAGATTTTGATAAAATTGAGCACACATTTAAATCTGTATATGTTATGCAAACGTAAGCAGTTCTTGTGTTATTTTAAAGAGTTATTATGTTTTAAATATTAATTTAAAATTATGATAATATTAATTTATTAATATAACTTTTCTAATAATTTTAAATGATTATATAAGAACTTAAATAAATGTACAAATTATTGCCCATTCGTAACAGTAACCTAGTCTATCTTTAAAATGTATTTTGACGTTCTTTCTTTAAATTTTCTATCAATTAAACTTAAATTTCCAATTTACAATTTTGAGAATTTAAAATATTCAAATTCAATTTAATTTGTGCTTTATTTGTTTTATTGGTTGATTTTCTATCAATTAAACTTAAATTTTGAGTTTACAATTTTGAGAATTTAAAATTCAAATTCGATTTAATTTGTGTTTTATTTGTTTTATTAGTTGATTTTTAATAACCTATTCATATTTATTTTGTACAATATGAACTACCAATGTTTAATTTTAATACTATTAATTATCTTAAATATTGAAAATTATCATAATTTTAAATGAATATTTAAAACAAAATATCTCTTTAAAATAACTTGAAAGCTCCTTAATTTCGCACAAAATACGATATAAAGATTTTTCCATATAAATCCCTATCAGGTGTTGTTAGAAAATATCTTATATGTTTATTATATTTTACCAAACTTATACAGAATAAGTTTGGTAAAAAAAAAATATTGTTCTGCCAATCTATATAAATAAACATTATTTTACATATAATATATTTTTAATACATAATTTTCGTTCTTTTTTTGGAATTGTTCATAACTTATAATAAAAATAAACCACGATTAAATTATTTATAAAGAGAAAATTCGTTCCCTCCATCCTCTTCACAATTCTCATTAAATTACGCGGGTTATCAAATGAAAACCCTCCGCATTCATTACGCAAAAGAAGACGGAGGAGAAGAAGAAGAAGAAGAAGGAGTGAAAAAAGAGCAAAAACAAATTTGCCCGGGCGGATTAATGAAGGGTATTAATCAAGCCGTGCTTATTATTAAATCCCTGTTTTCTGCAAGACTTAATTAAGTGTCCGCGGACGCCATATTTTCACGTCCCCGTGATTAACTATTATCATCCCCACCCCCGCGAGGGCTCGCTCCCACCCAGGCCGGAGCTCTTGTTTGCCAGACAAATACACCCTTAATCATCGCTCGAAAAGCAGGACATGAATCAACACCGAAATAGCGTTGTAATTATTGCATTATTGTAATCTTCAGGCGATTTCTCATCTTTGTGTTCACAGCGGTTTAAATAAGATTTCGGTTTGAATTGATAGCCCGGTATTTATAAAATGCGGAATGCTGTTGTAATGGCAATCTTATTCAATTTTAATAATTACAACATTTACAATTTAATTAATTAATTTTGAATTTTAGTATTTAAAATGTGAATACTGTGAAAAAAAAGAAAGAAAGGATTTTCAATAAAAAAATATATGTATTAAAAATTATTTCTGAAAATATTAGCCTTCTATTTCTAGCAGACAAATTTGTTGATAATAAATCATGATGTTTTATCTGAATGTATTTTTTGTAGTACACCATGAAGCAAAGATTAGTTAAAAAGTCAGATTTATAGTTTGTATAAAATAAACAGCTTTTCCTTAAAATATTAATTTCGTATTAATGTTCTCTGAACATATGGAAATATCAAAACAGTCTATTCAACCAAACAGCTTCCTTGCCATCCAGTGAAGGGATGCAATGTATTCTGACTCCATTATTAAAAGAGAAACATTTTGCTATCGTGTGTTCGTCCATGTAATTGCTCCTCCACTTTGTTAATAAAAACTTATTCAGTCTGAATAATACAGTGTTGAACTCTTAAAACTCATCTGGTTATGATAATATCTGTTCTAAACAAAGTATTGATAAGCATTCGGTACATTAATTAATATTCATATTTAAGAGAAATTGGATTTTAGATTTGTAACTGCAATAAACATTTTTTTGTGTATTGTATTCTCTCGGACATAAGGTTAATCAAAATAAATAAAGCGAATAATATTCAACAAAGCATTAAAGAAAAGGCAAAAACTTTTATTTTTTCATCTTCACGTAACTTGCCTACAATTATTACACAAAGCATATTTAAGTTTGAAATTTCTAAATACATATATTTATTTTAAATTGTTTTAATAATTATTTTAAGCACAATTATTACCGCAGATAATTCCTTGAATCAGTATTTACCATATAAAACAACATTATTAATTTCCACTGTTAACATTTCAACCCATCCTTAGTTACAAAGAGAGGATATCCCTAAATTAAATTACAACTATCAGTGAACGCAACTCCGCAGCACAGGATTTGCAATAAATTAGTTTCCAGTGTTTTGTCTCTTCCCTCCCTTTATGTGTGTGCTCGCAAGGGTTTATGTTTTATCAGTTCAACCGAGTCCAATTTGTGCGAATCTAGAAGGCGTCGCTCGTAGCTCGGCCTTAGATTTATTGACTTAATGGTCCTATTAAGAAGGGACGTCTAATAAAAGCACACGCTGAAACGGAACCGGAAACTGGGGGGAGGCCACGTGCGCCCGCATAAAAAAAATAGCCGTGAATTAGATTGCGTTGAAACCGCAAGAGTTTCACACGCGAGATGATTTATTGATTCATGAATTGATTTGTGTTAATTACACAAGCAAGAAATTAATTTATTAAAACACACATATCATGAATTTCATTTAAAAAAATGAAGAATTAAATCGAAAACGAATTTTGCATTTCTTTTTTCTTTAGCTATTGCAATAATTACAACACAAAGTAAAATTAAAAACAATTTTCATTAAGATCCAATGTAATAACTCGAGTCAAAGAATGCAGCATAAAATAGAATAAACTTAATTTACAAAATTAAAATCCTTCAGGTTTAATACGTGAATTTATCATGGTCATCCAAAATTAAATTATACAGGAAAAAACTGGGACGGTGTTATTAAAAATATCCCTTTGACAAGCGCAACGTTTTTATAACTAGACGAAATTGAGATAGAAGGGGAGCTTTTAGCGTTAGCCTGCGGCGCTGACAAACACAGGAAGAAATCGATATGGAACTATCATTTCCGGAAACAGACAGTTTCGTCCCCGCGTGCATGTGTGCACGCCGGGTTAGCATTCGTTATTTATGCCCTTGGCCCAGCGGCAAAGTAAACAAAATTTTGGTTGGGGCATCGGCCCATTACGTTTTGTTTAGTGCTCGGTTTCGTGTTCATCTCTAATTCAATCGATGTGCTCGTGTGCAACCTGCATAGTTGAAGTTTGCCACAACTTCCTAAATTCCGTAGATGTTACGTTCTTTTTATTTTTGTTGTGTATTTTTTATGATTATCTGCAATTATTTTACTTGCCTTTATATTTAATAATAAGAAACTTCCAACTATTTGTTTTTTATGAGTATATTAATTATTAGCGCATACTACATTCAATTTTTAGTGCCGATGGTTTATAATTCTCAGATAGTTTATTTAAATAAGCCAACTTCATAGTTTCTTATGTTATTATGATATGTTTTATAATCTTTTTAGAGCGTCACACTTTTCTTATAAAATTTTTAATATGTAATTATAATTGTAATTTGGAAATGGAGATTCCGTTAATAAAGTAAATTGAAAATTGATTTATTTTATTGTTATTCTTCTACTACCTGAATAAATTATGCTCAAATTCGCAATTCTCTTTCAATAGTGATAATAAATTTATAAATTACATTTTTGTTTCTGAATTTTAAGGTTGCGATTTAGTAGAAAGAGATAGCTATATAGTAAAATGGAATATACGAAGTATTAGTTCAAATAAAAGTTATATACACGAAACTTTATGACAACCTTTGATATTTCAGACAACAGTGTATTCATAGAAAAATTTGATAGACTTATACTTACACAATTTTCTACAAAAATTAATAGAATATATTCTTAAAAAAATCTCTCGATAAACAAACTCCCATGGCTTAAATAAATTATGATGTAATTCACGACATAAATCCCTTTTAATTTATAGCTACACCAATGTAGAAAATGGTGGAATGATATAATTCAATTCTGTTTTAGATATTATTTATGGAAGTAGAGGATTACGTTTAAAACTGATTTGCGATAATATTATTATTTCCTAACACGAGAACATTTAAAATTTTAAAACAATTTTATAAATCATATTTAGATTATTTAAATAAAAATGGTTTTTCTTTCTCCTATTATTATTTTTTATTAAACTAAAATAAATTTAGATTATTTAAAATTTGATATAAACAGTAACAAGCGAAAACACACAATGAAATACACATTTAAATTAGACATACATAAATTAACAAAAAACAATTGAAGATGATAGTAGATTTAAATAGACCGAAATACGCATATTAAAACTGTTAATATAATCATGGAATATAACAAGTGATTTAATTCGCATAAATTGAAAATTTTTTGCAATTTGAGAAATATTAATAAATTAGATTTAATAAAACAGAACGAGTCACCGTTGTTTTATTTTTATTTTTAGTTTATACATTAAAGCGGAAGTAATTTTTAACATCTAATTTGTAAAGTTTGTGTAACAAAGTTGTAGAGCACGAGGCTCGCGGGGATTGTTTGTCACGCTTGACTCAAACTCTTACCCCGTGGGATACCCGATATTAAAAGCATTAATTTAAATTAGCCATCAGAGTTCGCTCTCCGTTTTACATTTACTGTCCGCCAAAAACAAATTCACGTAAGATGATTTACATTAATAAGAATGTTACTAAAGCGAATATAATTAAAACATACACAAACATTACAAAAAAAACATGGGTCAATATATAGGGTTATAAATGATGGACCCATTTCTAAAATTCGTATTTATTAAAGAACAAAACCAAAATTAGCAATCTCTATGCATGAAAATAAAGAAGTTTCAAAGTTGTTTTAATACATTATATATGTTCAATGTATCCACCGTTTCAGTGCGAATAATCAAAGATGCCGAAGTACCCTATAATTCCCAACTAACCACAAATTAGAAAATGAAGTTCTGACTGCAATGTCTAATTATCTCTGTGGTGGAGTGATAAGATGAAATCGAATAATATATGTGGAGGATATTTATATTTTGGAGTAATATTTGAAATACGGAAAAAGCGTAAGGTGTTGATCAATTTGTATGTTACTGAATTCTTAGTGAATTTTTCGAATAGGATCTTTAGCTGGATATCAATGGGTTGGATTTGAGATATTTCATATGGTAGGCAATTAGAGGGGTTATAAAAGGGATTTGTGGCATGCCTTAATTTTGTAAAAGAGAAAACTCGGATCGTCATCTCGACGAGTAAGATGAAAAACGCAAACGCGAAATTTTAAGTTCATTAAGTTCTAATTCACGGTAAGGGTAGAAAGCTATGACCGTAAACCGGTCATGGGAGAGGTTAAACGATGACGTGGAGTTGCTGATGTCATAGATTTAAACAAGTACAAAATAATCATAATAAATGAAAGACAACGAAAGCGCCATCTTCTATATTTCACTTTTCTTGACAACGAGATTTGAATTACACAATGCGGTGCGAGGATTTCTGAGATGATTCAATGAGGAAGAATGACCCGCATTAGACTGCTCAATTCTCGAAGGAATATAGATTGCTAAAGGAACACGAGGATTTCTTAGTTGATTGTGACAGATTCAACGAAAACGAATGACTATGTTTCATCATCTATATCTCGGCAGCATAATTGACCTGAGAGGTTTTTGAGTGTTTTTTTTTTCTTCATCTATCCTATAGGTATGTGGAACAATATCATGAAATCCCACGAATTTTTAAGTTAGTTTAAAATGCACACGCCTACTAAATAATGATTACGGTTAGAAATATTAAAAAGAGAATAAGGGTGATCGAGTTTTAATTTAATAATAATGTAATTAATATGCTGCACTCGTTAAACTCACCTCATAAGTTTTATTAACTGTCTATATTACCTTTTAAGAAATAATTAGGGCACAGGCAAGTATCGACAATGTAATCAAGGTGGCCAGATGGCCAGAAAAGGTGTGATTATCTTCAGGTGGTCTGATTCGTTGAATAATTTTGGATAAAAAAATCTAAATCAAGAAATTATTGAATTCTTCCTCGTAACATCTCACGAGTCCGTTAAAGTATTAAGTATGTCTCTGGAAATTAGTATTATTTTTAACATATTTAAAAAAAAATCAATAGAACTTTCAACCAATTACACATATTTAAAATTTAAATGACATGGGTGATAAATAAATTAGAAACATTAACAAATTTTAACTTCTTAGAAAACTAGGGATTGTTAAGTAAGTTTCACTTGGTTTGTTTTACACGCAAAAATTATTTATTTTCGACTAGTTTCGGCACATTGCCATTATCAAGAATAAATGTACAAGAAATTTTACAGTTATTTATATAATCTTATTGTCGGTATTTTCAGTAGTAAGGGCGTTAACGATCGGGGAGTCCCACAGTTCCTCAATATCATTAGCGACGTTTTTTCCGGCTTTTACAGCTTTACTTATTTTGAGGCCTTCCCGATAATTCAACCTTAATCCCTTATTACCTGTATGTAATATTTTGAATTTATTATTATTGAAGAAATGATTTTCAGCTATACAATATTTTGAAAATCCAGTAGTTATTTTATTATTTAAAATGTCTTTTCTGTGTTCCTTAAGTCTAATTTCAAATGATCTACCAGTTTGACCGATATAAATATAATCACAATCATCACATTTTAATTCATATATTCCGCTTTTTTAAAAATGATTATTATCGCTTTTTAATTTATTGTTAATTAAAATCTTTCCTAAATTCATTGAGTTAGTCAGAATAATATTCGTACTTTTTCCTTTCAAGGTTTTTTTTAATTTTATTCGAGAGTCCATTTATATACTCCAATTTGTACCAATTACCTTTTTCGTAGGATGTTCCGCTATAAAAATATTTTAATAATTGTTTTTGCTTTTTCTTTTTGATCATTTTTTCAATTAAATTAGGGTTATAACCATTGTTGGCTGCATACTTTTTAAAATATTTTTTTCTTTTTTAAAGTTTTCTTTGTTTAATGGAAAGTTCATTAAACGATGAATGAATGAGTGGAAAGTGCTATATTTTATTTGATAATGTGTGTTAGAATAGCTGGAATTATTGTATCGGTGTGTGTATCGTTTCGATATATTTTATACTGTAAACTATTGTTGAATTTATTTATTGTCAAGTCCAGAAAGTCGAGGCTATTATTTTTTTCCAGTTCCACTGTAAACTGAATTTGACTATTTAATGAATTTAAAAAGGTGGTAAATATTTCTAATTGTCTAGTTGTGCCGGTCCATATGCAAAATATATCATCAACATATCGTTTCCAACAATGGATATTTTTACTTTCGGGCTAACTTAATAATTTATTTTCAAAGTTATCCATGAATAATTCTGACATAAGCGGTGATAAAGGAGAACCCATTGGAAGACCATCTTTTTGAATATAAATATTATTATTGAACTCGAAATAACATTGATTGAGGCAAAGATTAATTAATTGTTTTAATTCGCTCTTTTCGTTGTCACTATGTGGTGCGTTTTGAATGTGATTATTTAAAATTGTACTTAATTCTCTTTTTGGTATGGATGTGAACACACTCTTCACATCAAACGAAATTAATTTTAAATTATGGGGTATTGTAATATTTTTCAGTTTACGTACTAAATCTATTGTATTTTTAACGGAATGTCTGGGATTGAAATTTATAAATTTTGGAATTAAATTATTTAAGTGTTTGCACAATTTATATGTCGGTGCATTAATATATGAGACTTAAGGAACACAGAAAAGACATTTTAAGTAATAAAATAACTACTGGATTTTCAAAACATTGTATAGCTGAAAATCATTTCTTCAATAATAATAAATTCAAAATATTACATACAGGTAATAAGGGATTAAGGTTGAATTATCGGGAAGGCCTCGAAATAAGTAGAGCTGTAAAAGCCGGAAAAAACGTCGCTAATGACATTGAGGAACTGTGGGACTCCCCGATCGTTAACGCCCTTACTACTGAAAATACCGACAATAAGATTATATAAATAACTGTAAAATTTCTTGTACATTTATTCTTGATAATGGCAATGTGCCGAAACTAGTCGAAAATAAATAATTTTTGCGTGTAAAACAAACCAAGTGAAACTTACTTAACAATCCCTAATATTACTAAAATGTTTTACCAAGTGATTAATGAGACTCAAATTGAAAATATATTCTTAGAAAACACTTTTTTAATAAAAAATCTGACAACCATGTATTTTCATATCGTTGATTAATAAGGCACTTATTTTTTGAAAATCCATGGTTACTTTAATTAATAAAATATTTATGATTTTCAACACTGTTTTATTTACTTTCACTACAATTGTTTCTCTACGCTCCAGCTTCTTCAGGTAAAGAAAGTATTTTCATATGCAACCTTATTAAATTTCACTTCACTTTGACATATATTTGTCATTATTTTTTTGTGAAATTTGTATAAGTTTATCATACTTTCTGAAGATGTATACATTCAATCTGCTTAGAAACGGATGGTTATCAATTCGAACATTTACTTTAATGATAAATTACATTCCCCTCCTCACTGTCCTTATTTCCAAGTCTTTAGAATATATTCATATGCCAAACTCTATAATATCATCTGTTTCTGTGTGAATCTGAGTTCAACTATTTACTTTAATCTATCATTTTTGATATACACTTCAAATATTTTTCTTGAGTTGTTAAATTTATTATTATTAAATTATTAAATTAAACTTGTCTGATCCACTATTGCCTAATTTACATTTCTTTAAATTGGATCTTGAGAAGTTATAAGCCTCAATACAATATTTTTCTTCTTAATTTTTTTTCTTGAAATTAATCAATGATTCGCATAACCTGAATATTATCACACCATTTCTGGCCACTTTGTATAGGCACAAATAACAAACCTGAGGAATTAATAAATAGGTTACTACGATAAATTAACACAACGTATGCAAACTACAAATATTATCAATTTGTAGAATACCGGGTGTTGAACTTTGTCAGCTTCATACCCGTAATGAAATCAGCACGTTTACAAAATATCGGTTATAATGTAACCTGATTAATAAATGTTAGCTACTTTTATTATTTTTATGTGTATATACAAACATCTTTATTCAGACAATATTACATAAGCTTATACATACATTTATATTAACCTAACAAGAATAAATATTGTGTTACTTTGTCCGGGCTATCTATCATAGGGTTTTTTTGTCCTATTTTTATTTATTTATTTAGAATATTACATCTTAAAAAAATACAAAATCCCATTAACTAAATTCACCCATTCGCACAAACCTTCCCTCATTCATCCACAGCAGTAACAGCTCCTTGTTGAGCTAATTAAAAAATAACCTAATAATAAATTTTATTTTTCAAACGGAAGAAAAAGGAAAATAAGCAGCGGGTCGGATAAAGAATGAGTTCGCGGCGGATTAAATTAATTAGCGTGCTGACGACGACGGCGGCGGCCGATTGCGACCTGAGTTCCCCCCTAATCCGTCGGGAAACCATTTAATTAATTGGGCACATTCAATTTTAATTAAAATCAGCACTTTCGATGACAACTCCATCGATTATCAATAAAACCGAATCAATTTCAGTTAGCGTCAATTAATATAAATTAGTTATTATGAACGTGACGGGTGAACATTATGTATTTATTTGAAATATATTTGATTTGTGGGATTTTAATATAAAAAAATCGTCAACCTGTCAATACAAATTAAATATTTTATAATTTTCAGTAAATATTTTCAATACTTGATTTTCTTAAAACAAACTTAATCTGGAGAATTTAGGTTTACTATATTCCATTGTCAAATTATTTTGATAATTTGTAAAACATTTGCACACAATAATTGCCTTTTATGATGAAAAAGTAAATGAATTGAATGAGACATCAAAAAATATGCCAAGTGTTGTTAGTCTATATACACTTTCCAGTGAAGGCCCAGCGATCAAAATTCATTCGTAAAAGAATGGATGAAAAACATGTTGTTCAATCAGTCACATACCCAATTAAGAAAATGTTTTGGGGCTGTTTATCGTATTCGGGACCTCGCAAGCTTATGAAGGGAATGGAATGATGAATACAAAATTTAAATAAATGCTGGACCGATGTATGAAGAAAGTTCAAGCCAATGGCAATGCAATTTTTCAACATGACTATAGCTATATTTTCAAAAGACTATAGTAAAATATTTGGAGGACAAGAGCGTTTTGGACTGGCATTGAAATTCGCAAGATTTCAATTCTTTTGGAGGTTTATGGGCGATTTGCAAGGAAAAATTAAAAAAATAAGGACTGTTTTACGAAAACCAAGATAATGGACGCAGAAATTCAGGTAACGTACACCTGCCGTTGCATATCAATACTGCATTGTGCAGTATTTTATTGTTATGTAACGGAAGGTGTACATTATGTAATTCAATGTCCAGCGTGGGTATTTTCCCGGGAAGTAGTTGTTTTAATGTGCATTTGTTTGACGTACTTACGTAACGTATGTCAAAAGTCACAGGGCTAAATGTGGAAATAATTTATTAATTATTTTCAAATCATTTTTATTTAGTAGTATTTGAACCTTGTTTATATGTCTAACAATAGTTTTATTTCGAGTAAACAATATTTCCAAAAAAATCTTGAGTTCAGATTACTTCGAAAAACACTGTATAACAATTCAATTTATTTTAAAATAATAATCTGTAATTAAATAACAAATATTTGCGTTTGCAGAATTTTCATTACGAAGTCCTAATACATGTGTTTAAATATTAAAACCGTTCTCAATTAATTTGGCAAATAATGATTTTATGTAGAAAATTAAAGAATCCTTACTCTAAGAGTATTCGGTATCCTAATTTGCAATTGTAATTATCACCCTATCTTTTTAAATGCCCACGTTTCCAACAATTATCCATCCGGCGCAATAATTGGACGAACACGGTGTGTGCGCGCAAGTTTAGCAAAGGGTAAATGGTGTGTACACGCGAGCTTTGGCAATCTGTGCCCTTTTCGAGGGATTACTTCCAGTACATATCGTACCCGGCTGTAACTATCACACTGCCAGGAACTATTTGTTACTTTAACTGCCGCCTCCAGATGTTTCCCCGTTTCCTTTCGGGCGGGCGAAATTTTTAACGATTATTACCTCCATCAATTTCGCTCAAAGTGTATTTTAAACACTAACTTACACCGACAAACTGTTTATTTGGTTTTATAAACGTTTCAGGGTGCATCGCTTTGACCGTTTTATTAATGTGGGTGCTTTAAATATTAATAAATCGTTTGAAGTGTTTACTTAATATATATTTTATTTCAAGCTAAATATTCTCTTTTAGTCTTCTATATTTAGTAAATACACTATTTTTAAATAAATAAAAAGATTTATTCAAATATTTTTGATAATTTGCCGGGTTGTCCGTGGTTCTTCCATAGATTTTAATGGTGCAATACTTTTTCACACATAAAATTAGTAACGTGTTTTATTTTCTAATTGTATGTGTAAATATTCATTACGTCGTCATGTATCACACTGCATCGCAGTATACAAATTATTCTGTATAATATTGGATTCCCGATTCAGGACCTTCCTTTGTACAAAAGGAAAAGATTCCCGCAGTGAGAGAAGAGGTTACTCTCTTCTCTTTCTAGATAAGAATATTTTTATAAATTAAACACATTATTTTACAAAAGTTGATTCTATGCCACTGATTTTTAAAAACGAAAAATAAATACGTTTCAAGGGTCTTGGGTACTAAGTATTTACGAAAAACTCTCAAATCTCGCTTAATACTGCATACATTTTAAATCCTTTTTTATGTATTATCTTAAATTTATGTACAGAGGAAATGAAGATTATACATTGCATTTATTGTTGTCTAAAACAAAAAAATAAAAAAAAAATATTTTAAACGTCTAACCGATCTACTTCGTAATTCATTTTAAAAAATATTTTATTCTAATAAAATGTACTTTAGTATCATTATTAACTGTGATTTATAAGTTATTAGTATTTTACACATTATTTGTATTATAATAGTAATCATCGAATGGCGAAATTTTTATATTAGTAATCAATTTAATGCAAATATTGTGCATATTAGTTGCAATTTATTTAAACTAGTTTATCAAACAAACAAAAATGTTGAGAAAAGAATTAGAAATATACATTGAAGGGATGTGTCGTGGCATACAAACATTTGTGTAAACATTATTTATTTTAATGAAATTGTTTGAATTTTAAAATTATTTTATTATTTTATTTTATTCAAATTTGTTTTATTGTTATTATAGAAAAACAGTGAATACAATCTAAATCTTAAAAATTCCAACATCCACAATCCACTTTTCATAAAATCATATTATCACATACAAGACAAAAGACAAAGACTGCCATACAGAAAGACCAATGGCCGATAGCCATTTGTAAATATTTAATTTAATGTATTGAAAACCTTTTATAAAAATTAAATAAAGTTTTCAATAAAGATGATTATATATGTATATATAAAATAAATAAGTTTTTTTTTAAATTTTGTTAGAAACTTATATAACACACAAATATTTATTAATGCAATTTTATTACTTTTAATTTAAAAATCAATTTCTTATAGACAATGAAAATGTATTCTAGACTTGAAAAAAGTGATTTAACATAAAACGCTTTGATGTCTGGAAATAAACTTTTAAGCTGTATCGATTCAACGGATAGAGTATATAAACATAAACATGCACCAGCCAGCCATCAATGACCTTACAACCCCCCATTATGCATTCAGTCGTAGTTTCCCAACTTCCTGTGCGCCCCCGTTTTCATTTGTGCACGCGCGTGAGTGTACCCACTCCAGTAAGTTTCATTCGTTCCAGGCCGAATTATTCAGCGAACTGTTGCGTCAAAAACGGCCTTAAATTAAAACGGGACCCACTATTGGATGCGCGTGCACTTCCTCTTCTTTCGGCCATTAATTACAGTTACCACCCTCTTATATTCACTCCTTATTTACGAGGCTCTCTCTCTTGTTTCATGGGAATAAATTTCAGGCGAGATAGAGCCGCGAACTTATCTCCTACTATTTTTATTAATGCGTTTCAGTGGGATTGTTTCAGTTTCGGTTTTGTAATGTAAATTAATCCGGTTCGTTGCCGCTGTGTCTGGCGTTCTATAGAAATGGGCCATGAACCTTTTATGTGTATTTAATTCTTGTTTTAAATTACGCTTGTTTCATAATTACATGTTGTAATTTATGTATGATACAAAATTAATTGCCATAAATGGGCATATTAATATTAATAGCCCGGCGAATCCACCATATGTAAATTATATTTTGTGGATACATTCAACATTTGCAAACTATGTCAAAAATTAAAACTTTCTGAGAGATTATATAATGTAATTTACTAAAAGTTTACTCAATTCACGTTTTATTTTTCCCCTAAATGTTTTTTATGTATCAGTATACATATAATGATTGTAATTTTTGCAGTTATGATTGAACGTAAAGTCTGTTTACTTTAAATATGGTTAATAAAATTTATTATTTAAGGAATTTAATGAATGTACTTCAAGCTATGTTTGAAGTGAAGGAAAAGTTATTTAAGTCTAATGTTGAAACGTTTAATTCTTTATATATTTTACAAAAAAAAAATTAACTTCTGTGTAATAGTCACTGATTAAATAATAAATACATGCATTTTAACATTTTTATACGATCTTCATATTTGAGTGTCTAATTCTTGAGAAAGTTCTAAATGTATCTGACAAGTTATATTTTCTACGACATTTTTATCAATTGCCAACGTCATTTTTTGAGATTTTCTTTCGATTCGAGTAATTATAATTGAAATTAAATTCATAATATTATTTATATAGATATGTAGATATTGCAAATATATTGTCAATACATGATATCTGATCATTTTCAATCGTAAATATCACATTTTACAAAGATCAAACGATTTGTCTTTCACACTCCCACACAATTTTATTTATCGAATGTACATATTTATCTTTTTTTTTTTTCCTCCTTCCCATCTTTTTCATTCCTCTCGCATTCAAATCATAGCCCCGGCCAATCAATCACCGAGCGCCGATATTTTCAATTCAACGAACGCGCTTTTAAACTGATAAATTCCAATGTTATCGCGACGACAGAAAAGAATCCAATAATAAACCCCGCGCGGGTGTATTTTTTTTGCTTTATGCTCTTCGCTTTTCATTTTTTCACGTGTGTGCATGAATGGGGCGCGCGGCCTATTGTGAGGACACCTACATGAAAACGCGATAGGTGAAAGGGCCGTCTTTTTTTCCGCCCCAGTTGGCCCTCGCGGGGTTTCGGTTTTACAGTAAATAAAATGTAGGTTTTGTGTTTTGGGTCGAGGAGAAGGTATGCGAGCGTGAAGGGAGGGAACGAAGGAAAATAAAAGTAAGGAGCGCGCGGGGTTTCTCTCGTGGTGAAAGTGAACGGCGGGTATTGGAAATATGTGTAGACTTTTATTCGGTGTGATTTAATATTAATTTATTTAAAATAGGGGAAAAAAAACATGAAACATAAAAGAATTCAAACTCTCTATTTTTATTAGATTTTTTTTTAATTATAATGCATAGACGATAGCAAAGAATTAGTGAAGGGAAACAAAGAGTAATATTAATAATCGAGTATTTCTAAATGAGCAGTTTTTAATAAATAAAGTCAATAAGTAACAATAAATTGATTTTCATTAATAAATAAACAGTTGCTAATGGTAATAGAATATGTTGCATTTATAACAATGTCATATATTTTATTTTACAGTAACAAAAAGATTGATTTTGCCTTGATTAACTTGATTTTTTTTCCTAAAAAAAATACAAACAAACTGTAACATATTTTGTATAATAATATAAAAAAGGAGTTATTCTCTTTGTCACAGATATATTTTGTATAGTGAAACATTATTTAGTCTCTACAGAAAATGTAATTTCAACGCCATTACTTAATACTGGGTATTTTTATGCAATATTTCCAGCAAAACTTTTATTAATATCCCGGCGCATCCACCACATTATCATTAAATAAAAATAGATGTTCAGCTTACTCTGCCAAAAAAATAAGTTCCATTTGACGACGTTAAATTTCTAAATTTGAAATTTAGAATAAACTAATTTCCATTTACATCATATTTTGTTATTCTGAATACACGCCCGCTTAAGCAAATAATAAAGCGAATGGAGTCCTTCAGAATAATTCAATAATCCGAAGAAAAAAAAAACCGATAAGTATTTCAAAGTTTTTAAATTCGTTAGCAAACATTTTCCCAACACCCGATAATCAAGAAGATAACTCCGTATTATCTGCCGTTCTCCCCCGCTGTTCCGTTCCTTCTTCGTAATTCTAATGAAGGGGCCCCGAGTTAAAAATCGCCTCAGGTAGATGAGCGGGAAGAGTTAGAAGAGGCAACTTCTGGCGATAATTTACGAGTCGGGACGTTAATTATGTGAAACAGATGTTTGGGCCGCTACGGGGAACGTTTTGAGGCCGGAAAACGGAATTAAAATTTTCAAGTCGGTAAATTCCGACCGTCAAACTTTATCACACCTGAGAGGTAATTCGCAATTTTGCTAATTACCGTTTTTCTTTGCAGTTTTCCGCGCGCGGGAAGTTCGTAATAGAAGTTGGCCGGGTAGTTTTAAAGTTTTATAAGTGCCATTAGTGGGGGTTGAATTGCAGGAGATGTATTTTGACATGTGGATTATTCATTTATTAAATTTATTAGACAATAATAGATTACATAAATATATAAGCTTATTTATTAAATAATACTACAAATAATAAAGATTGTTTATTGATATAGTAAAAAGTTTATTCTTTTAATTTAATAAAATGTTCAGCCACCATTCATCTAGCGTATATATAACTAGCGATTATCTACCTTTTAGACTCGAATCGTTGACAATGCCACATGAAATTATGCGAAAGATGGCGCTTGCGTCGCCTTTCATTTATTATGATTATTCTTTTGATAATCAATAATTTGTACTAAAATGTCAATAATCAATCTTTATCATTTATGAAATGATAATATTCTTTGATATATATATATATATATAAAACATGATTAAATTAATTAAATTAAAATTAATTTTAAATTATATTTATATCTATAAATTGAAGAGATTCCATTTATAGAAAAGAGTATTTATTCACTTGGTCGCAGTTATTTAAATAAATTAAATAAACATAATTTAAAAAATATTATTAAATTATTCTCTCTGTGACTTTTGACTAGCGTTATGTAAGTACGTTAAACAAATGCACATTAAAACAACTACTTCCCGGGCAAATACCCACGCCGGACATTGAATTACATAATGTACACCTGCTGTTGCATTTCAATAAAGTATTTAATAATGCTATAAATTTTTATCCGAGAAAAATTTAATGCAAAAACAACAAAAGGAACGTTACTTAATATAAGGCCATCTGCAGATACGTGTACATTATATAATTCACTCTAGGGGATTGCCATTGGCGTAAAAAAATGTAAAATTCTTTCTTTTTATATAAACAGTTGTACCAACAGGCGTATTTGTTTGTCTACCTATCAATCTGCAGTCACTGTTGATCACTCTGTGTATATTTAAAAATTAAATAATCATTTCCTCTATGGTTACTGCAACTTTTGATTCACATAATGTAAGCATTGTATCTCCCAATAAAACAGGAATGCATTTATAAATTTATTTTAATATTATCTAAATGATATACGTTAACCAACAAATTATGTATTATTGAAATTTAATACATTTATTCTCCTTTATTAAGGAATTAATTATTAATATTTTTTTAATTTTTATTAATTTTTTAATTATTAATTAAAATATATTTAATTAAAATATATGCACTCAACGCTAATTATAACTCCTATAAGTGTCCGAAGCTGTACTTAATATTTAATTAATCCCCGTTATATTTTGTAATTAATTTATGTAATTATTAATGTAATTGGAGTAAGTCCCAGTTTAATTTAATGTGAAGAGTAAGAATCTGTTTCACAATGTGGATAACGTTGAATATGCCACGGTCGCGGTTTCGCCCTGGGGATGTGCTTTGTGAAGGGAGATGAAACTTTCAACCTACGTCAATATCTAAGGCCAACCTCAAGCCCTTTAACATTGTTAAACTAACACGGCTCCCCCTCCTAGTAGATTTGAAATGTATTAATATTCATCGAAATATAAAAAATATATATATTAAATCATATTGAAAAGGATGTATAGGTCTTTCTGTCTTTTCAATCTGATTTAATTAATGAATTGTTAGAGTTAGAACATTGAAATCTCTTCAATTCATAGATATAAATATAATTTAAAATTAATTTAATCATGTTTTATATATATATATATATATATATATATATATATATATCAAAGATTATTATTACTGGCCAATACATAATTTAATTATGTATGTATGTGTGAAGGTGTGCTATAAGCACTGTGCATAGGCCTAAAAGGCCCCTAGCCTCAAAACATAATTTAATTAATTTTAATGAATGTTGAATGCTTACTTACTTGTCCTTTTTGTGAAAATTTGTATAATTATTATTTGATGGTAGGTACTGTAGTACTTATTAAAATAAGTAGAGAATATAAGGGTATTGATATATTTGTTTAAATAATTCAAAATATCACAGAGGTAAAGCAGAAAATAATTTAATAAATATTTTCAAATTATTTTTATATAATTTATTTAAATAACTGTGACCTAGTGAATAAATACTCTTTTCTTTTGAAATTAATGTGATAAATTAATCGTAAAAATTAATTAATAAAAAAAGTCAACAAATCTTGTTTTTAATAAAAATGCACAGTCTACATAAAATCTTTTCTTTTAAATTACACCTTTCCTTTCCTTGTGATATTTTTTTTTTTGTCTGAACTCAACCTCTTATTATAAAACTTCCCTTGTCTACCGATCGATTTGGCGCCAAAAATAAAATGCCCCCAAGAAAAAAAGGAAACTTAAAAATAACCCTATAAATTTCGAACAAACTCGGGTGCCGGATTCACATATATAGGTCGCGGTCTTTCCGCTTTTAATTTTTGCAATTAGTGGCGACCGCCGCTGCGGAAAAAGACCCCCTCCCCAAGAGGGCCCTACTGCAATTACAAACTTCTGCCCACTAATTGCTCCCCCCGGTTCCAAAAACTTGGGCCCTTTAGCCGGTGCAATAAACTTCCCGCGCCCGCACTACAACTACGATATTATTATGTGTATTATTCCCAGGGTTTGAATATCGCGAGGATGGTTTGTGTATGTGTGATAAATTCAAAAGAGGATTTATGGCCTCGCGAGGAATCGCAAAAGTTGGTTTAATGGTCTAATTTAGTTGAAATCTGGTTATAAGATCTAATAAAGGACGTATGGAATGTAAGTTGTTTGCATAATGAAATGGTGTATGCGCCGGGATTAACGAATTTATATTGTTTCTAGACATTTGGGTCCATTCCGTACATGAAATATTTAATTTAACGTACACGGTATTCTTTATCGTCACAATTTAAACGATTTTTTTTTAATTTATATGGATTCTTAGATTGTGATGTTAAAAATAACGTTTACGATAAATTTAACATTTTTTCGTACAGAATAGCCCCGAATATATCTTACAGTGAAGATTTTATTATATTTTTTTATATGATAAAGATATATCACTAATTATTATATTTTTTTATGGGATGTGGTAAGCAGAGATATGCATATGACCACTGGATCGTCTAAATTTTTCTGAGATAATTCATGTGGGGATTACATGAAATGAATCTTAAATATTTCCTCGCCAATCCTATTTTCCCAAAATGGTCCGAAATGGTTCGCTGAGTTGAATTAAGCTTTTCTGCTGTTCTGTTGTCAGAAAAGAATATTGCCTTATGGCCTTAACAACATCGTCGTCGATCAAAGATGGCCATCCAGAAAGGTCCAAATCACCTGTTTGAATTTTTCAAACCATCTTTTGCATTTCTATCAGAAACTGTACCTTCACCAAACATTTTCAATAAATTTCTGCATGCTTCTATAACATTTCTTCTGTATTGAAATTCGTATAAAATACATTGGCGTAAATTAACTTTATCAGCAGCAAAATAGAAAAGAGTATACATTCACTTGGTCACAATTATTTAAATAAATTGAATAAAAATTATTTGAAAATAATTAATGTGTTCCTCGTGGTAATTAATGTGCAAATAATTTATTAATTATTTTCAAATAATTTTTATTTAATTTATCAGCAGCCATAGGTATACTATCGCTTCACACTTGAGACTAATGTTAATTAAATTTATTATAGTTAATTTGCTTATATAGAGAAATATAAATGAAATAAATAAAGATTATATTTTTTCTCTAGTTTATCTGCAATCATGATGTTGTTAGGTTAAACAAATTTCAAAAATCTTAATCATGAGAAAATAATAGGATTTTAATTGAAACAACGCTTATATCATGATTAATTAATAACGATATAATTAGGACGTTAGTTACTAAAGAAGATACGGCTCAATAAATAATACGACGGATATTTGTGAATTGTGTAGGAATCAGAGTGTAAAAGAATCAATAATTCAGCGGACGTGGGCCTGTTCCGGCAAAAAAGAAAAATGTGGAAATCAGGAAAAGTGGGGTCATTACGTGGGTAATAAAAATCGGCAATATTCTGGATGCATTTAGGCAATCATTTTCGGCGCGGCTGTTCTTCCCCATAAAACCCGCTTTATAGGTAATTTAAAGGTAGCCATAATACCACACGTGTGCGCCCTAACATATAATCTTGTAAGCCAAAATACAAATATCAACTATTAACAAAACAAAAAATATATATAGTGCTAATAGAAAGAGGATTTATTCACTTGATCACAGTTATTTCAATAAATTAAATAAAAAGAATTTGAAAATAATTAATAAAGTATTCCCTCTTTAGCTACTGTGACAATTTGACTTATGTTACTTTTACAAATATCTAATAATAGGCATTTGCTGTTGCATAACAATAACATTTTATATAATGCAAACGGACATTAATGGATCTATTGGTCTGTATCATAATAAATGGTCTATATTTATTTCTTGGTTTATGGATTTTTTAAGGTTGTATAATTAGTGTTTCGAATTACTTAATTGTTATACATGGGTTGGAGTTTTTATAAAATTATAAATCATTTGTGAATTTAGTTAATTTTTTAAAGTTTAACGTAAGTGCCCATGTTTAACATTTCTTTTGCATTATTGTAGTATTCTTGATTGATGATAACGCATTAGCTTTATCTGATTTAATAAATTAATTAATATGCGTTCTTACCTTATAATTTTATAACAGTATTTATGCCAGGGTTGCATTATATTTTTGCGACGTCGGTCTTCTTTACAAACGTGTACTTCGGAGAGAAGCGAATTGCTTATGATTCTTCTTCCTTTTATTAAATATGAAATACAAATTGCGGATGATTAAGAACTTATACTAAAATTTCATTAAAAGAAAACTCGAATAGTAATCAAACTATTGTCATAAGCGGTACAAAATAAAGAAGGCAATATGTTTTTTTTTTTTTTTTGGTAACTATTTTTTTTTTAATTTTTTAAATATAGCCATTTTTTTCTTTTTTGTATGAAATATTTAATATACATATACGAATATCTTTATTCAAAAATTTTGAAGTAAAGAATAACAGTCTTTTTGTTTGTGATTAAACACTTCACGTAAACTCAAAAACTATATATTTATATGACAATTTCATTAAACCAACACATTCTATTAATATCAGTAATTCTTTCCTATTTATTAAAAAATATTACTACTTATTAACTTTATTTAAAATTGCTTATTTAGAAATAATCGATTACAAATATTACTCAATTTTGCCCAACACAAATAATTATTAACTGTTTGCCCGGCGCATTCACCATAAACGAAAAATGCTTTAAAATACCCCATGCAATTTTATAGCGTACTATCTGTTAAGAACTTAAAATATTAAGAGCTATAAAAATACTCTGGGAGAAGTTAAACCCTTTCTTTCGTTGATTAATTCTCGTGAAAATCCCCCGTATTAGGAAAAGTCGGCTGCCACGTCGGCAATTGAGATCGCGATATCCTCGGAGCTAGTCCGCCCACCCCGGTGGCTTTTTCTCCATTGTTCCTGCGGACGTCCGCAATTTCCTTAATGCCGTCCTGTACTGCTTTTCGGCAAAAAAGGGGCGCACACTTTCCCCAATAAATCTCTGCCCATTCATCATCTGGACGTGGCCCGGTTGAGTTATCTCGACTTAACTTAATCCAGCATATACTACACATTAATTCTCTCACTTATATACTCGCAATATAATTTATATGCGTTATTGCGAGATTAGTAATTTGATTATTTAACACGTAAAATTATGCTTAGTCAGTTATTTCATTTTCGCATTTCTCCAATTTGATATATTTTATATTAAATAAAAATGATTTGAAAATAATTAATAAATTATTTCCACATTTAGCTCTGTGACTTTTGACTTACGCTACGTAAGTACGTTAAACAAATGCACATTAAAACAACTACTTCCCGGGCAAATACCCACGCTATATATTTTATTTTAACCGTATTTAAAATTGCAGTAGCTAAAATAAAAAAATATTTAATTTGTATTAATCAAAATTGTTTAAGAAATATTTAATTATAAATTTTAAATATTTATGAAAATTTAAAAAAAACTTATCTAATTTAGTTCACGAACTGAAAATATAAATTAACAATAATAACGTTAAATAAAAATTATTTGAAAACAATTAATAAATTATTCTCACATATAGCTCTATGACTTTTAACTTACGTTACGTAAGTAAGTTAAACAAATGCATTTTAAAATTTTCAAATAATTTGTATTTAATTTATTTAAATAACTGTACCCGAGTGAATGAATAATCTTTTCTATTTATAATAATAACGTTGATTGGCGAGATAGATCACTGCTTAATAGTCAAGACAAACATCAAAATGTATTGTATAAATAAATGTTTTAAATGTTTACAATGTATTTGTTTAAATGAATAAATATGCATACAACAGAAAAAAAGAAAATTAGAAATATTTAATTAATACCACAAACAATCAAATCGGTGTTTAGAAGAAATAAAATAATAAGGATGAATAAGACATATACACAATCAAAAGAATTTAAATATAATTATTATATTTTGTTTCACTGGCATTTCCTTTTTTACATATATTTAAATATTCAGTGAAATATCATTGATGTCATAAATTGTTAAAAAAAAAACATATTCCAATATTCAGTGAATTAAAATCCTCCCTTTATATAAAGTATATTTTCGACGTGTCATTATCAAACTGACAATGATTTAAAAGAAGCAATTAACAGTTACATATACACAAATATTTTTAAACTGTATTAATTTCAGTTATACAAACAAAGCTAAATACTGTTTCTGAGTTATTTATTTATTTATTTTTTTGTTTGTTTAAAGAAACATCAAACAAAAAAATGCTGCTTGTTTGGTTGAGCAATTACTCTGCGGTAATATTTTCCCCTTTGGCATCCAAAAAGCTGTTCTCGCAGATGAAACGGGAAAGGCGAGAAGGGATTTTCTCCCTTATTATGACATAAACGTGGGCCTCTCACTTTCGAAGCCCCGTCGCTTGGGATAATTGATCGTGGTGCTTGTCGGGTCTGTGATATGCCCTCTCACGAACTTGATGTATAGACACCGTTACATTTTCACTTGTCCGGAAGTAGGAAATGGGAAAAGTTAAATATCCTCACCTGAAATTTTTACAAAAATAAAAATGCGCACTTTTTTATTAATTTTGCTAGTTACTAATTTATTTAAAATGGTGGGTTTATAAAATTAATGCTATATACACTAACCGGCAAAAAAAAAACGGGCCATCAAGAAAAAAATATAAAATAACTAATTTATATTAAATAAAAATTATTTGAAAATAATTAATAAATAATTTTCACATTTAGCTCTGTGACTTTTGACTTACGTTACGTAAGTACGTTAAACAAATGCACATTAAAACAACTACTTCCCGGGCAAATACATTTGTTTAACGTACTTACGTAACGTAAGTCAAAAGTCACAGAGCTATTTAATTCTTAGTTTAATTTAGTAATGATTGAAATCAAAAGGAAAATTCATTATTGAATAGAAATTAATCGAAAAAAGAAAAATTAAGGCAAAATAAAATTTAATTTAAAAAAGTATAAAATTGTACAAAATACGGATTTTAATATTCATTAAAAAGTTCAAACTTGGTATTTTAACCGAAAACCCTACTGATATCTAATAGAGCCTATATCCTCCCCGTGCTTGAATCATCACATCGCGTAACCGACGAGGTACTGAATTAATTAAAGCTGTTAAAAGATCTTGAGGTATTGCATAGAATTCTTCTTGGAGTGCCAATTTTAGCTCTTGGAGGGTCTCTGACAAGGCTGGGCTATATATACACATATATATATATATATATATATATATATACATATATACATATACATATATTTATATACTGCGTTCTTCATGTCACTGTTTATTTTGTTATGATCACTATGATCACTAACTGTCTAATGCATTGGTTTGCTAAATTTTTATTTTGAATTGATTGAGGGATGGATGATTTTAGGATTGATGTCAGGATTTCGAGGAGTGCATAACTGTGTAATGGTGGAAAATTAATTCTATCAAATAAAATTATTTTATGTAGTTATTGAAGAATACGAAATTAAAAAAAAACAGTTAAAACCGGCTCAAATTAACACATTTCATAAATTTCATTCTACCCATTTGAATAATCGTTCAATTCCGCGTTTGAAAAACTCGAACAATTGACATGGTACTTAAAGATAACCTGCGGTAATAGAGGTTTCGAAGTATCAAATGTCCCCCGATAATTGAATTTAGCGAAACAAAGTGGTAAACTCCATTCGGGGAATAATGGATGAAAAGCTCGCGCTGAATGAACGAATGAATGCATTTTGGAATATCGAAGTCACAAAAGCCGTCTATATCCGTTCCCCGCCATACGTACACGTCTATATTTCTGCCATTCCGCAATCTGAATCGATGATATCAATGAAGGCAATCTTGCGCTTCGGCATTAAAATACAATACGGAACATAGGAATAGAAAAGGGACGGATAAACTAGAGATTGAAATGTAGTAACGTATATTTTATTTGAAAAATGAGGATTTCTCACACAAAAAATTACATTTATATGAATATAAATACATGATATAAATGCTGATATAAATTTTGTAATTGTTGTTAAATATTTTTTCCTATTCATTTTATTTTATTCCAAATTATTGCAATATTAATAAATACTTCACTAAAACTGCGAAATAATTATTCAAACATTTTAGTTTGATGCATTTTTATATTATTTCATATATTTTAATTGGGATATCCGGCGCATTCATGAAAATTCTATATTTTCATTATTATATATAATAATAAAAATACACAGACAGCAGATGGGAAAATAATTCAATAATAATGAAAGAGCAAAAAAGGACCATGCTCCATAGCTTAGACTGGTTAACTCATAACACATTCGTTATTCGTTATTTAGGTCATAAACGTATTCATGTGTAAAACGCTACTTACCAATCTTATTATGTATTATACTATTATAATAATTGCTTTATTAAATGAAGGAATCCATATTCTAAAATTTGTTCCCCCAACTACACATGCTGATTCAAAATTCTAAGCAAATAATCTAAGAAATAACTGAGAAGTTTGTAATCTATAAATAGCAATAATTACTCTAATTATAACATAACTTATAAATAAAGATTTGAATACAATATAACAATATATTAAGTATTAATTATTAAATAAAAAAAGCTCTCATTAGTTTTCTTTTTCTAATTTTAAAAAGTTCATTAAAAAAATACCTCATTTATTCATAGCGGAATTAAAACGTGCACGTTTGGTATTCTATTATATTAAAGTGAGATTCGTGTTATCTGTAAGCCGTCCATTTACTTCACAATCTCGTTTGGTTTATCTTTAGCACCGCTTTGCGCAAAGCTAACTAGATCTATTCATTACGCTCATACTGCGGGCATGCCTCACTCACTTTTCTATTATGTCTACGTGCTATTGCACTTAATTTCACAGCATTTTTTTTCCTTCTACTTGAAGTTATTTCAGCTAAACGTAAAGCGTTTTAAATTATACGAAATCAAGCTGAATTACGTGTTCTTGGGAAAAAAATTCTCGACCTGTTATGCGAAGGTGGGGAATTCATTTGTATTTAGGGTATTAGGGCGTGCACTTAATCTATTATTTAAAATGGAATGTATGCTGGAGAATTCAATAAAAGCGAATAAAAAAATCGTATAATGTATAATATCAGAAGGAATTATTTGTAATATATACAAACGTATATATTTATTCAGACAATATTATAACAAAAAAATACAAAATTTATAATAACAATCTGTACTATTGTGTTAGTGATCTGTCGTGGGCTAACGACCATAGATCTTTCTGCCAATTTGTAATATTTTCTTTCTGTTGTAATTTTATATACAGAGTGAGTCAAGGAAGTGCCGGGTCTTAGATATCTCTCTTATTGAACTGCCTTAAAAATTAAATCCATACGAATCATTCATATTTTTAAAAGGAAGCTCCGATTATTCCTAGCGATTCGAAAAAAATAGAAACAATAATGTAGATTTTATTTGAGACTATTTCTTCCGCTCTCGATTGATGGCACAATGTTCGCTAAAATACCGCAACTTTAATTTTCGAAGAAAGTTTATAACATTAAATGATAACAGCTAATTATTAGTGCACTATCGTAATATCCATACTGAACTGAAATTGTTTCGCATGTGTATTGTAATTATTTATTTTATATTGTTTTGTATTATCTGTATAGTCTGAATAAAGATCTGTGTATATTAGAATGAAATTAAGCAACGAAAATTTATAGCAATGATCAATAAAATTCGATCAATCCCTTTTTCCAACTGCAAAAATTACTTACACTGTAAGTTTTTGACAAATATCTATTGAAACAACTACTTCCCGAGCATATACCCCGCTGGACCTGTGTATAGTTTTAGTTAAATACTATTTTATCATCGTATATAAAATGAATTGTTAATGGGGATATTAATGAACAACAGCCGCAATCATTTAATAATCAAAACCTATTAATTACACGAACGCGATTTCAACAATCAATTAACACTCGTGTTTTAATCCTAATTGACTATGCACGTCCATTTTAATATTCAATTCAAATGAATTATGAATAAGCGCTGGATTTAAATCCACTTGTATATTCCCGTATATACAAAATTTCCATTATTATTGTTATTTACTTTTTTGCTCTTTTTGGCAAAAAAAACTGTTCAATTTTTAGTGTGGATAAAAATCCACAGGGCGGATACTTGAATGGGAAAGGTTATTTTGAGAGCGCAGCGTGAGGTACGAGGATACATTAGGACACAATGCGAAAACTGTGTGCATCCCTCTTTTTATGTTCGCACGCTTTCAAGTGAAGTTCCACCCCTGTTGAGACATTTTATTTAGCTCGCATTTATGTGTATCCCCGAACAAACAAAAATAAATAAATAAAAAGAAACGCGTTACATTTACAGAAATATCTTGTTTCCTTTAAAAGAATATATATATATATATATATATATATAAAGTGTATATTTTTATTATTATAGCTTTTTGAGGGTATTTATTATTTATCTCACTTGATAAAAATTAAATACAGAGATTTTTTTATTTACGCAACTATTACATTTATATACAATGAGGTCCAAAATTCCTAAATAACCATCACCAGTTAATTATACGCTAGATAAATAAAAAATAACAGTTAAAATAGTAAATTAAATTTTGGGGCATTAGCGTGGTCTAATTATTAAAAACAACAATCTCAAAAAATGGCCCTGCCATTTTTTGAGTTTATTTGTTTGACAGAAAAACATTTTTTTGTCAGATTTGGTTTTCCTTCAAAGACAAAAATATATTTCTATTTTGAATTTTGAAAAAAGGCTAACGGCAAGGCTTCACAAATTCAATCTACTATGTTAACTGTTTTTTTTTGTTTTCTATTTCCAACACTCGGGCGGATAACTGTGGCGACAACTGAAATTAATACAGACGATCGAGATTCGTTGCTTTGTCCACTAAACGAAGGGGAACTTATCCTGTTTATCAGATCAGAAAATTAAATGGCCATATAATAGTTTGATGAATGGTGGTTGAATATTTTATGTAAGAATTATGTATTAAAATACAATGTTTATTTTAATACAATTTCATAACTTGTTTTAAGTAGAGTTACTCGCTTTCATACAAAATATTCGACTTTTTTGATGAAAATGTTCTTTGGTCCATACTAAATAATTTAAAATAAAACTTCAGTAATGTAAAGTTTTAGCAAGATATTTTTTATTTTTGGTGAATGCGCCAGATTATGAAAAATTCAGTTCATGTAAATAAAAACTTTCCATGTAAATTTTTATATAATTTTATAACGAAAGCGATTCAACTTTAATAACCGCAATCTATAACACCATCCAACAATAAATCATGGCAGATAATAAAAGTTAATAAAACAGCTCAGTTTCTCTTTTTTTTTTCGTATACTTTTTTTATATGATAACAAATAGCGGGATTATGCACTACCAGACAAAGCTCGGAAGGGCGAAATGAACCAGCAACGCGGACAAGTGATGAATACGGATTAGGGATGGCTCTGGGCCGTCGTAATTTATATGAAGGACGGCGGTCGGGCTTTAAATTCGAAAATTATTATCCGTCCTAATAGAAAAATCCGGGAATCGAATCGCATCCTCTCTTTTTTCCTCCCTTCCTCTTTTGTGAGCGAGCCTTTTGTGAAATCCCGCCGAGTTTCCATCCGTAGTGAGGGTATGAAATCGCACGAGAAAAAAGGAAGCTTCAGCGGATTACCGATTGATTCCTCAATTATATTTTTGTTATTTCTTTTTTTTTATATTTATATTATAAAAAGAAAATACTATAATCTTAAGTCCTGAAACGGACTGTAAAGCAAATAAATTGATAATCTTAACACGTTACAATACCGAATTATTTTACGCATTACACTTTTTATTTTAATAAAGAGAAGGGGAATTTTATATGGCACTTAAAATATTAACAACTCTTTAAATATGAAATAAATATGAATAAATTATTAAAAATCAACCAATAAAATACAGATAAGATTGAATAATTTTAAATCCTCAACTAGTTTAGGGTTATTAGTCTATTTTCAAGAGAATTTAAAATTTGTTTTATTAAAATTTCCATGGATATTTACATGAATTATTTCAAATTTTAATTAAGTTAAATTAAATTTTATATTCTCTTTAAAATGGGCTAATAACCCGAAACTAGACGAGAATTTAAAGTTATTTAATCTAATCTGTGTTTTATTGGTTGATTTTTAATATTTTATTCATATTTATTTCATACGATATGAACTACCAACGTATAAATATTAAAACCATTAACTCTTTAAGTAGTTATTATCGAGACGAAACTAGTCAGAACATATTAAATTAAAATTAAATTTCTGATACAAAACCAAGTGTTTTGATTTCAAATATAAAATATTAAATTACTTTTTTTAAATTTATTCTTATAATTTATTTTATTATAAGTTGTTATTACAACATTTTTATATTATTTGTTAAAAAAAAACAAATATCAGAAAAATATGATATATTTATAATTATACTATATATTTTTAGTTCATATTAATGAAAAATTTCATGAAAACATCACTCGAAGCTTTCTAAATGCACTCGCAAAATAATCTAACATTTTATATTTATTAAAAATTCCAGCCAGAATTTAATACAGAAAGGAAGTCAGGTAAAATGCATTAATAAAACACTCCTGTTAGCACTCCCCTCTTTAATTTATCTCAGTTAAAAAAGGAAAGAAAAATAAATCTTGCTAACAATGCGAGATGTGTCGTAGTCGACTTTTTCTCTTTCCAGTTAATTAAAGTCCCACACACTCGAAACAAAAAAATCGGGAAGAACTCGGTGATTACAATTAAGGGATGTTTAATGCATACAATTTGAAATTTACAAAAAAAGTGTGTAGGTGGCTGTTTGGTGGCACGGATTTCGTTGCTGCAATGCGGATAGCGCCGCTGAAAGCCTAGAATGGGATCCGTTCGAGTGGATTTTTTCGCATAAATGCATGCAGAAATGTGTATGGGAATATTAAACAGACTGTGTGGGGGTTTTATAATTACGCCGTATATTTTAATTAGGTTCTCACAAAAGAATTAATGCATGCTATTGTTGATAATAGAATTATTAACAAACCATTTTTATCCATAAATTATTTACATAGAATGTTTTTATGTAATAATTAATAAATTATATTGCGTATTGAGAGTGCAAGTAATAAGGACGTTCAATATTTAAGGGATGATGCCTACCCTACATATGTTCAATTTTTTATGGCAGAATTCGAAAGTATGTACATTTAAGATTATTTCTTAAAAAAATTCATATTGATTGGATACAATACCGAAGTTATGCGAGTTTATGTAAAGTTAGATGAGACTCTAGTAAATACATAGCAAATATTTAAACGCTATTTTAGTATATCAACGTTATTTTTCACGTTTTAATTTATTTCAATTGATTAATGGATCTTTTTATAATCTTAATGTTTTCATCATTATAATCCGTCATATTTATATTGTTGGTGTATTGATTTATCCATGTTTTATATATATTTTTTATTTATCATACCCCCCTTTTGCAATAATAATTTATTGTATCATATTTTTATATTTTCATACCATTTGTTATTTAATAATTTATTTTTATTTTTTTGTTCTACACATTATTTGAAGTATATCATTATTAAACATTTTTCTATTACATTATTTTTTATTTAATCTTATTATTTTTTACCAACACTATTTGTAGGTATTACACTTAAATTACAACCATATGGTATATTATTTCATTATTTTTCTGATTGAGATATAAACAGATGTTAATCAGAAAAATAATGAAATAATATACCATATGGTTATGATGCTTATAATTATGACACTTTTAATTCTCTATTTATTTGTTATGTTGTTTATATATATTGTATAATATTCATAATTAAAGGTGCTTTCCGAAAATATAGGATTAAATTTGTCAGCGATCCTATTTGCGCGTTTTTTTAGGTGGTCAAATAACACCATGTCTGGCCGACTCAATTGTACTTTAGCTGGTGTTGAAAATGTAAAGTCGCATTAGAATTTGCCTTCACTGTATGAAGGTTTACGTTCTAATTATATAAATATTCTCCACAGTATGTAATGACAGATCGAAGACAAATGAGAAATTATTTCACATTTAATGAATCGTTGACGATACCACTTGAAATTAGGCAAAAGGTGGCGCTTGCGTCGTTTTTAATTTATTATGACAAATTATTTATTTTTTATTCACTCTAATGAATGTGTTACTTGAATTATACACATCTTTAATTATTTTATAGATTTAATTGTTAGATGGAACGTATATAAATTAAACTAAATTCCTATTACAATTTAATTAATTAAAAGAGTCGTCTTCGCAGAAGAACGCTTTACTTTATACAAGCGAACGACAAAAAAAAGCAATTTCACCTAGCCATAAATTACAACGCTTAATTAATTAAATTGTATGTCTGTAAAAATTTAATTCAAACAACGTGCTATTCCCATTTTTTCCTTTCCCCTCCCTTTCAGAAAAATCTGCGAGTGGATAAGAATATAAACGGAATTGAACGAGAAATAGCCGTACAGTCGGATTTTAAAACCTGGTTTAATCCGCCTCTCGGGCGTTTAGGAGATCCAGTGTAAAAATTACCTTATTAAGTGAGAAGGGGACGGAGGCGACGAGTGGAAATACTCGAAAAAGGGATCCCGAGGGATCGCGGGGCCCGCCGGACGAGCTTTAAATTGTCGGAATTTGCTAAAAATAAAATTTATGGAGATTAACTGCGTTCTTGGGACGCGGAGTGAACGGTAAAAGAGGGCTCCGGAATGGGAACTGCGAATGCCTCCCTTATCGCGACACGGTCTTTCGCAACTTTTCGAATTTATCAAAAAAAAAAGAAGAGAGAAATATATCAAAGTATTGAGATAAAATAATGGATAATAGAAATTCTTCAGGTACTTTCATATTTGAGTCACGTGAATCATTTCATTGCATTAGTTTATAGAGAAGCAAAAAGCAATTTAGGGTATTGGTGTTTAAATTTTCCTATTTAAAATAAAACGATATGCAAATTTGAGCTTGAATAATCCCTACGCAGATGATGAATGCGCAATGTTCCAAATTCCGTGATTGGAAATCTGTAGCGAACTTCACATGGGTTACGAATTCTATTGAATAAAATTAAATATTGTAATAATACGTATGATTAAATTATTAAAACTCTACCAATAAAATAAATAAAAACACAAATTATAATGAATAACTTTAATGTCCTGTTTCAAGAAAAACTATTTAAAAATGAAACAACAGTTTTATAAGTTTCAAAAATTTATTGTATAGCAGTGGCTATACAATAAATTTCGTGAAAAAAAAACATTTTGTTCTATTGACAAATAGTGTAACATGGAGTCTTATAAAGTAAAATCCTCAACAATCGATTATTTAACTCGAAATCAGTTGAGAACAAATTGAAAAAATTCTGTAAATATTGTAAACCCACATACTACACATTGTAAAATATAACGTTATTTGTCATTAAAGATGTTAAATATATGTCAGTTGAGAATTTTATGTAATCCATTTAAATCTGGGTTTTGATAATCTATTCATATTTATTATTATAATACAAACTATCAATAAATTAAATAAAAATTATTTGAAAATAATTACATTTAGCTCTGATATTTTGACTTACGTTACGTACGTATTTTAAACAAATGCACATTAAAACAACTACCTCCCGGGCAAATATCCCGCCGCACATTGAATTACATTTACAATTATTTTCAAATCATTTTTATTTAATTTATTTAAATAACTGCGACCAAGTTAATGAATACTGTTTTCTATTTAGATGAACTATCAATTTTTAAATATTAACTCATTAACGCCCAGTGGCATATACCTAGATAACTGAATATTAATTATTGTAAATAATAACGTTACTAACAAATGTTATTTTTAATATCACTGTGTATCGTAAACCTGAATATTTAGATGTTTTTTAAATATATTTTACAGCTTGAACTTTAGATATTTATTCAGTTTTTACATTATTTCAAGCAAAAATGCTATGGTATTTAATGGTTTAAAAATATTAATTATAAAATAATGTATTTTTTATAGATTTTATAAGATATTTTGATTCCCTTTTTGTGTTATTTTGCAGTTTTATTTTTTTATTTATAAATGCATAGAATGAATCAGGCAAATCGATAAGGCTCGCATAATTGTAACACACACGCTAAACCGCACACGCCTAAATTAAACGCTTTCGGTTATTATAATATTTACCCCCGGCGTGCGCATTACATTGCGAAATTCCGCGGCGGGTTGAGTGTTTTTGGCGAGACCCGTAGGGGTTGGTTTGGCATTGGTTGGTTGAATCGTAAACGAACAAGTATTTGCTTTTAGTGTGTGTATTAATTTTACGGCGGCTACGTGCGGCCTGCTACACATGATGTCGACAGTGTTGATGTTGATGATGTTGCCCCGGAAAGACGGGGGAACGCCGAGAGGGGGAATTTACCTTGTAATGTTCCCGTGTACGCCACCCCCGGATCGAAAGTGAGGGGGCCGTTCGTCGAATGGAACGAGGCGTCCTCGGCGAACAGTCCTCGCTCCGGGGTTAATTTCAGCTTGAATATCCTGTAACAAAAAATATTTATAAAATTTAAATACAGAACAACATTATTATATAAAAAAATAAGGTTTAAAAAAATCATCGCTAGATTTTTCTGGCCATATATAAATTAGTAATTTATAAAAAAAAAATACAAAATTGTAGATTATTAGCCAGAAAATAATTAATTCTCTAAGTTTTTTTAAAGAAGTTTTAACTACTGGTTTTATAGAGGATGTAAATGAAGAAAAGGGAACATACAATTTTCACTATTAATTCCTTTATCTCCCTGGAAATTTTAGAAAAAAAAAGAGATTAATATTTTTTTATCAAATGGAAAGACCACTGGTCGATAGCTAATGAACACATATAAATTTTTAATTAACAGATAAAAAATCAATTGTATAGATTTTATAATTTTTATTATTTATTTTGTATACATTGTAACGAAAGTAAAAGAATAAACTGGAAACATCACTCTAGAATGTTCCACAGAACGTGAGACGGTAAACGTGGCGTCATCGAAAGTTCGAAAAACAAGCACGCTATATAAGCGAGCGCTAGTGGCTCTGCAGTCAGTCAGTCTATAACGAACGTCCGAATGCTCAACATCTCATTATAAATAGTGACACTATGATTAAAATAAATGTTTTAAGTGTACTGTGAATAAATAACTAGACATCGTGTTACTTATTTCCGAGTCTGATTAAACCCCATTTCTTGACAATATTTTTTGCTGTATATATCTGTTAATAAGAATTATTATACAGTGCATTCACAAATACAGGAACAAATTCATTTAAATTGTATGTGATTATTTAAAAAAAAAAAAGAACACTCGGACACTATTTTCAATTGCGCATTTTTTTCACTAAACAATTTATATACAGGGTGCAGAGTTAAAAATACTAATCGGTGTCTCCGAACGTTTTCCTAAAAAAATATCACCTGAATAGAATTTACTTAAAAAAATAAATGTGTTCTTTTCATTTTGATTGCACTGTATAAGGCCATTTTAATCTGTCAATAATTAGTTAACAGTAGAAGATAGGTATTTCATAATATATACAAAAATTACGTAGAATCCAAATGTGTAATAATATGTAGGATGTTCCATTTAAAAGAAGATTACTTTGTAAGGGCATTTGTTTATGGGACGCCCTGTATATTATATTTTTAGTGGAAAAGACGCGCTGTTAAAAATACTAATCACCAGTAATTCAAGTGAATTTGTTCACTTCATTGTGAAGGCACTGTAAATTTATATATATTTTTGTAGAATAAATAAATAAAGTCCTATTATTTATTTAAAATAATCTCAGTTTTTAAAAACAGTGATAACCAGAAAATTAGATTTTCACAAGATTTATTTTATTTAATAACAACACCACTTCATTTTATCCCCATGTAAATTCCAAAATATTAAACACTGCGTTAGGATAAACCTATTAATATCCACAATTAGTGATATTCTCACAATGCAAGCAATTAATTTCTGTAATTTCTGTTGAATTGTTGTTGTTAGAGTGGTTGGGGGGCTGGAAACGCGGTGGCAGTACGTTAATCTGGGTCGCGTCAGCCCTTCAGCCCCCTTCAGCGGTATGCGGCATGGACGAGTCGCTTTATCTTTGGCCCTAAAGCCGGCGGAGGAGCCGTAGCCTCAGTCTGAGTTTAATGCCGGATAATTCCGGGATAATGGGGACCCATTTGTTATTTCTCATCGAGACTACATGGTTACACCTGTATGTATGCTCCAGTGCTTGTATTTGCAATGTGATAGTGTTACGATCGGTTTGGTAATCCTTCGAAATTATCAACAGGGTGGAAGTAGTTATGAAGTGTGCTTAATAATAAATTCGTTTAAAATTGATTCACCACAATTTCATTTAGAGTTCTTATGATTTTAGAACTAATTAACAAAGGAAGCACCTTTGCTCGTAAAGTCTTGATTTTAGAGAGTAGAATATTTTTGTTCATAAAATATATAAATAAATGAAATAAATAAACAACACATTCGTAAACCAGAGGTATTTCTGCCCGTAATATATATTTAATCTATTTATTTATATATTTTATAAACAAAAGACTCGGACAGACTAACACACTAACACCTTTACGTATTGTAAATAATTATTAATATATTATTATTTTGTATAGTCTGAATAGTTATATATATACAGCGAGCTTTTTTTATCGGTGTACATTTCCCCTATATATACCTGAAAAATAGGCGAGTCAAACGCATTGATGTATGTGTGTTTGGTTGCCTATAAAACGCAACTGAACACACATATGCCAAATAATCAACTAAACATACACACATTAATCGGTTCAATGCGTTTGACTCGCATTTTTGCAGGTATACACTTCCCCTAATGTATACTGATAAAAAAACCTCCCTGTGTATATAGACAATAAATAATTATGATCATGTTTTGAAATAGAAAACATTATGGATTTTTTTAATATATTGAAAATATAATATATAGGATGTTCCATTTAAACTAACAGAGTTGATATAAATTCTGTGAAAATGAATCACCCTGTGTATATATGAAAATAATTTTATATTACGCTTCTTCGGGATTCAATTAAGTTTTATTAATAAATTAATGCCGAATTTCTAACAATACGAAAGATATCGAAGTAGAGCACTTCGGTAACCCACTCTGTATATACAAATATCTGTATTCAGACAATTATTTTTTTACAAACATTGAGTATATATATATATTAAAATAAAGGTTTGTCCGTCCTGGGCTGTAGACCGGAGGTCTTTCTGCCCTTTTATAATATTTTCTTTTTTATATTAATTTTCCAATAAATTTTGACAGCAATCACAAACCGATCGGGAAAATAGTTAATGTTTTAATTTTGAATTCCTACAACAATTGAGTTTTTATTGACTTGATCACAGTTATTTAAATTAAATTAATTAAAAAGAAATTTGAAAATAATGAATTTACAATAATTAAATAATTAATTAATTATATTGCCTTTAGCTACTACAACTATTGACTTACATAACGTATGTACTTAATAAAAAAGACAAACATTAAAAAACAATAAAACTTTGCGTATTTGTTTTAATAAATGTTTTACCTTTTATAAGGTACTTACGTTATGTATGTCAAAATTTGTAGTAGCTAAAGGGAAAAAATAATAATTTAATTCTTATAATTTTATCAAAATTTCTTTAGGTATCATTTAATTGTATTAATCTACAATTATTTGAATATATGATAAAATAAAATTTCCAACAATATGGAAATTGAAATAAGTAGAAAATATTCAATTTTTATTAATTATTTTCAAAATTATTTTCTTATATACAAACATCTTTATTCAGACAACATTACATAAGCTTATACATATATTTATATTTACTTAACAAGAATAAATATTGTGTTAGTCTGTCCGAGCTATTGACCTGGAGTCTTTCTGCCCTCTTTTTCCTATTTTATTGTCGTATTTTAAGTAATTATACATCTAGCAGATTGGTGAAATTAAATACTGTATAATCCTTCATACTCATCAAGAATTTTATACGAATTTCATAATCCCCATTATTTGGTTACGTAGCTTGTTTCCTTGCTTATACTTTGTTACAGGATTAAAAGATTGCAGGCCGGGTTTTTCGTCGTAAATCCAGGAGACATTTTCATATATTGCGACGCGTGGCGTTGCTGAGATTTAGGGTTCGTCCTGTGTGTGTGTCCGCGAGTGTGTGTGCGAGTCTCCCTAAGGAAGAACAGGCCAATGTTTCCGATGTTCCCTTGTACCCAGTGTTCCCCGAGGAGATATATTGGCCCGTGTTTGGAATTCCGTTCCATTCCCAGACGGCGTTCCCCATTTTCCGATCGACGCCAACTACGCAAGACCTTCCCAATCTCAATAGATTATTCCGATACTTTACATCTGCCAATAATGTCAATATAAAATAGATATATTTAAATTATAAAATCGCAAACAACTACGATTCCGTTTTCGAAAGTGAGGGCGCATAGATATACCCCCAATACCTTTCTTTTTTACGTTTTTGGACGACCTCCTTTTGTAAATCGATTGTTATGAAAATAAGGAATATACAATAATATCATTTGTGATTTAAAACGACCGAATATCTTGTTACTTTAACTATTAATGTTTGAAGATAAATTTCGGAATATCATAATAAGTAATGCAATTAATTTTTTTATTAAATATGTATAATTAAAATTTAATGTGATTAAATTTAAGATTTTATGATTAAAATTTAATATTTCGACTTAAATTTAAAAAAAATAGTTTCAATTTCAATTTTTAATTTCACTTTGTTAACAGAATCTCCATTTCCAAATTATTGATATTAATTAAATTATTTGATATTAATAAATAATTATAAAATGAGCATATAATTCCTTATGCGGCTATCATCTGTCATCACTTATTATTGTCAAATTAAAATCATTTTTCCTAAAATTTAAGTTGAAATATTAAAATGTAATCATAAGAATTGGAAAAATAACCGGAAACGCCATCTTAAATTAAATCACATTAAATTTTTAATAAGACATATTTAATAAGCATTGAGAAAATACTGTGATATTCACCGAAGAGAAGTTAAACACGGATTTCGAGCCACGGATTTTGTGGCCTGGCGCATCCACCATCTTTTGTAACTTTCTTTCTCTAAAAGTCTTATTTTTCTTACAAAGTATTATTAAAATTCATTACACAAATTTGTCTGAATGGATTTTTGATTTTTTGTTTTAATGGGTAATATAAACAAAAAGGTTCTCTTAAGAAATATTCATAACTCAAATTTGCCTATTTTTTATTAACAATGCTTAATATTCACTCTTAAAACAAACAAAAATCAAAAAAACTCAAATTTGCCAATTTTTTTATTAACAATGCTTAATATTCACTCTTAAAACAAACAAAAATCAAAAATCCATTCAGGTAATTGAAGTTATGATTTATTTATTTTTATTTTATTTATTTATTTATTTTTTTCAGAGAAAATATTGGTTAATATAAAAAAATATTTCCGAAGGATATTACAGAGCGGATATCGATTATTATTACTAAAAATACCCAATACAAATAATTTAAAGAAAATAATCGAAAATCCGTAGAGACAAATTAGAATTATAAATTTTTGAAAATTTCTTGAGAGAAAATGTTAGATGAAGCAAAAATATTATTCCAAAGAAGATTCCGCCCAAACTATTGTTTATTATTATTAACAGTGCTTAATGTTAATAATTAAAACAAAAAAATCGAAAATTCATTCAGGCAAATTGGAGTTATGAATTTTTTAATACATATTCTCTTAATAGTGGAAGCCGACAAAATCATTTTGGATGCGTAATCTGTATCTTGGTGATTTAATACTTTGTAAGACAAAATAAGATTTCTTTAGAAAAAGAAATTTACTAAACATGGTGGATGCCCCGGGCCACAAAATTCGTACCTGGAAATCCGTGACTAATTTCTCATCGATGTATCACCGCAACGAATTAAATAATCTTGAGATTTACACGAGGAAATTAATTAATCGTTCATGAATTTCCTCGTGTAAATTTCAAGATTATTTAATTTAATAAATTTTGAAAATCCTCAATCTTGCCATAAATAAACAATAAAATTTTTAATATAAAGTAAACTCATATACAGTATATATTCGCATGTATTGATTATTATTAAAAATTTGAAGTAAATAGTCTCTTCCAAAAAAATGTGCGTTAAATTTTGGATAAAAAGAAAAATTATATCCGAAATATAAACGTTAAAACACAGTGGAAAAGTGTCTTGAATTGCGCTTGTTTTCTTTTTGTTGTTTTTTTTTTTTTTTCTAGACATAGTGACGTATTCAATAAATCAATTGGTATAAATATGCTATGATATTTAAGGATGTTATATTATGGCATGATTAATGCTGCACCTTTTACTAAATTTTAGTTATAGAAACAAAATGGAAATGTTTTTTTTTTATTGCGAACGAAGTATAAGCCTTTATTAATAATAAGTTGATTTAAATTCACAATATTGAAAGTGGTCCAGAAATATATGTTCCTACCCATAATTAATTTTCTAGGTATGTACAATCATTTCAGAGATACAAAACAAATATTTACTTAATAAAAACAATTATACAAATTATGACACTTAATATTAAAAGTTTTAATTATTATTTTATAAATATTATCATTATTGTTGGTTTCGAGCATGAATAGTTGTATTGAAATCATAAACAATGTGCCAGTTAAGGTGAGGAGAAAGTATCGATTGTGCGCATAAAAGGGGAACGACTGGTTTCTTTAGACGGAGACCTCAAGGTGATGTAAGACATTAGACGCGCACTGTTTGTGTTTGTCTACTAACCCGCACCTCCGACCAACTCTCCGACTCCGCTCTGTCCTACTAATTTACAACCAGATCTTGTATTAATTACACAAATTCCAGTTATGATTTTAATGTTTGTATTATTATTATTATGTTGTAGTTGTTAGTATAATAGTTTACAAAATGTAAACTAAAATAATACATAATTATTGTTATTAAAAGTATATTTATAACACAATTATTTAATTATTGGAATAACACACATTCACATAATTATTTTTATCAGGACGTAATTTTTTTATTGAATATTAAATAAATATTAAAGGTTTATACCTTAGTAATAATAAGTTAATTCGAATTTATAATATTGATAGTGATTCAGAGTTATATTTTTGTACCTATGATTACTGTGGGTGGATATTGAATTTTTGTGAAGATTTTTAGAGCTGTCCATTCAGCTACCGCTATTAAAGAGCGAGAATTGTAGAAAAAAAAATAGGGACGATGACAAATAATTTTGTAAATAAGTGTTGTTGTCTTTCTGTCCACAAAACTCTCATTTTATATAATTGGAATCCCTTCCAATTATTAAGCGCTAAATTTATAAATAATGTATGTTATTTATACAGCGTGTTTTTTTTTTGTTGTTTTTTTCATCAATTTAGAAACACCCCGTATAAATAGTTAAATTGTTAATTTTTAGGCTTCTACTACGTTATACATTCACAATAATAAAACAGTTTGATAAAGACGTCTTAACTATATACACTAACGAAAAGTTCAGTTATATAAACAAAGTAAAAGTGTGTTATTATTGTGAATTTATGATCTTGTTTTAGGATTGGTTAGAGTGAAAAAAACAAAATAATAAATCCTTTTATTATTTTATAATTAGCCTAATTAAATGAAATTTGAATCTGACTACATCCATAGAATTACCTAATGGATATTTTAATCGAATTTGTTTTCACAAAATTGAATATAACTTTTTGGTTATATCTCATTATTTTTAGAATAATATAGTTTTTGTGTGGATCTGCATTCTACAGAATGATAAACAATGATTACATACACGTTAAATTTCCCTCCGGAAAATCTAGGGAATTTTATCGCTCCAAGAGAAAATGAATGATATTAAACACTAGCAGCTTCGTGCGTCGCAATTTGTCATTGCGTTTTCAAAAAATCAAATGCATACGCTAAACAAACTTAAAGCAGCAATTTAAAAAGAGAAAACTAACAGTCCAGAGCAGCTTCAACGTGTATTTGATAATAGAAAAAAAACGTAGAGTTAACATTCGGCTAGAAAATGAAAATATGTTTGCTACGCGAATGGCAATCTTGGGGATTTTCTTTTCATATGATCAGTTGTACTAACATGCGTTTTTGGTTGTCAACCATCAATCTGCAATCATTGTTGATCACTATGTATATAAAATAAAATGATAGAAATTTAAGAAGTCAAACCTCTTAAATCTAATTTTCGAGATATTTTTATTGTTCTCTAAAACATCGCGATTAAATTAACGATAAATCATACAAGAAATAGCGTTAAAATTAAACATTAAAATTTTCATTATGAGAAGTTCACATTCTATTTATTTATGTTTAACCAATTTTTAAGTAACATCATAGTATTGATAATATTATGTCACAACTAGTCAATTGTAAAATTAATAATACTCAAGTTTCTTAATTGTAACCCCTTATATCTTCCTACATCAATGGTTGCAGAATAGAAAATTTTCAAAAGATTGATATAATATTTATTAATTATTTATAAATAAAACATATTATACAATAAAAAATTAAACATAATAGCGAAATAAACTGACTGAAACCAAAACCAAATTTTCCCAAAGCACTTTATTCAAAACAATTATAAATTGATATAAAACAGCGAAATTTGTATATTCTCCCAGAAATACTTTTTGAAAAAGGACGAGTTGATATATGTTTTTCTTGTACTACTCTGGAAGTGGTTGAGCATTAATATCTTAGTTTTAATAAAGTTTTATTCGACCATTTTGGGATTTAATGCACCTATTAGATTTTTGGATTTTGTTTATTATTTTTTTTTTGTAAATTAAATGTATATTTTAAAATTGAGAATCTGTAAATAAATATGGTAACTTTTTCATATAAATGGCTTTAATTATCCCAATAAAATTAAAAATATTGAATAAAGTCCTCGCAACTACAAACAACAATTATTCTTTATTCATAAAATACAAATATCAATTTTATAACCCGGACTGACGACAAACAATTGAAATATATTGTTGTAGGAAGAAGGAAAAAATACGTATTTTGACATATGAAATTCTTACGTTAAACTCCCTGATATTAGTTCGAAGTCAAGAGTATGGAAACGAGGGAGATTTTCTAATAAATCAACGAAACGTTCTCTCTTTCAAGTGAAAAGGACATTCGGGGTTTTATTGAAATTTTTATATTTAATATTCGTATTACATGTCTTCGCATAAATCCTTTTGAGCGTATGAAACGAAATATTTTAATTAAATATCCCGCTTTAAAAAAGTAAAGCATTATTAATATAATGAGGGAAATTTTGAGATATAATTTTAGTGGTTATTAATTCTGTGAACCAGCATGGATTTTAAATTCTCATTTTTAATGGTTTATTTTTTAAACAGCTATTTTATTCTTAATGATTTTCATTTGCATATAATTTGTGTAATTAGAATCAGCTCTTCTTATAAATTTGTAGAATAATATTTATTTATTATGTACTTTATTTAATATGAAAATAATATTAATATACAAATAATATTTTTTATATAAACACTGTATGCGCAAAAATAGTAATGTTAATTATAATAAATTAAAGATAACCCTTGTGTGGTCTTTAATTTATTATGATTAATATCGGGTATATAACCACAACATAATTTCCGTTCAGCCGCCTTCATCAAGGCATTGCACATGGAACACACTAGTCTGATGAGGTTCGAAAAACCGAAATAGCCATCACTAGTTATCCATATGCTAGATGAATGTTTGCTAAACATTTTATTAAATAATGTTACAATTATATACTTTATTCAGACAGCAGAATTACAATTCTTTACAAATATTTATATTTACAATACATATCCGTGGGTTAGTGGTCTGTCATGGGCTATTGACCGGAGGTTAATGTTAATTATTTGTATATTATTTTCAATACGAATAAAACTTATAATCTTCGTCATGTTGATAATGGAGACTTTTAATTATTTATTTAAATATAAATGATTGTCTTTTCCCATACATATCATATCTTTGTATTAAACCAAATATATTTCGGAAATTATTTTTCCATTTTCAATAGCAGTTGAAAATTATATATATAAAAGTAAACTCTTTTAATATATTCGAAACAAGCCCAAAACTCTTAAGAACATTTCGGTTGCGAAATAATCAGTCCTTCGAATGTTCGATCGTAAATTTTGGTATTAAGGAAATAAAATACCATATTGCATTTTGACCTATGTACTATATTGATATTAATATAATATCGGATTTTAATTATCTTTCAAATGGCTCATTGTTCCGCGAAAGAAATGTTGTTGAGAGTTTTGGGGTTGCTTCGATTATATGAGACATGTTTTATTCATATTGAAAACCCTATATAAATAATTAACGACATATATTTTTTTCGGCACTCAGTGTTTATTTAGAAAACATTATTACATATTTTTTCGCCGGTTGCGCAAACTTTTTCCAGTTACGAATTTCATCCGGCTTGACCGTCTAGTCCCATTACTTTTTTTTGTTGTTGTCATATTCTATGAAAAGGTAAATGAGCATAAAGCGTCATGTCGCGGATGAAAAGGCCATTTTTTATGCATAATGCACGGATTAAAAAGGGCCGAGGGTGTGCCTCCCCGGAAATGAATATTTGAAGGCGGACACGTGCGCCCGCCCGTCCGTCCGCCCTCAAAGGGCCGCGTGTAATCGCACCGGGTGGCCCTTGTCGTAATTGATCAAATTATTCCCCTGTGTTCCGACACGGTCCGGAACGACTGCTGTTTTGTTCATACGACTCACTTCATCGTGAAAATTACAAAACGCGCAAGAGTCCGGACCCGATCCGGTTATGCGTTTTGGTCACAAATGCTAAGCTCGGTACGTGCATCTAATTCTTGTTTGGTTGATATAAATTTACTGAAATAATTAAAGTTAATTCCAGACAATATTTGTTTAATTAAGTAAACTTAATTAAACACATTTGTTACTGGACTCAATTATCTACCCTGTTCTTGTAAAGAAAAGACCAGGTGTGAACGGGACAAGTTGCCTCACCGCTACGCCAAATGAATAAGTCAGATATTTTTGCTTCTTCTTAATTTTTTTTGTATATATTAATTATTTTTATTAATCTCTTGTTTTTATTGTTTTAATTTTTTTTTTTTTTTTTTGATTTCTTACATATAAGTTAGCTGCCGCCCACACAGTGAACACCTTTGTAAAACAAACACTGACTTCGCGCCTGAACCCTTATCGTCTAGTGATAATGCTTTTTATTATTTTATTATGATTTCTTTAGTATAAATTTTATTATTATTGGTCAGTATTGTAATTAGCTTCGACCAGTAAGGTCCTATCTAAATAAAACTTTTTAAAAAACATTTAGAAGAAAATTCAAATATAATTTACATATATTGTATTTTTTGTTTGTTGTTGATATGTTTACGCTATTCGTTGTTTTTTTTTTTTGTGTAAAAAAAATATTTCATTTTTTCTCTCTCCGAGCTAGTTTCTGGGTAAATTAGCAAGAGTTAACCAACATCCCCTTTAATAATCTTACAAATTACTAACGATATTTATTTTCTTTAAACGACAAAATAATGTCCTATTAGCAATATTTCTTTGTTCTCAAAAGTATTTCCCCCATTATCTAAGCCATACTTCTTATTTCAGCAATTTATGCAAATGGGCGCGCCTCACGTTTAAAGAAAAAGAGGGGGGTGAATTAGAGAACGCTCCACGGAAACTTCAGGATTTTTCGCGGAGGCCCTTACGGCGGCTACGTGACGCGCCCCTTTCTCTTGAACTTTTACAAGATTATGCAAAGTTCCGGGGGTCCCGTGCGACAGATTTGCAGCCGGGAAAACACCCTTAAATACTCAACCTGAATGTGTTAAGTAATTTTAATCCCCGTTGAGGATTTTAGTTCGCGCGCCGGAGGAAACTCACTCCTCGGTCCACATTTGCATGTGCTTATGATTTTGTTCGGGCCCCGGGAAATAGAAATGATATGATGTGATTAGGGCTGGTTATTAAGTTCAGGATATTTATGCTGTCTTTAGAAACAGGAAGGAAATATACCCGGTTGTGAATATTCATTCAACGTGGAGTTTAGAAATGGCTCTTACGCTTTAAACACATAAAATTGCTTACCTAATTATATGTGCTATAGAATTAATTTATAAAAAAATATTATTTAATAATAATTATAATAATAATATTTAAAGGATAAAAGGTTTGTTTCACTATTGTTTTCAATTTACTTGACTAGTTTCGCTTTTTACAGTATTATCAAAAATGGATTACAGAAGAAACCAATGGGCTTATATAAGTGACAGTTATTCAACAAATATAATTATAATAACTTTATTTGCGGTAAAACATTTTTACTATAGACAGAAGTTTACTTAGTAATAAACAATATATAAATAAATAATACAACAACAACACACAAACCGAAGAAAAAATCATAAAACCCAAACGCAGATATAAAAAGTTATAACATTAACATTTCAATTTTGAAATACTTTCTTAGTAAATTATTATATTCATTTGTATGTTTGTAGGTATATTTGCTTCTATGGATAATAGTTTACATTGTTACATTGTTGAGTAGCATTGTGTAAATTTACCCAACGCAAACAGTTTTTAATGCATCAATGTGTGCAAATAAAAGAAAATTGTTTTGTTAGAAGTGTATTCACATACCACATAAAGCGACTTATTGGATTATATTAGGTGCTTGTCTGAATTCTAATATTTTTTTCACTTTAAAACAGCATTTATTCAGAAAAATTGGTACAATATATATTAATCAAAATATTTTCGATTATTTCCTAGAACTTTTAATCAACTTTCTTGTAATATTGCGATACTGTGTCGAAAGAACGAGGTTGGTTTAGCAGTGATGCATCTATCGATCCATTTTCATTCTTCTTCAGTATTCCGAAGAAAAAATATAGACGGTTGTATTCAATTTACTTCATAGTTTTGAAATGATAAGAAATAATAGTTTAACATTAATTTCAATTGGATTTACTATCTCGCTAATATTTTCATAGCAAAAACCACCAAATGTAACATACAATATAACAAATATCCGTTTTTTACTTCATGCGACTTTTAATGTAAGGACATGCACATGTATATATTGAATTAATTTCTCACTAAACCTGTCGTTTAGTACACATCAATATTTGTGTAATTAATCTCTTGTTAATTTATTTTGATATTTGTCTATTTAATATTAATTAGTGTTTTCAAAGAGACTGCTTTATCCTAAATCAACTCTAATATGTAATTCCAATCAGTGGCTTCCCTAATTGGATCGCCATGGCGGGAAATCAATACACACAACAGTTTCTAGAGTGAGGCAGGCATAAATAACGCCAAACAACGTGATTTGACTTGGATTGGACTAAACAGACTTAATTATAATATTCCACCAGAACTAATTAAGCTAATGTGGTCTAAAATTAATTTAGAATTCATTTTGTGGATTTAATGAAACAACTAACTATAAGTAAAATAATAAATAATTAAAATTAAATATTAACAGAACAATTTCATTGTTCACAATTAAAAACAATTTTTATTCCTTACTTCACTTTTATTTTTCTACGTTAGATGTACATTTCGAGTGCTATGCACTCATTATAAATAACTAATTAAACAACTAATAATTTTATTGTTATTGTCAGAGCTTGCAATAAACTATCATTTATTATGAATATCTTTCTTTAAACAGAAAATTAAATAAAAACAAAATATCTATACATTTATTACGTATTTTAAGACAATAAAAAGCGCTGATAATAAAAGTTATAACTTTGTTTTTCAGTAGAATAAAATCCCTTAGCAGAAAAATATACATAGAATAAAATTAAGAACAAATCAAAAATTATACATATATTTGATTCCTAGGTGTTTTCCCGAGAAGTTGCATTTCGTGCTGACGGATTAATTGGACTGCATTTATTTGAAAATGCGATTAGAAATGCGGTAATTATTAATGGTGTAAAGTATCGCGAAATGTTGACGAAGTTTTTGTGTTTGATGTAATTGATATGGAGGACATATTTTTCCAATGAGACGGTGCGATCTGCCACACACCACATGAAACTATGGTGTTATTGCAGACTGTTTCCATGCCGTATCATTTCTCGATTTCTTGATCAACATTGACCACTATGATCGTGCTATTTAACGCCGATGGAATTTTTTTCCTATCAGTATATAATTTTTATTCAATTAATTTAAATTAAATAAAAATAATTATAACATAATTAATAAATTATGTTCCCTTTAGCTGCTGTGACATTATGGCTTATCTTACAGCAAATGTCCAACAATGGCCATTTGCTGTTGCATTTACAATATGTTATTTAATTTATTTAAATAACTGTGACCAAGTGAATAAATCCTTTTTCTATTATCAATTAATTTATCTTATTGTAAAATGCTAATATATTGTAAGTACATCATGTAATCAGTGAAATTTCAATATACAGTTAAACTGTACATAGCCTTACATTCAATAAAAATAAAATCCTCACTGTATATCATTATATTCTTTCTTTGTTTGAAATATAAATAATTTATATTAAAAATTCCAACAAAAGAATTAGATTAACACAACATCGCCCTTATTTGTTATTCCATTTGAATTTCCACAATTTTACACTTTTCATCATGCAAATACAAACCCCAGCTATTGAATATTAAACGAAGAGGGAAGTTATTATTGGGGGCAAAATAGCGGAAATGTATACATTTGATGGGAAAGCACGTATGCGCGTATGTGTGTATGTATGAATTTGCAGGAAAATTTTCAGCGTTTGTGGGTAAATACAGGGGAAGTGGGGTTGTGCAAATTTCAATCGGAGATGCGGCGCGAGCCGTTTCATCCACCCCCAATCTGTACGCAGAACCGGGATTAATATAAATTTTAATTAGGGCGAATTGTTCAAAGGGAGATACACCGGAATCGATCTTAAAATTAACAAATATTTAATTTCGGTTCGTTTATTACACGATTCGGTGTAGTATGAAATTTAATTAATTTATTCGACATGTTTGTTTCGATGTTCGAATTAATTTATTATAATTTAACGTTGATCTTAAGTGTACTAGATTTAATTAAACACAATTAGTAATTAAAACAGTCGAGAATTTAAACTTATTCAGTTTAATCTCATGTTTCTATTATTGTATTTAAATTATTGAACATTTTTAACATATTTTAAAAGTTTTCTTTGTTTATTAAAACGTTTATATTTTCATACCAGTTATAAAATAAATATCCGGTTTTGCTTATATAGGTCATAGATAAATGCAATACTGTATATATAGCCGACACTTGATACTGTAAAAATGGTGTCGTCGAGAACGTGAGCACCGGAGGAAAAAAAAGGGGGAGAAAACGGGAGTACAAGGACGATCCACCCTGAAATTGGCTTCATCCCCGCACGCCGGGCTTCTCATCCAATTATTGGTTTTGTTGATAGCCGCTTCAAACAAACTCAAAATGGAAAATAAAAGAGCTTCGGGTAATCCTCGAAAATTACTAATAACTCCAATAAAGAAAATATGCTAATGATGACTTTGATTATGATAAGATGTTTTTCTTATTATATTCTTATCGATTTCTTGTAAAAGAGGGGAAATAAGGAAATAAATAATGATTATAATGATTCTGATGTGAAAATAATATAATTAATTAAAACGAAAGTATGTTTTTTTTTATTTAAAGGAGAATCTATTGTAAAATCGATAAGTTGAATTATGTGAAATATAAAAAAATTAAAATCCGGTGGAGAAAGCCTTATGACTTTAATAATGTATTCAGTTTTATATAAGATGTTTTTCTTACTATATTCTTATCGATTTCATGAAAAAGACGGGAAATAATGAAATGATTCTGAAGTGAAAATAATATTATTAATTAAAACGAATGTATGTTTTTTTTAAGGAGAATCTATTGTAAATTCAATAAGTAGAATTATATGAAATATAAAAATCCAAAAAACATTAATAATGTATTCAGTTTTATTATACAGGGTGCTACATTGCAGCTCTAGTCTTCGATAGCTCAGTTACTAATTAAGTTAGAACTTTAAAATTTTTGAGACTGTAATATCTATATTTTTTGTTTTTGTATATTTTGTTCTGTTCTGGAAAATAAATGTAGATATTATTATTAATGTATTTGAATTTATGCTAAATACTAAATGCTGATTTCGTCCTCTGTAATGTAAGAAAGAATACGTGCAGCATCACCTTCCTGTCTGCGTTATTCAGGGGTTAGCTGTCCGTTTGTGCATATCGTAGGAATAAAAGAATGATATAATAAGAGTACATGTGGATTTTATTATTTCTTCACAAACTCAAAAATACCACAGTCTTTACTTGAATCTTAGGACTATAATTGGATCATACGGCGTACTTCAAGTACTCACTTACTAATTAAGTTTGAACTTTGAAATGTTGGGGACTTTACTTGGATCATAGGACGCAGTTCAAGTAGCTTTCAAAATTGTAACGAAAGTGAAAGAAGAAACTGGAAACATCACTCTAGAATTTCCTACAAAGTTCGCAACGGTAAACGCGGCGTCATCGAAAGTTCCGGGAGGTTCGAAAAATAAGCATGCTATATAAGCAAGCGCTAGTGGCGCTGCTGCCGTCAGTCTATCACAAACGTCCAAGTGCTCAACATCGCGTTGTAAATAAATAGTGACAGTGTAGTATAAATAAATGTGTTAAGTGTACTCTAAATTTTACTTATTTCCGAGTGTGATTAAACCCGATTTCGTAACAATATTTTAAATTCCTAACATTTATTTTATTTATTTATTTACGGGAAAACCCCTTTTTACCAAAACAGTTTACAAAAATATTTTACTTATTACCTTAAATTCTAAATTAACTGTAATATTATATTACACAAGAAGTACATGTTTCTTTAAAACGCGCTTAAATGTATATTTACACGAATCAAATAAATTAAACCACTCGTACTGATTTAATTTATTAGCCGATCTTAATATACGACTAACAGGGCTGTTATAAGAATGGTTGGTCTTATGTGTTTGGACATAAAATATATTAACATTTCTGAGTGATCGAGAGTAATTACATACAGATAACAAAGCTGAACAGATAACATACTAAGTAATTGAGCTATCGAAGACTGGATATGGAATGCAGGACCCTGTATAGTGTTTTTTTTTTTTTTTTTTGGGGGGGGGTGGTTACAGAATAAAATTTGAATGTTTATGTCGATAATAATAAAATAATTTTCATAATAAATTAGAAAATAGTGTATTATACAACAAGTCTATAATAAATGATAGTGGAGTAAATCTTTCATTATGTATAATAAACTATTTTCTAATTTATTATGTAAATTATTATATCTAGGACAGAAAGACCTGGGTCGATGGACCTTATTTGAGGATGTATTATGAAAATATTTATATTTTTATTTCGTTAAATTATATACAATTCATTATTGTTTCGCAGATAATAAAAATTTAGCAGTGGTGTTTTATCTTTAATTAAAGAATTATTATGATTTATTTCAACACTCTCTAACATTTAGAAAACCTTGATACATAATTTAAACAAAACAATAAATTTACATTAACATGACACGGAAACATTTAAAGCCGGTAAATCGATTAAGGATGAAATTTAAAGGTTCCACAAAACGGCCCTTAATTATCTCCGCGCACTTTGTAAAATGCCACCTGAATCGAAACGACCGTTTTCCCAAATAAAAATATCCACGCCGCGAACGCAAAAAAAAACGAAAGCATAAAAGAAATAAAAATTTGGATCGTCATAATATTTTTATTGTCCCTCGTAAATCTCCACCGAGCGTTATAAATCGGAATTCAAATTTTCGCGGCGACAGATTTTCCGGATTTACGAGCCACAATTTCCTTACGTAATTCGTCCGAGCACGGTGCACGCGATCTACGTAATGAAACCATACTCGTTCACGGTCTATTTAGTCATGGGTTTATGACGGGGAAAACTCTCCGCACCGGAAGTCCACTGCGCTCGAATTCCATTCCATATCAATGAGGATATTTTCTTCTGCGCTCAATCTTTTTTTGTGTTATTTCTCTCCTTACATGGCGGATTTCATTTAAACGATTTTTCCCAAGAGGCGGAAACGTCGCGTGGGAATTTTGCTGTGCTGCAAGATTGGCCCCGAACATCGTCACACGTAATCCACTTGTTTGTTGGTGTGGATTGGTGTAATTGCCTCGGTTTGATTTTCATTCAATTCAAGTTCAACATCCTCTATTCAATGGAAAGGTATTCTCTTTTTGTTCCCAGATTGGCGATTTCCCGTACGGCAATAAGTTTCTTAACGCAGGACTTCTCAAACAGTTAAATGTATAAATTACGATGATAAGAAATAAAAGTCACAATAATGAAGACACTTTGACTTTATGTAACCGGAAAGTTCTATGTATGTTAAGTGTTTTCTTTAATGTGAATTACAAAGTATAAGCAAAAATTGACAACAACAAAATATGTAAGTTACAGCATTGAGAATATACAGGGTTGGGATAAAGTATGGAACCGATTAAATATCTTTTTCTACGCCCACTATGTAAAATGCGTTTTACAAATGGATTTTTCAGAACGAAAGTTCCTTAACAGCCGGAAGCGCGCGTAAAATTCGCGAACATTCGTATGTATAAATCAGATGGTCATGACTTTTGACATAAATATAAATAACAATTGAACTTTGCACTGCATATGCTTAAACTAATCACCTAAACAGTAAAAATGTTAACTGATAGTGATTCAGATAGTGGACCATGCACACCGCTAAATATTATAGAAGATGCAAATTCCATAGCCGAAAGTTTATCTCCCACAAAATCCATAGAAAGGTATAAAATTATATACAACAAATTTATGAATTGGCGTAGGAATAAATACGGAAAGTGATTTATTCTGAAAATGGTATATTTATTTGAAACGTGGTCGTATGACATCTATTTTGATAAATCGTTCTGCAAGAAAGGCATAGAAATTTTAGAGTCGAACGCACTCTATCACTTTAGAAGGAGAGTATATAGATGAATAATTTAGAATTTTGCGAGAAAATGTATTTTTATTGATTAGTTCCGGGACTTTTTGACCCATGTATTATTATTATTTTTAATAAAAACACTATTTTTAATGCTGAACTTAAAAAGAACCTGAAATTATAAGACCAAATACGTTAGAATGATCCTTTATTTTCCAATTTGATAAGTATAATAAAATTACAAAAAATTGAAAAGTAGATCAATAATTTGAAAACTAACTTACATTTTCATTGTGTGTATTGCATTACAAAATACAAAAATAAGAAGAAAAACTGTTAAATTAAATATTCAAACCGACTAATGTTTTATGTAAGACAGTGCCAGTGTCTGTATTAACTATCGATATTGACCACCTGAATGGATAGACGTTATAGAAGAAAAAATATATTTTCATTCATTCCAATTGCAAATCACGTTTTCATAAACTCTCCCTACTTATTTTCATTTTTTTTTTTTTTTCAATTTGCGTTTTTTTATTCTTACATGACTCAACATAAATTTACGAATGTTATCCGAATGATTGAATTATAGATTAGAGCGGGAAGACGAAATAGGGTATAACATCATAAGAACACAATTGATGTTAGAGATTTTCCATTAGGGTGTCTAGACGCTCCGGTTGTCGCAGGTCCCACATGCTTCACTTATTATTTAAATTCGAACGGTCTGCAACTAAGCCGGGCCATCTGCATACTTTTTTTCTAAAATAAATTGATATAGAGGATAAAGGCTTAATACGCGATATACAAGTCGGAAAGAAAAGGTGTAAGAAAAGATCTGATGATTGATTTACTTAAATATAAATTGTTGGATTTTCATGAATTTACTGTTTATTGATTGTTAATTTCTAGTGGAAAATTCAAAGAAATAAATACTGTGTAAATGTGTGAATCATCTATGTTTCATTTTATTTAAGTACCGTGTTGTTTTGTATAACCTCTTACGACAAAATTAAAAAAAAATGTAAATTTGACAACGATATATAAAATAAGTCTAAAATTATAATTTTTAATAAAATAAATGTAAAGTGTGTCATATTTGAAGTATATATAAATTTTTTTTTAAAAAAAAAGGTTCTCTATGGCGGAAGCTTCTACTTCATTATACACGTTTAATACTTGCTATTATCAAATATGAAGAACTTCATGTTTAAAACAACGAGTGAAAATAAATTGTTGTACAAAAAAAATTTAGAAGATAGTTATTGATATAAAAGTAAATGTTAATCGATAACCATTCAACACAGATCTAAAGCCATATAAAATTAATTACTTGGAGCAAGAAGCGTAACTACCTTTCGTGGATACCAATCATCCCCACCAACCCCACAACCGCTGTCGATTCCGCCTCAAATTTACGTGTTGCGCCTTCATGGGTGCATAGGTAGTAGGATCAGTATACAGACAATACTCGTACATAAAGAAAAAAAATGCGTTTTGTCTAAGTACTTTCAAGACTTGCATTTTGAGACCCTCCGATTCGCGAGACCTTTGGCATTCATAAATAATTTATAACGGCTCCACATTTTTTGACGCTAAAGATGGTCCCTCTGGTTTTCTAAAGTAACTTCACTTCAGTATTCTAGTTATGGATGGAAAGTAAAGACTATCACAAAAAAATTCTAAGACTTTCTTGTATTAAACTCGGTAAGAACCAATTTTTTATCCATATTAAATAGTGGCAATTTTTGTTATTCATCTAAACATATTCCGGCGAAATGTTTCACAGCTCCTCTAGGTATATTTCGTGTTTCAATTTTTATTTCATCACACTCATTCAGTTTTCAAATTATTTTTTGAAGGGTTAAACAAAGACCTATTTTTCTATAGCATGCCGATTTTGATGTATTAATAAACAGTATTTAGGTATAGTTATAATTAGTTATTCGCAAATATATTTTATTTATTGTTTTTAGATTTAAAATTAATTATATTAATCATTATCTTAAGGTAGACGGTAAAGACCTACTATTGAAATATCGCTAAACACTTCTCTTCTATTTAATGTAGTAAAAGTAATTTGTTTTATTAATTCTAATAAATCAGTTGTTAATTTTTTATTCGACGTGATTCTATCTAGATTAGCTTGCTCACACAATAGCGTATATTTCATATTTTATTTCAAAATGTGATTAGTTTTACCTTCTTTTGTAGTAATTAGAATTATTATTGTGTCTATGCCAAAACAACCATAACGTTTAGTTTCAATTTTACAAAAAAATGTAATATTAATACAAAAATTATAGTATAATTAACTATTATTATATCAATAGTTTCTTCAGACCCCATTTTTTTCTAAAAGAGAAGTTTTAAATAAATATTTGTTGTAACGTGAACGCAAGTGAAACAAAAAAGGAATTATCTGATTTTTCGTTACATTTCTGCATGATATTTAAATCACTTAAAAATAAATAGAGATGGGCAAAATCGATCTTTTAGTCACTGCAAAATGAAGTATATGACAATTTTCTTAATGTTATTTATAATATTAATATTTGCAAGAGTAACCTATTTATTAATAAACTCCAATTTATTATTATCTGTTAACTTTAACTACTTAAAATTGGTTATTCAAAAATACTCGATTACTAAATTCATTCGATTTTGCCCAACACTAAAAATAAATATAATTAATCTTTATACATATATATATATATTATAATTAATCTTTATACCAACTCTGGTAGATAGAGTTGGATTAATTCGATATATTTTAGATACGTGTTAAACATAAAAAACAACCAACGACATATTTTATGTGGACTAAAAAATATATATATATGTATGTATATTAAACATAAAACTCCGTCAGCAGTCATTGGTTTGGAAAATTGATATTAAATTAATACAATACTATATGCAATTAATAGGAAGGAAAAGGAATAAATTAATAACTCGCCATTATTGCTAGTTAACAATCGATGCAATTTGCGACTTTGTTTAATAATTGATGAACTCACAGTACTGCGGATTGGAGCACCAAATTTGTTGTAATCACCCATTACAGGAAGTTCATCTTAGGTAACGTAGTAAGAGTAAGGGTATAAGTTCTCGCTTGCAAATTAAACTAAAGAAATTAAATTTAACATGCTTTAAAATATAACAAAGAATATTAAATAAACGTAAATACTTTTTGAAATATTTTCTCAACCATCTCTTATAGAAACACCATACACTATAAAAATACCCCCTCGACTTTTAAATCATCATGAAATTTATGTTATCAAAATATACTTCAAAATAACCCCTACCCATTTCAAACACTACGCTGGTGATGACTCAGCCCTTTCACTTTCACATCGCCCTTATCGGCTTGTTTACATCGATATCAATAGTTAATTTAGGGCAAATATTGAAGTTAAACATGAATGAAACTAGGGCCGAAGGTTTGAAATAATTCTAATTTGCCAACGATAGCGCAAGGGTCCGTAGGTAATTTTGTTAACATTATTGGGTGGGTAAATAACTGGAGGTCCTTCGAACAGATAAATTACTTTGCGGACATCATCAGGTTTATCGAGTTTGAGTTCTGTTTCGATTCCCGTCCGGACTTTGGAACTCAGTCGTCCAATTACTTAAAAAAAATCAGCCACTAAGTATTTGTATTGATACGTATTAGATGTGTTATTAAAAAATACAAATAAAATAACACAAAAAATATTGTAATATAAATATATATATTCATACATTTCTCATAAACTGGACAAGTTCGCTTACCTTTAGTGGACGAAACGATTCTCGGTGGTCTACCTTGTAAACCCAAATTATTGATGATGTCACTTATAAATTTGGCAAAACGTTAGCGATTTGTTCTGTCTTTCCAATTATATGATAAATATATGATGTATGTAAAGTTGACGTTCCATTAGGCCAGAATCTATGATTTCAATATCAAATAAAATAAGACCTTGCCTAAGAATGGGGACGCTAGACAGACTCCACGAGCGTTGAAATAACCTGACAGGGCAGTGGCATAGCAAACTAATGTCGGAAAAACCCAGTCATGAACTAGCTACTGAAGCTCCGAGACTAAGTAGAAATAACCTTAGAATAGTCACAGACATGATAACTGCACACTGTACCCTAGTCAAACCTGTAAATATTGTTTGTGGTGATGCAATAAAAATGTTAGGTTTTATTTATAGAGTTGCTGGGATTTTTATAGTCCAGATATATTAAAAAAACTGTACTTCGCTTACGTTCGTTCAAAACTTGAATTTACTGCAATTGTTTGGACCCTATATTATCAATTGCATATTAAAAAAAATGAAAATGTTCAGAAAAATCCTCAAATTTGTTTACTTCAGAACATATAGAGTCTATCTTAATGCAAACATCTCATATACTGAGACGGAACTCTTCGTTAATCGAAGAGTTCGGTCTTGTTATAAAAGAAGTACAATAAGCCACATGACTGCGGTGCTAGAGCAACAATAACCCACACTTCCATTACTTGTACAACAACAACAAAAAAATTGACAATAATAATTACATCAGCAGAGAGCTGATTCTGTTTTGGAAATTAAAAAAAAAATAAGGTCTGTATATTTATAAAATATTACGAGTTTTAAATAATAGAATATCAAAATGTCATTCAATATAAAAACGTTTGATTTAAATTCGCTACCCTGCGAATGACAGCCACAACCTATTTCGTACTAGAAAAAGCAGCCTGTAAAATTACGAACCCCTAGTAATTTAAATTATAAAAAAAATCCTAAAACACAACACAATTATTTAAAGCCTTTGCTTCGCTACAAAAACAAAGAACGTCAAAGTGACCAAATGAAAATTAGAACTCGCCGTCGCGGCGCTGGCTCTCTCTCCTTCAGAACGTCCAGCACTTTAATTTCGCCGAGTCAGCGCAGTAATGGAATTCAGTTTGTGTAATTAAATTGTTTATAGTGCACAACGAGAGCTGAAACGTTAGTTAATAGACTAATAGTGTCACGACCAACTGAAATTGTTATGATAAATCGCGCCGAGACGCCCGGAGCTCGCGAACCGGGTAGTCCTGGTAGAAACATGGGAAACAATACGAATCCATCTTTTTGAGAAATGACTCGTGCCGTTCCGACCGACGCGACGCCGCAACGCTACAACATATCGCGTAAATTTCATTCCGTATGTGTTTGCCTTGGAAAGATCAATAAGATTAATACTGAAAAGATAATATGTAAGGATGAACGTTTTTTGTTGTAATGAATTTATTTTTCACAAGTCGATATAAAATATTTTTAAAATAATACATTTCAAAAATTATATAAGGAGCACTGGCTCTGAACATTTTTGAATAATTGATTTTTGCTTTCAGGTAGTTTTAAAGCTATATATGTATAAAAAGAGGAGTCGATTAGAAAAGTGTTTCAATTACAGTAATTTGTGTAATAGTATAGCCTGAGTACTTGAAGACACGTAGAAACGCGTAAAATCAGTGGCTTAACTATAATGGCGCTAGAACCCAAATTGCCGGGAAGGAGGGGGGTTTAAGAATGAGTTCTAGAAAGCCAAAGATAGGGTCTAGATAGGGTATATACATACATATATGTATGTATATATACATATTTATATATATAGTATTGAAATATTGGTGTATTTTCACAATATATAGGTTGCAACTGAGCGCTAATATAGATGGAGATTATGAAAAATACAAGAAATGGGTTTTATTTTGTAACTTGAATAAACACAGTAATATCGAAAATTTTCGCGACTAAAATAAATAAAAATATATAGTCTTTCTTCTTCTAACTTCGTGTATAACCACAATTAAAAAATATTTCCAGTGAGTTAATTAGATTTGAGTATATATTTTTTTAATAATAAATATGATTATATTATTAAAAATCCACTAATAAAATAAATAAAAAATTAATTGAATATCTTTAAATTCTCGACTAGCTTTCGGGTATGAGGCCATTTCCAAGAGAATGTAATTTATTTAAATTATTTACCAATACATTTTCTACAGGACTCTTTGTCCCTACTTAGAAAACACCTTTTACTATTGTAATATGCCATATTATTTTGGTAAATATATATTTAACATCTCAACACGCTGGTATAGTAAAATTAAATGTTTGAAATCAAACTATTCTCACCTTCCATGCCCTTCGATGTCCAGTCGAATGTATTTTGAACCACTGACACTCCGCTTGACTCGACCATGTTGTTCCTCCAAATGGGCAGGCTCGTAACGAGCCACCTCAAAATGCTTTATCCACGAGTTGAGATTCAGCCCTAGAAAAAATATAGAATTATTAGATCATTGTATCATATATAATATTTAATTAAAATATCTTAAACGAAATAAATGCATAAATTAAAATATGCACATCAGTTTTAAAATTAATAAGAAAAAATATTAAGAATACACCAACATGATTTTTTTGTTAATTCAAAACAGTTAAGCAAAGATAAAGACAATTTTGTAAAAAAATAGAGTAATAGCCTTTTTTAATACTAAATATACATTCACATTTAATGAAACGTTCGCCACCATTCATCTAGCGTATGGATAACTAGTGATGGCTATTTCGGTTTTTCGAACCTCATCAGACTAGTGACAAAACAATGATAGACCCAAATCGTTGACGATGCCACTTGCAATTTTTTAATAATAATACATTTATATATAAATAATATTCTAACTGATATATAAATATAAAATAACAAATTTTAATCTTAAAATAACCATTCTCAGTGTTCATTCTCCATTGAGAATTGTCAAATTTTAACTAAAATGTATATTTAATAGCAAATAAAATTGGTAAAATATTTTTAATTTTTTTATCAAATGTAATTAAAATTTTTGCATTTTTATATTATTTTCCCTATGTAAAAGGTTTCGACAAAACTCTTGTATTCTTAATTATTACACTTAATACATTGATTATTAAATTATTACACTTAACAGAACTACCCAGTGCCATGTTTTAGATAATTTCACCGACGTTTAATTTTTAATATTTATTTAATTTATTTATTTCTTAGAAGTTACTATGATCTGAATTCCTTAAATTGCCCCAGGTTTCTACCTGTTTGTGTTATCGAGATTTCAAATCACCGCCAAGATATTTAAACAATTTGAATTGTAAATTAAATAAAAGGAATTTGAAAATTATTAATCAATTATTTCCCTACAACTACTGCGACATTTTGACTTACATTATATAAGTACTTTAAATACTCTTTTTTTTTTATTAATTTGAATTATATATATTCACTGAATAAAACAGTTACTTTGTTGTATATATTGTGGTGGTTATATTATGAATTACCAACAGTAAAGCTGCTTCGATTTCATTAAAGTTAAAATGTTTTAATGTTTACTTATGAACAATTATTGCACCAGAAAAATAATTGTATATTTTTAAATACCAGTCATTTAATTCAAATAAACAAAATTACCAATTTTTTTTTGCTGTCCCCATTTTCCCCTCGGTTTATTTTTCCCCGTTTATTTTTATGTTTTGTCAATACTGTAGCCGTAATTAAAACAGCTCGAAAGTTTAAGCACATTTCGGGCCGCCGAGGCACAATCATTCGCCATTATTAAACACCCCTCATAAAACCTGAATTAATTAGGAAAGGAAAATGTGCGCAGTCGGATTAATTATTAATCAATAATTGGATGCTAGACCCGTCTAGACCGGAGAAAATTCCCCATTTTCTCTCCGACCTGGACACATTTATAATTTATTCCATCCGAACGGCCGTTTTTAATTAATCCTTTAGTAAAGAAAGGCCTCCTTTGCATTTTTCCATGGAACTTAATTATTATCAAACAGGGAAAAGGAAAAAAAGGAAATGCAGGAAGTCCGCCGCCTTATATCTACCACAAACTTTAATTACATCCCTTCTTTGTGAGCAAAAAAAGGATGATTTAATGTAAAATAAGGAGTTTTCTTTAAAAAGCATCCTGTAATGTGGAGGGGGACTAAAAGATGTGGAGAGATTAATTGATCTTAAATTTACTTAAAGCTTGATTAAACATGCTTAGGTAAAAAATAAACGTCACATGTTAAATTAACTATTTTCTCAGTAATCACTTAGTTAAACATGATTAAATATATATATATATATATATAAATATTATATGAAATAAATATGAATAAATTATTAAAAATCAACCAATAAAACACAGATTAGATTGAATAACTTTAAATTCTCCACTAGTTTCGGGTTATTAGCCCATTTTTAAGAGAAAAAAAAATTAAATTCTCTTGAAAATGGGCTAATAACCCGAAACTAGTCGAGAATTTAAAGTTATTCAATCTAATCTGTATTTTATTGGTTGATTTTTAATAATTTATTCATATTTATTTCATACAATATGAACTACCAATGTCTGAATATTAAAACCATTAATTATATATAAATATTAATTTAAATAAAAATCACTTGGTTTGTTACTAATCGCCCTTATTACCTGATTGTGTATATATATTTTGTAAAAAATGTATGATAATTTCTGTGCATTCCTTGATAATGGCTAGAAGCCGAAATTGGTCGGAATAAATCAAATATTTTGTTGTTTCACAAAATATTTGATTTATATTTATATTCGACCATGTGATTTTTATTTAAATTAATGTTCTTACATTTATATGTTACTATTATTTTTTTGTTTGAGTTTACGTGAAGTGTTTTATATGAATAAATTAAATCTTGGTTTATTGCTTTTTTCACTTTTTAAAAAGCGAAGAAAGGAATAAACAAAGTTCTAATTTATTGTTATATATTCCTTATTTATTCCTTTTTTGACATGATTTTTGATATTGTAATATATAATATTTTTATAATGTAGTATCAAAATTGTTCATGTATATAAATTAGAATCAATCGAAGCGAAACATTTCTTGTGTGAATTACTTGACTGTACAACAAACAATTATTGTTGATTATATAAATTAGAGTCTTATTTTTTACTTCTTTGCGGCAACATGCGGAAAAAATATTCAAATTAAAGTTTTCTTGTTGAGCTCTTGCAAATCCCGTTTCTACCAACATAAATTATTTGCATAATCGGATTTTTACGTAAATAAAGCGAACGATTTAGTTCAAATAACAACAACAACAGTACAGTAGTAAATAAAAATATTGGAATGAATAAAATTTCAATAGATACAGAGCAAGAGAAAACAGTATGCGACGCCGTTTCGCAAGCGATTTGAATAAAAAAAAAACAGCGGAATTGCGAAATAGTGCCAATGCCGCGGATTCGATATTTCGATAAATATTCAGGCCGTAAAGCGTGCGCAATTAGGTGAAAACGCGAATAAATTCTCATCCGTTTGCATAAAAATAAATCGCCGGAGATTAACATAATTGGTGCAGGAATAATAAGTAAGCGATGGCGAGGATGCATTACAATTTCCCGTTTGCAACGCCCGTGGAAATAGGATGTGAGCAAAAATTATTACTTTCTATTAGAGGTGGACGATCTTTTCGAATATTCGAAAAATATTTATTCAGAAATTATCTGTTATTTCCAATTTATTATTCTCTGCGCATTACAATAATTACAGATTATAAGCATGACATTTGTCGATGATACAATTTGAAATGAAAAGTTGATGAATCTGAAAAGGACATTGGAATGTACTAGAATTATAATTTATTTTTCATACTATTAGTCCGAAAAAACCGATGATATCAATACAAAGTATTCCGACTTTAAAAATCCAAAACGCAAAGAAAATATATGACATGGACCAAACACTAATAAAATCTCTTCGTATTCATATCAAAGGTTGATAGCCTTTGAATTTCAAACATATATATTTATACGTACCGTGCTGTAATGTTCCCAATAAATTTATTTGTATATAAATTAGTTAACGGCATTACAAAGCAATTTTAGTAATCAATTATTAACAAAGCTATTAGCAATATTATTAAATAATCTGGCTAATTTATATTAATTGAATTATTAAACTACATTATTGAAAATTTACTAAAATTGTTATAAATAATAAAATAATAATATTGAATTATAATATAAAAATATTTAGGTGTTTTCATTACTTTGCCCAAATCAATGAAAATTGAATTGAGTAGGCTGAAAGACCTCCGGTCGATAGCCGATTCATCATCATCTACAGAATATAATTCTAATCTTTGTATATTATTGTACATACATATACACATTTGAATAAAGATGGTTAGTTAGTTGAATTGAGTATATCTACGCAAAAAAAGTACCATGATGGACACCATCGAATTAACATAAAAGCAATATACAGGCAATGGAAATGAAATTCTAAAGAGGAATTAAATGAGTGATTAATCATAAGAAACACAACAAATAGTTATATGTAGGCCTTTAAGTAAAATTCACTGAAAACTCATAATACAAATGAAAAGAATATCAATAATATACATTTTTTAATAACTGGGTTCAGGTATTATTTCCTTTCCCCCAAGAACATGTATCTCCTATATTATCCCCCGTATAGCAATACTAGCAATTTTAAAGCGAAACCTCCGAGACTTCCCCGCCGTAAAAACGCATTAAAATTAATTCGGGATCGGGGTGAAACAGTCTCCGCGGCCGGCATTAAGCAAAGATATGGAATATTCATGACCGAATTTTCCAGTCGGGCTGTGATTATGAAGTGGCTTTTGTAAAAAAAAGGAATAACCGCGTGTTCACATGGAATCACCGCTTGTAATGAATATGTAAATGCGAACGTAAGAAACTCAGGAGCGGAATTAAAGTGAAGCGACATTTGATGCGACACGGTTCGCGGCGTCGCGACGCCAAAGATGGAATAATGGCGGTTTAAATGGAGGTAGGTCCTCACATTATCATATTCATGTGAAGCCACGGGTCCGATTCAATTATGAGTGCGGGTATGTTCGGCGAGTTTCTCCGAATCGCTTCAATTAAGTTAGCTGCAAGTTAGGGTCGTTACTAGGAATTCTTGTGTTGTTATTTTTACGTATCATGTAATATTGTCATGTAATATCGCCATAAAAATGAAGCGGGAATTATTACTGATTACAAACAACTTTATTCAGACAATATGATAACAAAAAAATAACAAAATATATAATAAAAATATGTATAATTTTATTAATAATTTATCATGGGCTATCGACCTTTCTTTCTACCCTTATTAATAATTATTTTTATACCTACATTTTTTAATTACTGAATGGTCACGTGATTGTTAACTACATCTCATTCAGGACATTTTTAATAATTTTAATAACGGAAATTTTCTATTTAACAAAATAATTTATAAATATTTCACAAAAAGTAACATATTAAAGAACAAATACAACTTCAAAGCATCGATGGTGCAACCCTAATTTGTAATTCATGTAATTTAAACTGTCATTCTCTCAGCTATATTGTAGTTTATTCAGTAGCTATGTCACATTCATGGTTTTTATGTAAATTACGAAAAGCAACGTGGGTTTTCCACATTATCGCATCACTTTGTTTGTCACCAGTGTTTAATTATATATATAACATCTGTGTTCAGACAATTTTTGATAGAATTTTCTTTAAAATATTTACAAGTAATTATTAATATCAAGTTCTAATCTGTCTGCACTATCGACCGACAGTCGTTCAACCCTCGTTAAATTATTTTCATAATTATTTTTCATTGCGAAATACCCCTTATTGCTGACAAAATTATATAATTTTACATCATCAGCATAAAGTAATCAAAAATAATTTCGAAAGTATTGAATAAGAGTGGTCCCAGGATTGAACCCTGGGGCACATCATAAGAAGGCGTATGTATATATGATTCAAAAGTACTGTATCAAATTACTGCTTTACTTTCCTTGGGTATTACTTCAAAAAATGTATTGAAAATTCGCAAAAACCAAAAGTGCTTAGTTTGGTTAGAAGGATACAATCTCGGAATCAATCGCTTCTGGATGTTATGGGTCACTAAATAATTATTAGTAAGCCTTGAGGAATAAAGCTATGCCGAGAATTTAATAAGTGGGGTATAACTTGATATATTTGGTTGAATAATCATTTTTGTGGTATGATTGACAGGTGCTATTGAACCACCGTTTGCAATTTGGCTGATGATTTGGGAATAGCAAAAATATTTGCAGTTTTTTGACTAATCTTTTAGGAAGAACGCTAAAAAAATCGGGGCCTAATGAGGTAGCCTTCGAAGATGTTTCAGAACCTTTTTAGCTGATGTGGGAAAGAAGAAATGAGATATAAAGCGAATGGTAATATCTGTAGAATAATTTCATAATAAGCTTACGATTGTCAAGAATATTATTTTTGTGATTCAACGCGTCTTCGTTGAATACAAATTTCTTAAATTCAATGTTATCAATGGTTTCAAATAAAAGTTTTTTTTAAGATTGCTACATTTCTCCTACAGGGTTAGACACAAAAGACATGCGTCCTATTTGTGCTAGAGAGTGTGCCGTTCGACTCGTGAGTTGATATTATGGAGTCGTGGACGGTTGAACACTGCATTTTCGCGTACCAGAGTTTTATCCGAAATAATCGAGTCTATTCTTTAAGGGTTTAACGAGTACGTTATTTTTTATCCTCAAAATCTAACCAGTTTATATGAGAAATATTTATCATAGAATGTAAAATTAATAAATAACGTACACGTTAAATTTAACATTTCCCGTACGGAATCGCCCCGCATGATTCTATTACGGCTGTATAGCGTAAGATTCTTCGCCACTTCAACATTCATCAGAATCTAGTTGTTCCTAGACACCATTGTTTGTTAGGTTGAAGCACTTCGCACACGTGGTGTACTGATGAATAAAAGACCACCAGGAGCTCCACAAACGGTTCGAAAGCCTGAAAATGTGGAACGCCTTCGACCAGCCCTTCTTCTCAGTCCGGCTGTTTGGTAACATGCTGCTGAACTTCGCCTCAATGATCATTCATAGTACTCCACTTTCTCCCCTACAAAATGGCCATTATGCAACAGTTACAGCCCGGAGATTACCCACAACGAATGAACTTCGCACTTGAGATGGACGCACTTATCGAGCAAAATGAGAACCTTACTTTGTTCATGAGTAATGAAGCTAACGTTCATCTTAATAGCACGGTTAACTTGCGTCATTGGCTCTCACTTCTTCGGTAATGGCAATGCTGTTACCGTGAACTGAGAGAGCTATGTCGAAATGATCACCAACTTCTTTTCGCCTGAATTAAGACGACGACGTGTTCCAGTCCGACCTGTGTGGTTCCAATAGGATGGGGCGACAGCCCTCGCAGCCAAAGCAACGATTAACGTTATTCGCCCTCACTTCCGTGGTCGCCTTTTTTCCAGGTTAGGTGATGTTTATTGACCTTCTCAGGTACATCTGCGATTTTTTTCCTATGGGAACCTCAAGGCTCGTGTCTACGACCACAATCCTCGAAATCCTTTGGCGAAGGCAATTTGCGTGGAAGCCGCCCAAGTTGAGGAAGCGATGTTGCAGAGAGTCGACACTAACTTCCAACAACGCCTTCAGCAAATTCAAAAACGGTCACCACACAATTTTCCACACTTAATTGTCACAAATGCTATTTCATTGAGAACCCAAATCTATAAATAAATTTGTTTTTGAGTAAAAATTAATGATTTTTTTAAAAATAGGCATCCTTTGTACCGGACTCTGTATATAGATATGCTAGATATGTCGACATTTTTAAAGTCCTTTGATGGTTTTATTTATGAGTGGCAGAGAAGTGTTATTATTTGGAAAATTCTCAATTCATATAAAATGATAAAATAAAAGGTTTCGTGGTCGATATAAAATTTGTGAGTATTTAAATATATTACGTTTGATTGGAAAATCATATTAAATTAAATAAAATTTTATTCGTAACGTTTTTTGTTCTTTACATTAACTAATATAATATTGCAGTATACAAAATGTTTTTGACAAACAACAGTAAATATCTATAATGTAATTTAATACCTGGAAGGGTATTTGCCCAAATTTCAGTTTTTTAATGATTATTTGTTTGAGTACTTACGTAACGTAAGTCAAAAAATTCGTAGTAGCTAAAGGGAAAATAATTAATTAATTATTCAATTGAATAAATTAATTATTTTATATATATATATATATATATATATATTTATTAATTATTTCAAATAAATAATACTTTCTGTTGTCATATTTGTGCGTCGAGAAAGATTTAATGTTATATTTATCATTGAAAATAGTAGAAAACTAAACTGCTGTGTAAACTAAGCTAAATTACCCTAGCTGATTTAAAATGTGTTAAGAAAACAGAAGACTTCCTTAGAGAAAAAGTTAACGGTGTGGTGGACGCGCCGGGTAGTAAAATCAGTGGCTGGGAATCTGAGTCTAACTTATCGTCCGCATTTTACACCGAGAGAATTTTTTCAATTTCTGTTAATATTGAATCTGAATCCCCAGTTTTCGTCAATATTTTACTTGTAGCATTTTTTATATTCTGTTGATATTAATTTATTGAAAAATATTCAAAACGTTGTTCCAATTATTAAATATTAATGAAAATCTACAAATAGTTTTTTTTTCTCACAATTTGAAAAAAATATTACATATTCAGATACATACATAGTTATCATGTTATGTCATGTTTTTATATACAATTTATTAAGAATGTACACGTTACCATTTTTTTATTATTATAATTAAACAATTAATCTCAAAAACGGACTCTGTGCTTTTAGATAATAATACCATAGACAATCCTTATGATATTGTAAATGCATTTGCTAACTATTCCTCTTCTCTCTACTCAATTCGCCGAAAGTGTAATATATATGAAACTGCTGATAAAGTTAACAATTCACAAATAATATTAATGATTTTAACATCCTAAAAGCAGCCAAAAAAACTCAACATCAACTTAACTGCTGGTAGTGATCAAATTCCATCTTTTATAGTTCAGGGCGACTTTGTTGCATATATTCAACATATTGATTGATTGAGTTGCGTGTAGATCAAATTAATCCGACGAATAAAGCACTAATAACCTTTCTTTACACTTTTATTTGGATTACCAGATGTACATTTCGGTCACAAAGTGACCATTATCAATGGATTAAGAAAGGTTATTAGTGCTTTATTCGTCGGATATTCAACCTTATTTTAAGTATTTCCAAGTTTGCCCCATTATGGAAAATCTCGAAAGTAACACCTATTCCTATGTCCGACAATAAATTAAAAGAATTATCGTCCCATAACGATTTTAAATAATTTTGCGAAATTATTTGAAAATGTACTATCTGGTAAACTTTACAATGCAATCATAGCGTCCATTAGCCCTAATCAACATGGTTTTATGAGAAAACTAGCACCAATTTACTTAACCTTACTGATTTCATTTTACCATATGGATAGGCGGAGACAAGTCGATGTCAATAGACTGTATAAATCACAGCATTCGGTAGAATAAACTAATTAACTGGGGATTCTAATATTCTAGAATGTGTTTTGGAAATACGATACTTGGGTGGTTTATTAGATAGTAACCTCACATTTGTTCCTCATTACAAAAAAATTGCAAATGCTGACTTCACAATGTTAGGTTTTATTCGTAGGATGTCTATGCTCTTTAAAGACTCCAGAATAATTACGAAGCTGTATATGTCGTATGTATTGTACGGACGATCGAAAGTTTGTCTTTCCTGGGCTGTCGACCGGAGATCTTTCTGTCCTATTTAATTTATGTACAAATATATTTATTCAGAAAGTTGCAATAATTAACAAACATTTATATTTACAAAATGAAAAGCTAGGTTAGTTGTCTCTCATGGGCTATTAAACAGCGCTTTCAGCACACTATTTAATATATTGTAATTATTTATCATTACATTTTATTTTATTGATAATAGAGACTTCTACTTCGCTATACATTGTTTTAAGTTTTAATAAAAACACTGATTCACTTTGTAAGTATAACTTTAATTTGATTTTAGTGACTATAGTTTCAACAGTAAATCAGTGTTTTCATTAAAACATTTTATTTTATTCAATATTCCTAATATTATTTTATAGAAAAATAAATATATTCAATTCTCGATTTGCTTCTCCATGATAGAATATTTAGATTGAATTCTTGAATTTTCATATTTTCCGAGCTTTTATAGCCCTCGCAATAAACTAAAATCCGAATTGAAATACTTAAGTATCGCACACCGCGATAAAACCCAGCAACTTTATATGCACTCGAAATTGAAATGCAATTTTACGTCATCATTATTAATAATGATAACAATAAAAACACTGTTTACTTTCAATTTATGCTTTCCGCGAAATGGAATTGATCATCCCAGAATAAAAACTTCGAAGGGCACGTCAGCAATATAAGCAAGACGCGGTAATAATTGCACGTCATCTGCGACAGAAACACTTAAAAGACATCACCTCCGACAGCACTTATCGCCTTCCCCCCACTCCTTCCTACCAATTTTACAGCGCTTGTCGATGTAAAATAAATTTACACCGAACGCCTCCGAGTGCATCTAACTTTTACGATCGTATCATTTTTATATACAACAATTCCATGCACGCTAAAGTGCACCTCTGCATCATCTAAATAACGTTTCTCACGAACTCACACATAGACAAATTTATACAAGGTGGCCAGAAAAGTAGTGATAACCTAAAGGTATAGTGGTTTATTTTTGATAATACATGTTAGAAAAAAGAACAAGCACTAAAAAATATATGAGATAAAAGTAGATAAACATCTTTATTTGTAAAATTCAAACAATATACAATCGATACATTAGAAAACCATTTCGCTACATTATAAATTTCATAAAATGGCTATAGACCAGTGGTCTTTCAGTCTATTAAGTTTTTATTATAACTTATCCATAGAAATTTAAATAAACTCAATTTTGATTGTCTTAATAGGGGCTGATAACCCGAAACCATTCGGGAATTTAATGTTAATCTGTGTTTTATCTATTTTATTTTTAAAAATCTATTCATACTTATTATATATAACTTATTTATTTCATTTTTTATATTAGATTTATGAAATGTTGATGTATATGTGTGTGCATTTTGAAATATTTTCATCTCGTTTAACTTTCGTAGCAATCAACTGGAATTACTCGCGGAAATTTATGACGTTTCTTATAAATCCGCATGAATTTTCCGCGACACGTACGCAGCCCGTCCCTTCTGCCTCCACCTGACACGACCCCCTTCCCTTTCCGACCTCCGTCCGAATTTTCGCACGAGTTTTCCACCCCTGCGTACCGTTTGAGAAAACCGTCAGATTCTGTCCCGTGATAACTTCGTGAGGGATTAACGCGCGGTCCCTTTTTGCAATTTACCCAATCCTCAATCTAATATGTGCACCCCCGCGCCCTGCGTCACCCCGATAGGATTATTATCGCATCTAATTACGTCCCTTCTCGAAAAATACAACCGTATTATATGAGTTTTGTATACGTGTTAATAATGCAATGTAATATAAGGAAAGGTGCTTTTTTTCTTTCTTTAATAATCATAAACTGTTTTTTGTTTCCACTCACACATGGGAATCGGTCATATTGTAACCATTTCATCCAGTAACCCTTATAAATATTTATAATTTTAAATTGGGGGACAATTATACTACGACCAGGCCCTGGAATCGAACCAGGGACCCTCTGCATGCTAGCGTAGTTTTAAACTGGCGCGGCAGCAGGGCGGACAAAAATGAAACTTATTTTATATTGTTATTAGTCACAAAAATGTATTTTATAAAGTATGCAAAAATTATTTTTAAAGTGCGATCTCGACCGGAATTCTAGTCTACTAGATAGCGACTTGCAATATGGCAGTGCTCGATAACCCATTTATTCGATATATCGGCAAATTCATATTCTAATTATCAGTCCAAAACGACAACATTGTATTCTTGCTATTTTGTTACAATTTATTACTGGCAACGCTTGCGTGTGCAAAAATGAAGAGACATGCCTATGTTTCTAGTAACGTCTTATTCAATAAACAATAAATTTTTCCAATTGTAATTTGCCGAAAAATACTATTTTTCTTGAAATGTTACTGAAATGGGCTAAAACAAACACACTAAGGCTGAAAGATAGCCGTTTTCCGAACATGATCTTAAATACCTTTATATATATAGAATATATATATATTTAAAAACGCGATTACACAATACAGATCCATATTGTTTTTTAAATATTTTTCGTGGCTTAATATATTCAAACTGGTTCCAGAATATTAAAACACGTGATATTTTTACTTGTTCCACAAGTATAACAAATGACGTGTTTTAATATTTTTAAAGCAGTTTCATATTAAATATGTGAAGAAAAGTGAAGACAAGAAAATATCCAATATAGCTTAATATTTATTTATATTTAAAAATCTCGATGTATTATTAAATGTTTCAAATTTTCTCAATACCAAGTTTGTTTTTATCATTGTGATATAAAAAATATATATATTTTTTTTTTCAAAATCAAAATAACTGAAGAAAAAAAAAATGCTGTAGTATCCTATATTTTACTTCGTATTATTAATGGTCCGATAAGTTTCAAATTAGGTGAAAGTCACAAAAAATTGAGTTTGAAATCAAAATTGGGGAATTAAAGTGAGTTTTTAATTCAAAACTATACAAAGTATGTGAAAATCACTTAAAATCGAGGTTAAAATCAAAATTGGAAAATTAAAGTAAGCTAGATTGACAATCAAATCAAAATTAAGGCAATAAAAAAGAATTTAAAGTCAAAATCAGGTGAAATGATTGAGTGTGAGACACGATGACTTTAAAGTCAAGATTAGACATTTTTAATCTAGGCAGTGAATATGAAAGTGAAAATGAATTTAAACATACTATTTACAGTCAAAATTATGTAATGAGAATGACTTTATAGTCAAAATTATACAATGAAAATAACTAACTTAGACAACAAAAAAGTTAGAAGCAATAAAACTTAGTGACTCCAATGTCTAAATGAAGCAAATATCGTAATATAATAATACTTTAATGGCAGTGCAATTAAAGTATTTTTATATTAGACATCCACTGAGAAAATAAAGTCATAATCCGATCATATGAGAGATTTTAAAGTCGAAATTGGACAATTGAAGTGATTTGGAAATCAAGATTAAGTAACAAGAAAGACTTTAAATACAATATTAGAAAAAAAGGAAACTTTAAAGTCAAGATTAGGTAATAAGAAAACTTTAAAGCTAATATTGGGCAACAAAAGGAGTTTTAAAGTCGAAATTAGACAATATCAAGTAACTGACAATGTCTTTAAAGTCAAAATAAGATTAAACAATAAAGTAGACTATACATTCAAAATTAAGCAATAAAATAGATTCAAAAGTAAAGCTCAAGCAATCAAGACACTTTAAAGTCATATTTAGGCACCAAAAATAGTTTAAAAAAAACTAGGCAATCAAAAAGTTAAATGTCAAAACATAGCGAGAGAAAGGAGAATCACCTTAAAGTCAAATTTAGATAATAATAATAACTTTAAAGTCAAAATCTGCCAATAAAATATTTATTTTAAAATCAGTTTAATCAATAAATGCGACTTTTAAATTAAATTCAGGCGGTTAAGGATACCCCAATGTCAAAACATGACAATGAGAATGACTTTAAAGTCAAAATTAGGCAATGGAAATAACTTTAAAGTCCAAATTAAACAATGAGATTTACGTCAAAGTCAAAATTAGACAACGAGATTGACTTTAGAGTCAAAGTTAGGCAATGAAAATTACTGTAAAGTCAAAATTAGGCAATGAAAATTACTGTAAAGTCAAAATAGGCAACAAAAATTACTGTAAAATTAAAGTAAGGCAATTACAACAGCTTTAAACTCAAAATTAGGCAATTATAATGACTTTAAAGTCAAATTTAGGCAATGGAAATTACTTTAAAGTAGAAATTAGTCAACGAGAATGACATTAAAGTCAATTTAAGTAATTAAAATGTCTTTACAGTCAAACTTAAAGTCAAAATTAGGCGAGATATACTTTAAAGTAAAAATTAGGCAATTAAATTTACTATAAAGTCAACATTAAGCAATGAGAATGATTTTATAGTCAAAATTAGGCAAATGAAATTACTTTAAAATCAAATTAGGCAATGAGAATTAATCTAAAGTCAAAATTGGGCAATGGGAATGACTAACGTAAAATTAGGCAATTAAAATTACTTTAAATCAAAATTAGGCAATGAGAATGACTTGAAAGTCAAAATTAGTCAATAAGATTTACTATAAAGTCTAAATCATTCAATAAGAATGACATTATAGTTAAAATTAGGCAATTAAATTACTCTAAAATGAAAATTAGGCAACGAAAATTACTGTAAAGTCAAAGTAAAGCAATTACAACGACTTTAAACTCAAAATTAGGTAATTATAATAACTTTAAAGTCAAATTTAGTCAGTAAAAATTACTTTAAAGTAGAAATTAGTCAACGGGAATGACTTTAAAGTCAATTTAAGTAATTAAGATGCCTTTACAGTCAAACTTAAAGTCAAAATTAGGCGAGATATACTTTAAAGTAGAAATTAGGCAATGGGAATGACTTTAAAGTAAAAATTAGGCAATTAAAATTATTATTAAGTCAAAATTAAGCAATGAGAATGACTTTATAGTCAAAATTAATCAATAATAATTTTGACTTTATAGTAAATCTTTATAAAGTCCAAATTATTCGATATAAATAACATTATAGTCAAAGTTAAGCAAATATAATTAGTTTAAAATCGAATTAGGCAATGGTAATGCCTTAAAATCAAAATTAGGCCAAATAGGGCAGTGAGAATTATTTTAAAGTCAAAATTATGTAATGAGAAATACTTTAAAGTCAAAATCAGCAATAAAACACATTAAAATAAAAAATTATACTAGAAGAGATATTTTCAAAAACAATAAATAGACCAAGAGTGTGACTTTATCATAATTAGAGAATGAGTGTGATTTGAGAATCCAATGTTGGCAAATATTGAGATAAATATTGACTTGAAAGTCAATATTAGGTAACAAAAATGACTTTAAAGTTAAAATCAGTAAATAAGAATGACTTTATAATCAGTATCAACCAATAAATTTGATTTTAATGTCATAATTAGGTTAGGATCATTATTTTGCCTAAGAATGATTTAAGTCATCCTCGTAGCCTAATTATGACATTAAAATTAAATTTATTGCTTGATTATGTAAGGTAGACTTGATTCCATAAAATGATTTTTTTATTCTTTGTAGGTTACCGAACTGTACATAATAAATATAATAAGTGAAGTAAAGTGTAAAAAGTGTTTTCATATATCTTTCAAATTCACGAAACTCACATTTAATTAAGTGTTATTTCTCACTGTTTAATTCTAATACATAAATATCGTAAACTATTTGTAAATAAACAACGATTTTTTAAATATAAAAAAAACATATTGTAGAGATATTACTACGATTGTTTCGCCAACACTTAAGGCAGATGAGATACTGCTATAATTGTTTCACCAACACAACAAAAGCGTCAAAGGAACCAAGTGTTTGTGTAAAAGAATTTAATACATAAGAATATTTCGTCATGGGTTAAGTGAAAAACTAATTCTACAAATATTCCATTATTTTAAAATTAATTTAAAGAAACCCCTCGAAACAATTAATCTAAACTGCTCGAAATAATTAATAACATAATTAAAAGAACTCTCAAACGTCTTGAAATAATTAGCCCTTGCATAAAAACATCAATTCGCGTTTACGCAACTCTAACTGGATATTCAGCCGTATTTATTAATTTTGTTTTAATTAGCAACCCCGCGCAGGCCGTGCATTTAATTAAACGTCCGAAACTTGTCCTCGGCGCAAACACACACGGTAACGAAATTAACTCGCGGAACTGTTACTTTTGCGATTGTACGTCGCCGTTGCGCCCCTTGCGCCCCCTGTTACACGAAATTCCGTTAATTAATCGCGATCTCGTCATCGTCTCCGCATTTCTGTGTCGTCCCGTTTCTTCATATCGCCGCGCCACCGGAGCGGACCTTCAAAGGGATCCAATTAACGATAACGGTCCATTTATTACGTAACGGCCGTTTTTTTTTCCTGTGACGAGTTAATTGATTACGCAAGTTTCTGATTGTGTATCTTTTAAATTGTGTTTTGAATAATCGATAGGAATAATTGATGTTCTAGAATGGGATATTTTTCTTTAATTAATGATTCTGCAAGTGGAAAATGAGAAAATTAATTAAAAGTGTTTTAATTATCTAATTAGATTAAACATTCTCGTTATTATTACATTAATTTTTGAAGTGACATAATGTCAACAGAAATGTTGATAATTATAATCTTTATTTTCCTCAATAAAAATTACAATAAGCCTTAATCTGATCGATATTCCAGTCCTGTTTTATAAAATGTATATAAAATAATTCGTCAAGCAAGTTCTTAAAAGCAATAACCTTATCTTCTATGTTTTTCAAACAGAAGGTTTTGATATTCAAAGAAAAATTATGCTTATTTAAATATATCAAGTCTAATTTTTGTTTCACTACTCATACATCGGTTTATTTTTAACCATATAATCCAGTAACCTTTGTATATTTTAAATTTCCAAAAAATCTTTGTTTTATTTCAGCCATTTTACTGTAAGGTAAACCAATATTGTCATATTTCAGAAAATACCTCAATGGACTTAAAGAATCATCATATAATCCAGTAACCTTTGTATATTTTAAATTTCCAAAAAATCTTTCTTTTATTTCAGCCATTTTACTGTAAAGTAAACCAATATTATCATATTTCAGAAAATACCTCAATGGACTTAAAGAATCATTAAACATGGATTCATTGAGGTCAATTAGTCATCCCAAACAACAAACTTTCCTTGTCATTCAAAGATATTTCACGGAACATTGAAAATTTCTGTATAGGATCAATGATAAAATATAAAAAAATCATTACTCTTTTTTGATATTCGAGCGAATATCGAAGAATCTCATGCAAAGAATTTTTTTACTGTAAGTTCCACAAGCTGATTTGTTTAACGGGTATAGTTTAAAATATAATTTATTTAACAAATTCTGATTCGTATCTCAAACTAACAACTAAGTTTTGTTCCTACTAATAATTCACAAATAATAAAAAAAAATGGTCAATGTTTTAAGACCCAAATACTTACAAATGATACCTGAGTTCATGAACTTTTGCCCTGAGTTCATGTGCTTTGAAAATTTCAGTACTTTGATTGGTATAGCTTACATCAAAGTTACGAATACGGACGACGTTACCAACATGGTGGATGCGCCGGGAAAAAAGATATCAGTAGCTAACTCATTCTATTAACACTTTATTAGGATAAAATTTTCAGTCACGTTGCGTGTTGAAGTAGAATTAATAAGTGTTGTAATCAAACAAATGTAATCATAATTGACTTTTATATCACATGTCAATGTTTTTATATTGTCATCTGTGTTTAAATTTGGTTATTTAATTGCATTTTTATATTAAAAATAAATATAAATAATTAATCCATTTGTCTATAGAATGTGTTTGATTACAAATTGTTAACAAAAATTCAAATGATATTAAAAATAACAATAATTTCTGCCAAACTGTACAAAAAATATCATTAATTAAGTTTTGTAAATATACAGTATTTTCTTAGTTAAATAAACGTAAAATATTTATATGATACAATATTTATTTATTTTAAACAGCTGTATTATATAACTGAATTATTAATATTACATTTATGCGTGCTTAATAATTAATTTCATTCCATTATTAAATTGTACTACATCGTTGCACCGTTATTATTCATAAACATATTCTAGTAATAATATTAATATTAATGAAATGTATTTCTACACACACCAACAACGCTGCGGCAGTTACCAATTCAATTTCAACTCTGTCTGTAAAAACGCATTGTGTCGCGTCTGCCCACCCTTCTTCCCTCGCCTTTGTTTAATTAACAAATTAATGCCCTTTTCTGTTTGTCTACTCTTCTGCCAGGAGTGTAATTCCTGGCGGGGCCGGGACCTCCCCCTCGAAACCGGAATTTATTTGCTCATTTCCACATTCCATCCGCCTTCATTCGTCACACAAATATTTGTGTTTCATATAATTTTCGAGATGCGGCCCCGAACTCTGGGGACTTTTGCACGTAAAACATAAACGTCCAATTCTTCGCGGGTGTAATTACAGAGTATCGTTGTTTATGTGCGTCTGTGTACGCTTCAAAAAGTTGTTTGTTTCGTGTTTGTCAAAAAGAAAAAAAATAATGCGGAGATTAAAATTGAAAAAATAAATTATTATAATTTATTAATGATATTTATATGCGTATTAGATTTTGTAGCTTTCTTCTGTTTGCTGATGATCTCAAGTTATTTAAAGCTATTAGAACTACTGTTGATCAAGAACTACTTCAAAATGACCTTCAGAATATGGCTGAATGGAGTGATCTGAATGATTTGCACTTGAACTTGAGCAAATGTTTCCATATTTCCTTTAGTAGAGGCTCTCATATTTCGTTTCCTTATGCCATTTATTAACTGTAGTCTCTGAAGTTAAAGATCTTGGTGTTTTATTTACTTCCAAATTAAATTGTAACAAACATCTTAATAACATTTGCAACTCTGCTTTAAGAATGTTAGGTTTTGTTTGTAAAATTTCTAATGGCTTCAATGTTTCGTCAGTGAAATTGTTATATCTGTCTTTAATTAGACCCCATTTGAAATATGCCTCTGTAGTATGGTCTCCTTACACAGCAAATGCCATACAGCGGCTTGAGTTGGTACTGAGTCGGTTTCTAAGATTTATTCACTGTAGAATAGGAGGGTCGTACTTTAGCTTTAGTCGCAGTTCCATGCTTGATCAGTTAGATTTGAGATCGTTACAAGACTGAAGAGTGCTGCTTGATTTATGTTTTCTGTACAAGTTGGTCAATGGTATTATTGATTGTCCTCTATTACTTAACTTACTCAATTTTAATATTCCTCGCGGTGTTAATTCTAGGCATACTCCCCTTTTTAGATTGTCTCTTCATCACACGAACTATGGCATCTTTAATCCCATTGATCGACTTATGCGTCTTGCGAATGCGTTGCAGAATAAGTCTAGTTTTAATTTGTTTTCGAATTCTTATAACAGCTTTAAGAGTAGTTTATGATATATACGTTTGTCGGAAGCTATGAATTTGTGATCTATATATGCCTGTGTTCGTGTTATGCACATCACTGTATTCACATTTTGTATGTTTTTTATGTTGTAGAAAATCGTTAATCGAATTGTTATTTACATTTAATGAAACATTGCACATGGAACACACTAGACTGATGAGGTTCGAAAAACCGAAATGGCCATCACTAGTTATCCATACGCTAGATGAATGGTGACTGAACGTTTCATTAAATGTGAATTTCGTTTTCCTTGTTTGCTTAAACAGGACAAGTTCGCCTTCCTTTAGTGGACGAAACAATGATTCTCGGTCGTCTACCTTGTGGACCCAAATCGTTGACGATGCCACTTGAAATTAGGCAAAAGATGGCGCTTGCGTCGTTTTTAATTAATTATGAATTGTTATTTGTTGTCGTATTTATATTTTTTTCCTATTACTATATTTTTTGATATTTTATACAATTTATATTTTTCTGCTTTTGTAAAAAGGTTATATCCGTAAATAAGAATAAATAAATAAATAAATAATGTGATGTGATGCAGATTTTTAAACCCTGTTCTCTCATTTCCGGTAGCATTTCTACAGTAAATGTAAATGGAATTTGGTAGATTTTTTATTACGCTAAAATCACTGATAAGAATTTTGCTGATCTAAAATAATCGGGGCAGCAAAAATAATGATGTGTTTGTGATTATAATTACATGAAAAAACACAAATAAGAATGTTGTTGCTCTATAATGATCGGGGAAGCAAAAAAATCTTATTTGTGATTTTGCATATGACTAAAATCACAAATAGGAATTTTTTACTTCCTCGATCATTTTGAGCAGCAAAATTCTTATCAGTGATTTTAGATGTGAAATAAGATTTTTTGCTTCCCCAGTCATTTTAGAAAGAAATTACTAGAGTAAGAAAATTAGTACGATACAAAAATCTACCATATTCCATTTGCTATTCTAAAATGATCGAGGAGATTTTTTAGATTTTTGTATCGTACTAATTTTCTTACTCTTGTAATTTCTCTTTAAAATGACTTGCGAAGCAAAAAATCTTATTTCACATCTAAATCACTGATAAGAATTTTGCTGCTCTAAAATGATCGAGGAAGTAGACAAATTCTTATTTGTAATTTAAGTCATATTCAAAATCACAAATAATAATTTTTTGCTTATATGTAAAATCAAAGATAAGAATTTTATTCTCTATTAAAATTATAAATAATATTTTTCTGCTTTCTCGATCATTTTAGAGCAATAAAATTCTTATTCCTGGCATTAGACGTGAAATAAGATTTTTTGCATCCCCGATCATTTTAGAAGAATATGATAGATTTTTGCTAATGTAAAATGATCGGAGGAGCAAAAAAAATCGTATTTGTGATTTTAGTTTTAATTAAAATCACAAATACGATTTTTTGCTACTCTAAAATAATCTAGGAAACACAAAAATTCTTATTTGTGATTTTAATTACATGTAAAATAACCGATAATAATTTTGCTGCTCTATAATGATCAGGGAAGCAGAAAAAAATATATTTGTGATTTTAATATTGATTAAAATCACAAATATATTTTTTAGGATTTTAGAATTTCAGATAAAAATTTCATTACAGTAAGTATATTAGTAATTTGTACTCCTATTCTCGTCCTTTATATTATTCGCACGTTATATGTGTTATTACATTTTATATTCAAATTAGCCATTTTTGTTATGAGAACTATTATTATTTATAATATGACGATATTATTTATTATAAATACTAGAAATCAATAAAATGAACTGATTGTTTAATAATATATTTGTATATCCCGGCGAATCCACCATTTCATAAATAATTTTAAATATTATTTCAACAATAAATAAAATATATTGTTTATTATTTGCTTTTAGTATAAACATAACACTTTTTTTATTTTAATATTTTGTTTAATAAATTAATTAAAAAGCACTCTTGATTAAAACATTTTAGCATGTAAATCGCTTGTAATTTCCATTCGGATCCTTCTTCGCGGGACAATCCATAAATCCCGATTTAACTCTCGGGGTCCCGTTAAAAATCGACGCAATCTACACTGAATTATTTCCCGGGCGCCGCACAGTGTTTTATTTGGAGCCGCGAAGGTTCAGGCGTGGTGGGGGTATGCAAAACTCAAATTGATATTAGACGAAAATTAAAAATATCATATTATTAAAAATACTTTAAAACTTATAAAAATGAATTACCAGATTTTTAGGTGCACCTGTGTAAGTACAATGAACCGTCAAAGTCGAACATTTCTAAAAGTTGTTCAGCGCGCGGTATTGAGTATCACATTTAATAATTTCCCAGCAGGCCCCCAAATACTTTGTCACAACCATTTTGTAACATAATCATAAACATGAGTTGCTTTATTTAATGAGATATGTTTCAGTGCATTATTTTAATTTTGATAGTAGTTATAATTAATTAAAGTTGCGCAATTTTTATTTTTAAATTTCAACTTTACAGAGGCCGAAATAAATATTATCAAAAAAGAGCAGTATGACATTAACTTCAAAAAATCGCCCGCAGTTTCCTCTAGATGACTGTGTAAAGATTATGTATATAGCGATCCATGATCAACAGTTATGATTTTTTTTCTTCCGCAAGTCATGTAACGAAAGCGACAGCGCGCCGTATTTCGTATATTTTCAAACAGCAATCCGCATGCGGTAAACTAAGCGGCAGCAGATTCCGCGCGCCCGCCATCGCTTTCGTTACATGATTTGCGGAAGAAAAAAAATCATAACTATTGATCATGGATCGCTATATACATGTTCTTTACACAGTCATTTAGAGGAAACTACGGGCGATTTTTTGAAGTTAACGTCATACTGCTCTTTTTTGATAATATTTATTTCGGCCTCTGTAAAGTTGAAATTTAAAAATAAAAATTGCGCAACTTTAATTAATTATAACTACTACCAAAATTAAAATAATGCACTGAAACATATCTCATTAAATAAAGCAACTCAAGTTTATGATTGTGTTACAAAATGGTTGTGACAAAGCATTTGGGGGCCTGCTGGAAAATTATTAAATGTGATACTCAATACCACGCGCTGAACAACTTTTAGAAATGTTCGACTTTGACGATTTATTGTACTTACACCGGTGCACCTAAAAATCTGGAAATTCATTTTTATAAGTTGTAAAGTATTCTTAATAATATGATATTTTTAATTTTCATCTAATATCAATTTGAGTTTTGCATACCCCCACCACGCCTGAACCTTCGCGGCTCCAAATAAAACACTGTGCGCCGGTAGGTAAGTAATTTAAGCTGTTTTTCCTGGCGGAGCCCATCCTTTTTAATTTAGAGACCCCCCGGACGCGATTAAAAATTTATAGTCCAACTATTTAATCCGATAACATTCTCCCCCGGCCAGAGAGCGAACGAACGGGATCAACTTATAATGAAGTAAAATAATGAAAACGTAACGATTCTAGGATTTGATAAAGAAGGATAAAGAAGGATAAAGAAGGGGAGAAACAAAAAAAAATGAATGGGTTTACGTAACTCAAGCGCTTTTTTTTCTTTGTAATGAGCTTGTTGATGATGCACAATAAAATAAAATGTTAATTCACGTCTATTGCTCTATAAAGTAAATTACAGAAATTAAATTGTCACTTTTCTCGCCCTTTTGATATTTCTTTGATAATCTGATGTTTCTAATAATTAAATACTGGTAATAGTCATATTAAAATAGTAAATTTAAATAAATTATTAACGAATAAAATACAAATATAAACACATTAAACTGAATAACTTTAAATCGTCCACTAATTCGAATTTAAAATTCGTTTTATGTTGAAGTCCTTCTTGTCTCCGATGTTAATTGAGTTCAACGGAATACGGATATATCGATTATTTTGAATACCACGATCATCATCGTGACTCCCGGAGTTATACATCAGCCGGTTCAGCACTTTTGATGACCTCTTCTTTCATGTCTACAAATTAATTCAACCTCCACGCCCTCTGCCAATACAAATAAAAAATAAAACCCAAAGAATAAACAAACACTACACGTCTAACTACATGACGCACGTGGATGATTTTCTTGTTTGCGTTACGCTTTATCGGAACATGAAAATTTATAGAGGCGAACGATCCTCCATTAATTATATACCCACGGGTGGGACGGCGAGGGGTTTTGATTAAGGGCGGTGGGTTTTGCGCCAGACGCCCAAACAGACGATTCGGATGCGAGCGTCGCGGCGTCGCCGTCTCCGAAGTTTATTGGCTCCTCATCAGGAACGCTTTGACTGAGGTGCTCGCCTCGTTACCGAGTTTTGCATAAATGCATTTTAAAAATTTTACGAAAACTTTGTGTTACTGTTTGACTTCGCTGGTGGTGATTTAATTGAATAACTCGAAAATGAAAATAGAAGAGAGATTTCATTTCATTTAAATAAAACTGGGAAAGTTAAATAAATTATTTTCTCTGTGCAAATCACGCTTAATATTAATTATATAAAAATTTTCTCGCGTATTTACTTATTGAAATTAATTGAAATTATTTTGATAATAATTGAACAAACATCTCTGCCATATTCCGCTATCCTGAAACTACTATTAATTCATTTTTGAATAATTATTTCATTTTATTATTATTTATTAGGAAATATTTAATTAATATTTTTCACCACGGGTTAACTGAGAAGTTAATTAATAAAAAACGGTGTTTTAATTATTGTAAATTCCAATAAAACTAAATAATAATAAATTTGCCATTTGAGTCTCATTTACACGCGTGTAAAATAAACCAACTGAAACTAACTCAACAATTCCTAATATTACTAAAATGTTTTACGAAGTGATTAATGAGCCTCAAATTGAAAATTTATTATTATTTAGTTTTATTGGGATTTACAATAATTAAATCACCGTTTTTTATTAATTAACTTCTCAGTTAACCCGTGTTGAAACATATTAATTAAACAAACCAAGTGTTTTAATCAAAGTGTAATCACCGGTTTTCTTTATGACATAAAGACAAGGACTCCTGGCTGAAAGGCCGTTTAGAAAGAATATGATATAAAATGTATTGTGTTATTCCTAAACTAAATTTTACAATAAAAATTATTGTATATAATAATTGAAATATTTTCCAAATTTTTTCATATCGCCTTACATATTTAGATAGTTCCGAATTTCCATCTTGGGTAAATACTATCATTAACAATTTTCATGTTGTTTTAGGTTTACTTATTTTTGTTCCATTACTTTTATTTTATTTTTATTTTAAGTTATTGTGATAATATCATCGTAATGTTTCGCCGAAAATAATTATATATAATCCCAATTATCATAATTAATGAATAATTGCTTCCTTTTATTTTATTGCTGTAGAAATTATTGTTGATGCTTTTATTTAGTTTTATCGGAATTTACAATAATTAAAAAAAACTTTTTAATGGTTAGTACTTTTTTGAGACTATAATTTCGAAACCTTACTCTAAATCATAATAATGGAAAGATAGCTCAAACGCCATCTATTGCCTAATTACAATCAGTTTTATAATAATTTAAATAAAATTCTGTCCTTTCTCTCTATTTTATTTTACTAAACATATATTTCGGAAACTATGCCTCCATCTTCAGTTTCTTTCGAAATTATATTTCTACTTCTTACTGTACAAAAATGTTCACAAAAAACATTGCATCAATATAAAAAAAAAAACATTAATCGACGCTTTCACCGACCTTCCAAAAATTTCGAACACCCCTGATGGTGTTGATCGGATGGCCCTTATTATTAATGGACAATATAATTCGTCCTTTGCCATCCAGGCAGTAAATGTTTTTGCTTATTGAAAATATCTATTTAGTTATCTAGTTTCATTCCTTGTCCAGACGTTGAAGGAAATCCCTAATATATCTTAAAACACTCCGTTGAGTTTCATTTTTACCCGAAGTTGCTAAATTGGACTGCTTACAACAGTCCGTGGTGTGACTATTGGAAAGAACCCCACGAATACACGAACAAAAACTGAAATGTGAATAATTTGAACCATCTTTCTAATAATTAAATAGTTAATTATTTTCTCTCTAGCTTCTGAAACATTTGACATACACAACGTAAGCATTTAAAATTGACAAACATCCATTGTAACGCTACTTCCCAGGCAAATGTCAAGCCCGCCCCATCTATTTAATATTTTAACGACTTCGTGAGACAATACGAAAAGATTTCATTTTTTTAATCTATATTATGTATCCTACCATACATTAATCAAAGAAACATATTACCTGAAGTGTCTCACCTTTTCTGGTCACATTGTATATTATCCCAAAGTTGATATCCATGATTAATATTTGAGACCCGCTTTCTAGCTAAAAATAAACGAACCCAATCCAGAATTAAATAAAATGATTAATCCGCTTTTCCCTTTAAAAGAATCGCGACTGTAAATAAGCTTAAATTCTACTCTCCTGACATTTAGCCGGGACCTCGCAGGAAACGTTGAATGCTGTGCAACTTAAACCCATCTCGTATTTAATCACTGCCGCAATATAAATGAGGGCCCCGTGCGCCCTGTAATGTTTAGGAGGTGGATGCCACCCCCGAGGAATTAGTTAAGTGCAGGGCCGGTGAAAAGGTGTATGTGCCTCACGTAGGGCTTTGAGTAGAAGTGATGGTCCCGTTTAATTGCAGGCTTTATGCCGAATGCGACCCTGCTCACCCATTTTCCGCTAATGTCCCTCCCTTAATGCAATGTCCATTCGTTTACACACTTTCATATATAAAACAACCTGATCTAAATGTTTCCATCGAAAGAATTTCAGTAGTAAATTATCAACATAAATACATAACAGTGGGCGATAATTAAAAGAAATGTAAATTATTATTATTTTTATCATTTTTAAGTTGTGGTAGTATTTAGAGAAAAAATGTATTGTTCTACAATTAAATAGACTATCAGAGTGTAGAAAATTCAATGTATGATACTTATAACTTTATTTAATGAACATTAACAAGCGAAAATAATAAAGGTACACTAAAGAAAATGCATTTCCGAAAAATCAACTTAACAGAGATTAACAGTGAACATTTCTGTTGAATAGGATTTCAATACTTTGTATTGCTTCCTCTAGCCCTAACTATTGCCTGCATTGGCATGGGCATGGGCTTGCCACTAATGAGCTCACGAATATATTCTATAGAATATTCTTCCATTCTTCTTGAAGCGCCACATGAAGATCATTCGTGTACCATACGTTGTATTTTCTACAACCTGATGATCTGTTTAATTGTAAAACACTAAAGAACTCTTATAAGTATTACCACAACTTAACAATTAAAAAAAACACAGTGACCCGTTTTTTTTGCATCTGAGTAATTTCTCAATGAATTTGATTTACTTGGTTTATATGAACGTCGTAAAATCTCAGAAATAACTTTCATAAGCAACTTTGTACATTCAGATATATATTCCAATAAATAGCAGAATATTTTATATCAGAATCAACAACCGATAAAACTGTTTCTGTATAATTCAAAAGAAAAAAAAATGAGGAAGGCGATTTGACACCCCATAAATAAATTCTACGTGACTCCGATGGTGTATCCCCAACCATAAATTAGACAATAAAAGGCGCTTTCTGCACTTTCTAAATATTAAGGTCAATTTTTCTAATCTATATTTAATTTATAAAAAATATGTGTTTATTGTTAATATTACTTAATTTGAAAATTTTAAATTAATTACATCAATTACACATTTATTAAAAAGGTTTTAAATATTTTAATATTCAACAACACTCTTCTTGTCCAATTTTAATGTGCAATAAATTAAATTTGTATGTTCGTGAATAGTAAAAGCCGGAGGTGTTTTTAGTGCGAGCAAATTCTTTATGCAGTGTATGTAAATCGAATTTTTAAGGGCTTATGAATAATGCATCCCCCGACAACTGGCTCTTCTCTCTAAGTCTATATCGCGGCATTAAATTTGTTAGGTGATCATGTTCGCCCTGCATCTATAAAGGGATTTTTTTCAGCAAGCCGGCTAACGGTATTTATGCCCCTTTTTTCTGTGCCGAGAATTTATTTATTTTTACGAGGGCATACGCTCTCGTTTTATTTATATTCAACCGCGAACAAGCGCTCGTTTCGAATTTATCCACCCGCGTAATTTGCCGGGCACATAGTGGAGGAATTAATTGAATAATATTTATGTAAATAAATAGGGCGATCCTCATCAAAAATAGAGAGACGGGAATATTCACCAAAGGGGATTAATTTCAACGAGACTGGACTTAATTAAACTGTTATTATTAAAATGTCCTTCGTAATAACAAAATAGTTTACGAAATGTATGTATTTTTTATAATAATAATAATTATTATTCACAAGTGTTCACTACAAATATAACACATATTATTATGAGGAAATACATTGACAAAACAAATATTTTTTTTAATCTTAATTTTATATAATTTTCTGTAACATGTATATTTTAGGTTTGGATGGAAGATCAGCAAGCGCAAGCATAACTGAATCCCACCTAATTCAGTAATGCTTTACTGCTATTACACTATCAATAGCCGCGTGTCATAAGGTGGAACAATATGTAAACTTTGACTTATATAGCGAAATGTTTGCTTTAATATCAGTTCATTCAAAACAAATGAAAACACCCTCATTTACCCATGAAAATAAAGTAATTTTAAATTAAAATATTTAACAATGAACTGAAAGACATTTGGTCAATATCCAATTTACGAATTGTAGATTAATTATGTATTATACAATTAATATGTATTGCTGTAAATTCATAAACAATGTAGAATCCATTAATATTAACAAGACAATAAAATTACGACAAATGATTGTATTTTATTTTTACCATCACAATTAATGTAATAGTCTATTTAAAAGTGAATGTTTCATTTGTCTTTTTGTTATTATGATTTTAATAAATACGTTCCGAAATTAACGCTAAATTAATGCATCTAACATTTCACGTTTTAAATTCATTTCATTAAGATGACTGTCCATTATTTAATTGCGTTGAATGTCAAAAGCCTCTCGCGTTCGCGTAATTCAGTTTCTTTGTGGTAAGCAGTAATTGTCACCTGAGAAAATGGAAAAAGAGACCTTGGGCTCCTTTTTGTGCACATCTACAGATTAAATATGACGCAACGGCCGGCTTTTGCGTTTTAGGAAGAAATATTATAAACACCCCGCTACAGTTTCCATTTCAGTAAAACTTCTGTTGGGGATATTAAAGAAAAAAATGGAATTGGGTAATGTAAATTTATGAATAAAAATATTTTTTTTAATACAATATGATGTATTTGAAAAGAAAAAAATATGAAATAAAAGTTAAATTAACAATAATAATAAATAAAAAATGGCTGAAAGACTGATGGTCGATAGCCATTTAGTAAGAAGATTATATAAAATTATACTTAATGTAAATTCTACAATAAAGATAATATATATATAAATAAAAAAGACTATATGTGGAAAAAAAATTAAATTCTCTTGAAAATGGGCTAATAACCCGAAACTAGTCGAGAATTTAAAGTTATTCAATCTAATCTGTGTTTTATTGGTTGATTTTTAATAATTTATTCATATTTATTTCATACAATATGAACTACCAATGTCTAAATATTAAAACCATTAATTTTTAATTATTTAAATAAAATTTAAATCTAAAATATAGCGTATGGCCAACTCGTGATGGGTATTTTCTTTCAGACCTCATCAGACCAATGTGTTCCATGTGCAATGCCTTGATGAAGATCATTATTCAATCGTGTTACACCCAAATTATTAACGATAAACTTATACATTAGAGAAAAGATTACGCTTTATGGTATATACAGGGTCCTGCATCATAGCACCCGTCTTCGATAGCTCAGTTACTAATTAAGTTAGGACTTTGAAATTAATTCTGAACCGATTTCAATAACATATTAGGGGTAAACCTAAATAATGAACAAAAAGTATATCAATTAAAAAAAATATTTTGGAAAAGGAAAAATGGTAATTTCTTATACTACTTACAGCCGTCAAAATACAATGAAAAAAAATTATCATCATACCGTAACTCATTTTTTCGGACACCCTATATAATCAAAATTATTTTCCTGAAGTACTTCATAAGACCCAAGTAAAGTTTCCAAAATTTCAATTAGCAACTGTGCTATCGAAGACGGGAGGTGTGATGCAGGACCCTGTATACAATTCTCGTTATTCTCTCTTCATGTTTTATTAAACTAAATGTATTTTGAAAACATTTCTTTTTTTTTTTCATTCTTCAGCAGTAGTATAAATTGAAGTTTATGTAAATAGTACATTTTAATGCCACATTGACAAAAAAAATGCAAGACACAAAAAAATGCAAGGGCAGAAAAACCTCTGGTCGATATGTATTAAAATTGTTTACATAATATTGTTTTGCATTATTTGTGTCATCTAAATTTAGATATATATAAAATTATAAAACTCATTCTAACATAAAAATTATAATATTTGAAAAGATATTAATAAGTGGCATCGTCAACAATTTGGGTGATTAATCACAGTACAACATCCATTATCAATTGAACCGGCGAGGTCCGAAAGACGGTATGGCCATCACCAGTTATCCAAATGCTACTGCTATAATTGTGTAATCGTGTGATTAATTAAAAAAAAAAATACGAATGATTAAGAATTTCATACTCAAAGACGACAAGGTAAATTAATCCCCATTAATTAAATAGAAAAGAGTATTTATTCACTTGGTTACAGTTATTTAATAAAGTACGTATGTAACGTAAGACAAAATGTGGAAATAATTTATTAATTATCTTGAAATCATTTTTGTTTAACCTCTTAATTAAAATTATAAATACACATCAAAAATAATGATAAAATACTAAAATTGTTTCACACCCTGAATCCAGGATTTATCAATCACGACGGACGAATAAAGTAAGGTCAATAGCCAATTTATAGATCAGTGGTTCTCAAACAAAACTAATGTTAGAATTGGATAATATAATATGGGTATTAAAAGGTCAATAGATTGTTAAATAGCAAGATCTATCAGCAGTTCTCAAACTTTTTGTACGGCAACACACTGAAATTATTTAACAAAATTCACGGCATGTCCATTTGATATTTTGTAAGTCATTCGAAAGACATAATCTCATCTTATTTTCAATGGTTTACCCCTTTTGAAAGATACATGTTTTAAAAATTCATTAAAGAATTAAGTAAATTTCTTATTAAAATATAGATTTTGTACTACCGAAATGTACTATCACTTTGAGGAATACGGCCCGGGCCATTTGCTTTTTTGCATAAAACAAGAGTGCACTAAATAGATTGACATACTTAACACATTTATTTCATAATGTGAAACTCTCAATTGTTTACTAGTGAAATGAAATAATAAAAAAGCACTTTGTAATAAATTTCCATTTAGTACTGAATTTTAATTCACTAACAATGATTATAATTTAACGAATTAAAATCGAAGTCCCAGTGTGCGCTAGTTCCCCAGCCTGAAATTCCGAAGATGGACATTTTCACGTAATTCGGATCGTGGTAATACAAGAATGGCCTGTTTTGTGATTTTCCCACGGATATGCTTTCTTCGGTGTCATTTATCGAAATCCAAAATCTTTGATAGGTATTATCGAATATTGCTCCTTTATATGTGGCTACGTAAGTGCTAGATTGGTTTGTTCTAATTAACGATATCGTATTGTGAGAACCGCCAATCAAAATTTCGTATTGTGCATTATTGTAACTGTAGTCGTTGGTAAGTATTATAAATGCATGAGCAGTGGTTTTTATGTTGAATTCTAGGTAATTGGTTCTTAGTGGAAAATACTGGTAAGCTTTATCTTTCTCAGGACTTATTGTGTGTAATTCTAAAAAAATAAAAAATATATCAATTATATTAAATACATTGTTGAGTGAAGAACTTAATTATTATATTTTTTGTAATAATTCTGCATTTGCTTTTATTTCCATAACTATCAGACTCTGCATTTGGTAATATGCATAGCCCCACTATTATTAAATAAAATTATTTTTTCTGTTGAGTGAACTGATTTACTCATACAGTAAATTCAAACAAGGAAAATAAAATCGATCATTTCTTTTTTTCCAACTGCGAAAATTACTTACACCGTGTTTTTGAAAAACATATATTGAAACAATTACTTTTCGAGTATATATCCCCCAGACACTGAATTACATAATAGATATTTGTTTGCTGCATACCAGTAGAACTGTGAATTGCAACGGTTTGAGTCGAAAATATTTAATAAAAGGCACCCATAAATCATAATGGCTATGAGTATGTGGCTATCTGTAGACATGTATTTCGGGATTCATCCCTTATCAATACAGCTCGACTCAAGCCGTTGTAAAGCATATTAGTACTGGTATGCAACAAACAAATATCTATTGTGTAATACAAAGTCTGGTGGGACATATGCTGAGGAAGTAGTTGTTCCAATAAATGTTTGTCAAAAACTTACAGCGTAAGTAATTTCGGCAGTTGGAAAAAAGGTAATGATTGAATTTTATTGATCATTGATAGTGATTTTTCCTTGTATAATTTTATTGTAAAAAAATGTTTTTCTTAGTTAGACCGGAAGCTTATTGAGTGACGAGTTAAATAAAAAAAACATAGATACTTTCTAATATATATATATATAAATAAAATAATTTTATTCGGTTGATTTTTTTGTTTTGCAGAAAGAATGTAGTTTATTTAATTAAATGTACTCACTCATTCGTTGTGATTCGACCAACCAAAATCCAAAACATACCAAAACTACGGTTAGTGTATTCATTATGGTGCCTTAAACTGCTTTGATTTAATGTATTGGTGAAAATATTCGCATTTCACATTCTGGAAAAATATTTATAGAGCTAATCTATTCGAAGTTCCTGTTTTTTTGGGTTATGCGGTTTTCTTTCATATCATATTCTAAACAATACGTTTACACATTGTTTTCAAACTATTTGTTCAAAACAAATTATTAATAAAATAATAAAGCATATAGGCGGAAAGACCACAGGTCGTTAGCCAGTTTAGAATAAAAGATGTAAATATAGCTTATTTGTAAAATATATTTAATTCTTTTATACATATTCTTCTAAATAAAGATGTTTGTATATATAATAAAACTTAAATGAAATAATGCATCAATTTTATTTTAACTAATAATTCAGTTTTTAATTTTATTTAAAACACAATTATATTTATTAATAAATAAATCTAAATTTAATCAACCTAATATATTTTGTCTTTCATCTTTTGACTTTCAGCGTTGAGGATAAACTTTTTTTTATCGGTTGAAACAATTTCTTGTTTCTTAAACCTTAACGAAACATGTTTATATATTAAAACTTAAATAAACCGTCGTAAATTGTGAATCTAAAAAAGTGTTTATTTATATTTTTAATCAGTTTGATTATGAATACATTTATATTATTTATTTGTTAATTCCATATTTTACAAAATAAATTCAAACGATTTTACAGAGTTTTTCAATTGCATTTCACTTTATATGAAATTCGTTTATTTCAAATACATTTCCTATTTAAATCCTTGCCATTTATTTGATTATGTGGTATATATTTAAAATATAGTGACTCTCATTTCATTATTGGTGAAATACAATTGAAAAGCACTGCATAATAAATTAAAAATTATTATAATTTAATGAATTAAAATCGAAGTCCCAGAACGCGTTAGTTCCCCAGCCTGAAGAAATTCCGAAGATGGACATTTTCACGTAATTCGGATCGTGGTAATATAAGAATGGCCTGTTTTGTGATTTTCCCACGGATATGCTTTCTTCGGTGTCATTTATCGAAATCCAAAATCTTTGATAGGTATTGTCAAACATTGCTCCCTTGTACGTAGCTACGTAATTGTCAGATTGGTTTGTTCTAATTAACGACAACGTATTGCTAAAACCGCCAATCAAAATTTCGTATTGTGCATTACTATAGCTGTAGTCGTTGGTAAGTAATATAAATGCATGAGCAGTGGTTTTTATGTTGAATTCTAGGTAGTTGGTTTTTAGCGGAAAGTACTGGTAATCTTTATTTTTCTCAGGACTTATTGTGTGTAATTCTAAAAAAATAAAAAGATATATGAATATTATTAAATACATTGTTTAGTAAAGAACTTAATTATTATATTTTTTGTAATAATTCTGAATTTGTTTCATTTTCATAACTATGGGACTCTGTGATAGTTAATATGCATAATGTGCAATATTAAATAAAATAAATTGTATGTTGAATAAATTAATTTACTCAACAGAAATTTTTCATTAATGAATACTTAACAGGTCACTCAATCTTTGTCAGATCCACGTGATTTCCGGGTGGTCTTATCCTTCAAACAATTGCGCTGAATTCATACCTATCAGTTTTTTTTTACCATAGTAGGATAATTTTGTAATTATTTATATTATTTGCTTTTCGCTCATTTATCACTTGATAAAACATATTTAATAACCGTTTGTTATAATAAAAACACTTGGTTTTGTTTTACTAAAATTATTGTTATATTGTAATTATTTATTTTAATATGAGATGTAACATTCTTTTTAAACCACCTCTTGATTTTATTTGGAGAAAATAAAAAAATAGATAAACAGTTTATGTTAAAATTTCATGATAATTTGATCTTTAGTTTATATATTGTAGTCGTTTTAATGATTTTGTAATTTTCAATGGATAGAAAGGAATTTCATGTGTTGATTAAACACTATTTTTTGATAGGGAAAAATTCTGTTGTAGCCAAACACTGGCTTGATAAGCATAATGGGGACTCTACACCAGGAAAATCAACTATTATTGACTGATATCTTGAATTTAAACACGATCGTATAAGCACCGATGATGCTGATCACTCCAGTTGCCCAAAATTGACAATATTAGAATTATAATAATAGAAAACATAAAAAATGTCCACAAAATAGTTTTAAAAGACCGTAAAATGATGTTGTATGAGATAGGTAAGGGACACCCCTAGAATTTTATCTCTACATTTTTTCCTAGGTACATATATTTTTTTAAGTACTCCAAGACGAGAATGTCTGGTGAACATGCTGGTCAGTCTTGAATGTACTGAGTCGTTATCTTGCTGAAATATCAATTCAGGTTCGTAAAACTGGATCCATTTTAAGCAAATGCTTGAAAAAAGGTTGCCATCTCCACCCTATTAAATTTTCTGGCTGCGCCCATGGCCCACACATTGATAATATCAAAATCTTGTGTATTTTCAATTTAACATGAAAATATGCCCACACCGGATCAGAAACAACAATGCATCGACTATTCAATGCGTTTTTTAGAGCTGTTCAAGCGAAATAAAAAATATATCTTGCATCAGTATGTGACAATCGATAGAAAATAGTGTATTAGCGGATGCTTGAATGGAAAAGATCATTAGCTGAGTAGACAGCAACCGGTGAAAGTCGTCCAAAGTGACCAAAAACTAAAAAAACGGCTGTCTAGATGTTTTAGAATACACAGAATTTTATATATTCGCTATCTTGAGAAAGGCAAAATTATCAATAGTTAATATTACATGGCATTATTGGATCGATTGAATGCATAATTCAAGAAAAAACGGCCCATATATAAAGAAACAAATGTGCTGTTTCACCAGGACAATGTCAAGTTTCACCAGGACAATGTCCAGTGTCACCAGCCGACAAAAACAATGATTAAAATAGATGAATTACGTTTTAAATTACTATACTACCCTCCACACCCTCCAGATTTGACCCCCAGAGACTACTGACATTTTGCAGACATGAAAAAATGTTCCAGGGAAAGATATTTAGCTCAAAAAAAGAAATTATTGCCGAAACTGAGGCTGATTTTGAGACCAAAGACAAGTCGTTTTACATAAAGGGTATTGAAACGTTAGAGTTATGTATCACTATCTACTATCATGAATAAAGTGAAATTTCTAAAAAAAAAACAGGGTATTCGCAATTTTGCAGTTATTTAAATTACAATAAAATTAAACAAGAAAAAATTACTGGCAATGATCACTAAAATACGATCATTCCATTTTTGTAACTGTAAAAATTACTTACACTGTAAGTTTTTAAAAAAAATATCTATTGAAACATGACTTTTCTTGTTACTGGAGACTTATTGAGTGATATATATATATATATATATATATATAGAAAAAGACGTTCGGAGACGGATTCTAACACTAATAGGGTATTCGACCTACCAAGCTTTTGGGACTCAATTTGTCCCTTCTTCAGGGTTACAATGTGAGAATTTATAAACAAACTGTTGATGTTGCACCAAGAGCTTTTTCCTATTCTTGAAATTATTTGAATTCTTGAATTCCAACGTCTTTGTCTCTAACGTTTTACGACTGTTTCTTCTTGTGCTGGTATAAATATAATATACCAGCACAAGAAGAAACAGTCGTACAGTCGTATATATATATATATATATATATATAAATCGATTTCCCCTTTTACAGTTAGGTGTTAGGTGTTACATTTGAAAGTATCTATGGTATTTTTAATTATCACTCAATAATTGTCCGGTCTAACAAGAAAAACATTTTTTTACAACAAAATTTAACAAGGAAAAATTACTGGCAATGATCAATAAAATTCGATAATTGCCTTTTCCAACTGCTGAAATTACTTACACTGTAAGTTTTTTAATTTCTTTTGTTTTACAGAAAGAATGTAGTTTATTTAATAAAATGTACTCACTTATTCGTTGTGATTCGACCAACCAAAATCCAAAGCATACCAAAACTACGGTTAGTGTATTCATTTTTGTGCCGGAAACTGCTTTGTCAAATGTATTGATGAATATGTTCGCATTTAACATTCTGGAAAGATATTTATAGAGCAAGTTCCTGTGTTTGTGGGTAATGTGGTTTTGATATGATATCATTTTCTAAACAATACGAATACAAATTGTTTTTAAACTAAACTAAACTAAAAACATAAATGAGAATGTAATACAATTAAAATCGAAGGTAAATAAATAAATCTATACATAATTCATGAGGTGATTCAAATAGTCCGTCTTTGTAATGCAATACTAGAATACCGTATTGCAACTTAAATTGGAAGAAAACATGATAAGCGGAAAGTAATGGTTGCCTGGCCAAAAAGTTACTTAGCTTTTTCACTTTGTAAAACGACAATTTCATTACCATTTCAAAATTCTTCCAATTTAAACATGTATACCTAAAAAACTACAATAGGTAGTAGTGTTTTTTACAATGAGTAAAAAACTGCAATGGCCTTCTCGCTGTTGTCACATTTAATATTGATGGTAAGACTAATTGTCCTATTTGAATTCAGTGTAAGCTTATTAGGCACACTTATTTAATATTGGCGGTTTTATAGTTGCGCACCTAGTAGATGCCACAATTCCTATGAAACACTCTCCTCCAGTGCTCGCCCCTCCAATAGATCACTGTAGGAGTTATTAGCGCCTTGTAACATTTAAGGGGATTTCTCGGTGTAGAGGTCCGAATTTACCTCAATTGCAACATTTTTTAGGTGAAATCAAAAGATAAGACAATGCTTATATTCTTTTATTCGTCAATCTCTTATCTACATTTTCCAATTTTTGTTTTGTTTTTTGTCAAAAAAATAAATGGCGCCGAAGATGGTTATGTACGTCGTGGTAAGTGGGTGAACATGGTTCAGGTTACTGGGTCGTCTAATATAGACGAGGTCAAATAAATATTAAAATATATAAGTGCAGCAAAATTAAAAAAAAATCGATTGATTCTCTGACATTTAAACGTGCAAAAAATCAAATTTTTGGAGCAATTTTAATAATTAACCATAGCTAGTTAAATTCTGTGCAAAATCAAAATCAAAATTGGTCGAGTAGTTTTTCAGCAATCCAAACACCTGTCTAAAAAATTGACATTTTGTAAATCGCACATAAAGATTTGGAAAGGCGTTCAATGGCGTGGGACGACTGGCCCGATCAACCGATGCAAAAACGGTTTCGGTCATATATTCTCTATAGAACAATCTATCGCAATATGAAATGAAAAATATATATATAAAAATTTTGAATATTCTACACAGAGAAACACCCTTAATAATTGAACCAGTAAAAGTAAATTATTAGTTGTTAAAACTATTTATATTTTAAAAGGAATTATTTTGTAATGATGGTGTAAATATTTAATATAAAGTAATAATAATAATAATAAGTCTTTAATGCCCAACAGGAATTGAACATCCCAATTACAAGACAATATACATGCAAAAATACATAGCCGTGTGTGTATAATATAATAAATAAACAAACTTAATGCTAAATATAAATAAATAGAATAATAAGTTATTGTTTGATTTAATTGCGATAACAGATATTTAATCATAGAATATATCACAAGAAGATCGAAATGTTTTCGATTCAAAAATTGTTGCATTATACAATATGTTATTGTTATGCAACAGCAAATGTCTATTATTAGACATTTGTTAAAGTACTTATGTAACATAAGTCAAATTGTCACAGTAGCTAAAGAGAAAATAATTTATTAATTAATTATTTTCAAATTCTTTTTATTTAATTTATTTAAATAACTGTGACCAAGTGAATAAATCCTTTTTTCTATTATCACAAGAAGATGGTAAAATTTTAAAAATATTGCACATAATAAGTATCAGGGATTTCAGTTTATAATTGGTTTTATGTATTGGAATATTAAATGTATTTTTTGTCGAAAAAAGTAAGATAACTATCGATATGTACATTTAATAATAACTAAATAAAAAGCGAACAAACAGTGTTTACAACTTCTCTGACTTTATATGTAACATCTTCACGTAACTAAACCTACACAATTTAATAAAGTGAAACTTTCAATTAATCTCCGGCTATAAGATGCACAGCTTGAATATATAACAGAAAAACATATTGCTCAACTAATAAATATGAATAGATTATTATTAATTAATAATCTATTCATATTTATTATTATAATATTTCAATATCAATGTTTTAATATCAAAATGAATTAGTTGCTTTCTCACAATTGGATCAAATTTACGAATATTTACTCTGACAAGATAAGTATTTTAAATAATCGAAATTTCGTTAGGAAAACGGTTACCTTTTCCCGTATAACCCTTTTCTACTTATAATTAAACAAGGTTAATTACTAATTAAGTAGAAAAGGATATTCATTCACATTATTTAAATATCACAGTTATTTATTTAAATTACTGTGATATTTAAATATTTATTAAATAAAATTGTTATTTAATGAAACAGCTACCACAACCAGCTGGCAGAAGATTAGAAATTGAGTATATTGAAATTTTATTAGTTCTAAATATGGGTTTTTGTAATAAATAAAAAATGTTACTCAAAAAACAAAATCCCAATATAGAGCAATTTAAAAACGATTTAATATTTCATGCGATAAAATAAAATCGTGTTTATTTTTCTCTCATTTTATTTGTAAAAAAAATGTTTGTGATTAAACCGGGTCCGGATGTTCATTGTTCTGGTGTATTCGGCATTTCGGCCATCCATTATATTATTTATAAAATATCAGCGGTAATAAAGGAAGTATCGTTCTACAGCGGCGCTCGCTAATAATGCTGAAAAATGGGATTTTAATACCGCAGAAAATGAACGGGACGGGTTAATGAATTATGGCTATTTTTTATGTTTCGCATTTTGACTTTTTTCCATGGAATCGATTTCCATGCACAGCCGAGCACTCACTCATATATCCTAATTGCGAAATCCTATACGTCCAAGGTTAATGGACACGGTAAGAGATGGATATCTCATTCGGTCTACTCAGCATCCTGTTGTGTTAATAGTGTGATAAAGTTCGGTATTTTAGAAATTGTGAATAAGTATTTATGTAAAGAAAACTAGAACTAACAAATTTCATATTTTCTAAAATAACTTTTGTTGTATTCTCTTCTTTTGTCAATGGAACACCTTACACCTTGATGAACTTGGTCAACAATTATAACCAATAATATTATTATATTATATTATTACACCTAACGGTAGAAAGGAAAAAGATTAAAAAATAAAAAATATTATTATGGAAATAGAAATGTTTACAACACACTCTTGGATATATTTTTTATATTTAGAGAATGATTTTTATGTTGCATGTATTTTATTAAACGGATATCAACCTTTGCTCTTTCAGACAAAAGTCCTTGTCTTTAGATCTGCTCGTTTCATCAGTGAATCATGATTCCTGAATGATAAAATCCATTTGAAAGTGATGTTAACAATTTTCGGGATATCTCAATATATTTTCAAAATATATAAAAATTATAAATTTTATGTTCAATCTGAATACATGCATACATATAGTAAGGTTAATCAAATTTACTTTTTGAAAAAAAAAAACATACGTATTACTTTCGCATAAGGAAAGAAATTAAAGTAGTATTTTGTATACAACTTTTTTTTCATTCAGTTAAAATGTCTGTAAATATAAAAAATATATATTTAACTTTTCTTTAAGAATAAATTTTAAAACTTGAGCCTTAATTAAAAAAGGAATACATTAAAAGAACTGAAGTGAAAATAATCTCCATCTTTATTTACACAAATGCTAATGAAGCCGCCAAAAATTGAAACACCGAAAATACGCGGCGAATTCCCCGATGTCCGTCTTTGTAGCCGTCGCCATTTAATTAAAGTCAATTATCTCGTCGGGAGGATCGCAATTAGCGTTAATTAGGATCAGCCGGCAAAGACAAGCAAACAATTTGCCGAAGTTAAAGGGAGCCCCATTAGGTGTATAGGTAAAATGTGTCGGACTACCCCCATGTAGATTACGCCCGGTAATCGATTAGGCTGCACATTTCGCAACCCCCTCCCGGCACAGCCCACCCTCAGATAGATGCCCATTGTTCGCCGGTGGAAAAGAGGGCGAGAGTAAGAAGAGATGATAATCGCCTGTATTATGTTCTTAATTAATCTGTAAGGCACAATAGGTGCTAGTAAGTTTGTTGTAATTGTTTCGATCAACAGTTGTTAAAGTTGGGCTTTGTTCGAATATTGATTTAAATTACTATCTTGGTATAATTAAGTTGCATTCAATAACAGAAGATAATGGGAAGGAAATTTGGATAAGTGGAAATTTGAAAGATATATCACATGGAAAATAATTACAAATTTTAAATCTTGAGAGACGTTCACTTCGTGTTATATTTTTATTTGTTTTTCTGTTTTTAAGTTGATAGTTTCATTTATACGATAATCATTATCAAACTAAATATAATTAAACAACGACTAACAATAAGTTGTTGCTAATAGTTTGATAATGCAAAAATTAATAAGTAAGTGAAAAATAATTAATTTAAAACAGCTATTAACATAATGAAAATGATTATGTGTATAAAGTAGAGGTTCGAGAAAGAAATAACTATTTTTATCAGCTAAGATAGTTCTTAAGACATCTAGTAACAATCTAAAGCAAATAAATCGAATTTAAAGTGCCCCAAAGTCAGCCGTTTTGCACTTTGAAGTTGATGGATTTTATGTTGAAAACCGTGGATGACAAAAAAATTTAAAAAAATATTTATAATAAAAAAAATAACTTTTTTATAGGGTGAGATGGTTCTTTAAACATCTGTTAATTATCTAAGACAAAGAAATCGAATTTAAAGTGCGGCAAAGTTTTGTATTTTGAAGTTTGATCGATTTAATGTTGAAACCGTGGATAACAAAAAAAGAAGAAAAAAATAGTTATAATAAAAAAATAAACTATTTTTAGGCTGATTTGATTCTTAAGATATCTAGTAACAATCTAAGACAAAGAAATCGAATTTAAAGTGGACCAAAGTCAGCCGTTTTTTATTTCAAAGTTTAATCGATTTTGTGTTTAAAGCCGTAGATGACATTTTTTTAATAGTTATAATAAAAAAAATATTTGCTTTATTGACTGAAATGGTTCTTAAGATATCTATTAACTATCTAAGACAAAGAAATCGAATTTAAATTGCACCAAAGTCAGCCGTTTAGTACTTTGAAGTTTGATCGATTGTGTGTTGATGACAAAACAATTAAAAAAATTGTTATAATAAAAAAACGCTAGGGATGGTGCAAACTGTGAACAGGTCGGAACAGTTCCAGGTGCAGACACAAACCTATTCCGCAAAGCTCTTACTGGGCCGGAGCAGGGGTGGGGTCGTGGTGGATGTTAAATGTGAATGCAGTTGATTTATTTAAGAAGAATCCTAAATTAATAAAAAAACTACCACTTTTTTATAAATACTTGCAAAACAAAGGTACACAACTTTGTCTAATTTTAATTCCTTTAACTATATAACTAATTAACTATATTCTGCGTTGATAATGTGCACTTCACTCTACCCAAGATTTTATTTCAGAATTTTTTTAAGGAATTTTAAAAATAATAGCCTACTGCGAGCTAAGCTACTTTTTTTCAAGAATTCTTCATTTAATACCAAATTATTTAATTAACTTTGTTATTAATAAATAAATATTTTTTATAAGTCAGCTTGCACAGACTAATAATTTTTCATATAACTTTTATTTGAAAATATTTTTTTTCTAACGCAATAGCATCTCGCACTCAAACCAGATGGAAAACCAAGTCCGCCTGAGATAACTAATCAGACTGGTCCGACTATCGGTAGTCAATGATTCGCTCGGAACAGATAGGAGCTCTCGCTAGTCGTCCCGTCACTGGTCCACCCGGAACAGATTGAAGCTGTCACTACTCCGCTCGGAACAGGTCGGAGCAGACGAAACAGATATAGAAATCACTGGTGCTCGCAGCAACCACCTCGGACTTGTTCCGAGTTGCGGTTCATTTGTAAAATCCCTACCCGACGCATATACCATGGCGGTTGCGCCGGGTTGAATTAACCCTGGCTGGAAAACCGTCGATAACTTCACATCGGTAATAAAATGCAAATCACGGAAATTCCACGCAACGCTAAATTCATATCTTTCGATGTTACAAATTTATTTACAAACATTAGTCTTTAGAACTAAAACAGATAATAATGAATAAATTACAACAGAAAAATATCTGTCCGGTAATAATAAATGAAATTGAAGCATTTTTAAATATTTACACTTCACAAAATGTTTTACAGTGCAATAAAGTAATATTTTCACAACTAAATGGTCTAGCCATAGAGGTATGTGGATGACATGCTGGTATTATTCAAAGGGACTGATCGTTTGTTAGGCACTTTTTTAAATAACCTCAACAAGATCCATAAAAAGTAAAATATACAATGGAAATAGAAAATAAAAAATCAATAAACATTATAGACTTAACAATTCGAAACGTGAGCAATAAACATAATTTTTCTATCTTCCATAAACCGACCCACACCGATTGTACAATAAATAACAAATCATTTTACACTTTACAGCATAAGCTTTCAGCGTATAGATCAATGATCCATAGATTATTCTCAATACCTATGGACAGTATAAAATTCAATAAAGAATTAGACATTATTTTTAGAATAGCTGTAAACAATGGGTTCTAAAAACAAATCATCGCAAAATTACTTAAAAATAAATAAAAACAAATAATAAAGAACTAATAAATGTAAAAATACTAATAATTATGCCTCCATAACTTTTTATGGATATTTAAGCAAAATTAGTGTCTCTCCAAGACCCCTCTTGGGCATATGTCATACATATACGAGAGCTATATTTTCCAAACAATCATTAAAATTATTGCATCAGTGTAAAGCACCATTATTTTGAAATACCAACTACAATTGTGCAAACACCCGACCAAAACATTCCTTATTGCAAAACCGCGCACCTATAAATCGCATTTCTCCACATCCGCAAAACACCTCACGCAAACCGACATTTTTTCCCTCCTCCGGCTGCAAAACGCGACATCCATTTTAAATTTTGATAAACGGCGAATGCATAATTAAACCAGAAATTGCTAATTCCGATAAGTCACGGTCTGTCTCTTCGGCACCAACTGTTACCGCCGAAAAGCGGATTCGACTCGGAATATTCATAAACTCCGGATTGTCCAAGTCGGCACGAATGGAGAGAACGCAAGGGAAGAAGAGAGAGACGCCCGCAGATATGATTTCCTCGGGGATGTTGCCCGTTCCACTTTCCCGAATTCTTCCGCCCCCGAATAATCACAGGGCCCCGTCTGTTTGTGCGGGGGCGGTTTGGATGTTAAACAACAACTGTCCATTTCGGGGGTAAATTGTCGGAAGACGTCGGTCGTTTCGTGTTTGGATGTTTATTTTAGTTGGGCGAGGATGTTCTGGAGATGATGATAATTTATATAAAAAGGATTTTGGAAAGGACGAAAAGGAAGGCGTAATAAAAGGGGTTTTCCTATATAACTGATGCAAATGTTTGTTTTTTCCATTTTCTTTCACGTTCTTCGAACAGTTGTGAAGCACGCTTGTAACACTCGTTAATAAATACCATCTGTAGAATTCTTATATTCGTTCTCGTATACGCCGCGTGCACAAAAGTGCCTTACATTGAAATGTTTTAAATAATTGAACGACTATATTATACAGTAAAACATTATCATGAAATGTAATACAAGGAACATCATTATTTTAGCACATTCAATCAATTAAATAAAAATAATTTAAAAATAATTAATAAATTATTTCTTCGTTTTAAACAAATGTTCAATGATTTGACATTTGCTATAGCTGTAGTCACAATAGCTAAAGAGGAAATAATTTATTAATTATTTTCAAAACCTTTTTATTTAATTTATTTAAATAACCGTCCTTTTTTTTCTATTATGACAATTATATATTTTTGTTCTACAATTCACTATACATAAATATTATTAATTATATTGAAGATTTGTAAAAAGGTAAATCAGTTAAATAAACAAATATACAGAGTACATAAGTTAAGGTATATTACAGTAATATAAAGCCATCTGCAGACACGTATTTTCGGAATCCATCCCTAGTCGTTTCTATTTAAATTCAATCAAGTCTCTTAACATTATATTTAAACAAATATTTTCACATATTTCACGAAGCTGGTAATTATCGATAAATAAATTTAATTAAATTAATACGTGAATTAAACAATAAAATAACTTTGTAAAGGTTTACTTAGGATTAAATAAGTTTGAAAACGCTGTAAAAAAAAAAACGTTGCCATCACCCGACTGAAACTTATTATGAAATTAATCCACCGCCTACACCATTTTTTTCCATCCAACAGATGAGCATAAATATTCGCACGCTGGCGCAACTCCATCGCAAATATTTACCTATAAACAGGGCTGTTGCCTCGAACAGTTTTGTTTACACGACCATCCCCTGTTTGTGTGTACACACGCGTTTATTTTTTAAGCCGAGCTGCGAAATTGAGCAGTTCCGAAGAAAAATACACAATAATTAAATTTCCTATTGAAAATTTAATTATATCCGGTGTGTTCGGAGGGATGAGAAATTGAATTAAAAGATAATTTCGATTTGTATCGAGAGAAGAGAGGCGAGAGCGGGCGAGGAAAAAAAGGAGAAAAATGAAACGAGCTCGCGGTGATAGAAAGTAAAATCTGTGTTTGTTCAGCTGTGGAATTATGGTTCACAAAATTGGAATTTATCGAGCGGAATAAGAGAGAAAGTGTACTTGGATTATGCAATCTGTTTAAATGCGTCACGATTGGAACGTGATTAGCGGAGTTGGTGTGAATTTTATACGAACAAAACACCGCTAATGTATTTAGCAAATTGAAAACAAAAAGAAATAGATGTGCAATTAGTTAATTGAAAGGCTTTTACTTTATAAACGATTATATACGTCGTGTCCAAGATAAAAACGCACAACATGGTATACACCGTGTTCAAGATAAGAATGCACAACATGGGACTCTAGGAAAAGGTAAGAAATACATGGTGGCATAAGTTATAAAAAAGTTGCAATATTTAGAAAATGTTTATATGTTGATCACAGAAATTGATTGCTAATCGTTTTCGAAATTATATAATAAAATGCAATTTTTTGAAATTACCATTTCTCGATTCTCCTCATTTAAATGGAAATTAAAAACAATAAAAATTAAAACTTGAACCCTCTTTAGGGTCGATTTATTCTATTAAATGTACACTAAATAAGATATTTAAACAATTTCCATTTTTATTATTTTTGTATTTTATTTAAATAATTTATTTCCATTGCGCGTTTCTACTCATTTAAATGGATTTTCAAGAAAATCAAAAATACAACTTGGGCGCCCTTTGGGGTCAAGTTTCCGGCAAGATGTGTTGCCTGTATGCTAAATAAGACATTTAAATAATTTTTAGAGCATAATTATTTTCTATTTTATTTAAATAATTTATTTCTATTACGCGATTGTTCTCATTTAAATATAATTTTCAAAAATCAAAAATTCAACTTGGGAGCCCTTTATGATCGATTTTTTAACTAGATGTATTATCTGTGCACTAAATAAGATACATTAATTATAAAAAAGTTGCAATATTTGGAAATTTTTTATATGCCGATCACAGAAATTTATTGCTAATCGTTTTCGAAATTGTATAATAAAATGCATTTTTTTTTTTAAAATTACCATTACTCGATACTCTTCATTTAAAAACAATAAAAAATAAAATTTGCACGCTCTTTAGGGTCGATTTATTCTATTAGATGTACACTAAATCAGACATTTAAACAATGTCCAAAGTATTATTATTTTTCTATTTTATTTAAATAATTTATTTTCATTGCGCTATTCTACTCATTTAAATGGATTTTCAAAAATAAAAAATACAACTTGGGCGCCCTTTGGGGTCAAGTTTCCGGCAAGATGTGTTGCCTGTATGCTAAATAAGACATTTAAATAATTTTTAGAGTATAATTATTTTATATTTTATTTAAATAATTTATTTCTATTACGCGATTATTCCCATTTAAATCATCTAAAATACAACTAGGGCGCCCTTTATGATCGATTTTTTTGACTAGATGTATTATCTGTGCACTAAATAAGACACTTAAGCAATGTTCTGAGTACTAATATTTTTGTATTTTATTTAAATAACTTATTTCCATCACACAATTCTCCTCATTTAAATGGAATTTAAAAGAAAATACAACTTGGGTGTCCTTTGGTTTTCGGCTAGATGTATTGTATTTAGTTTTTCATTAGTTAAGACTTTTAAACAATTTCCAGAGTACTATTATGCTTGTATTTTGTTTAAATAATTTATTTCCATTGCGAGATTCTCCTCATTTCAATGGAATTTTCAAAAAAAATAAAAACACAACTTTAAGATCATTTTTTTAGAATTATATATTGTCTGTACACTAAATAAGACATTTAAATAATTTCCAGAGTACTATTATTTTTCTATTTTCTTTAAAAAAATATTTCCATTACTCGATTCTCCTCAATGACTTCCATCAGCGGAAGATGTTTTTGATGGAGCGTGTCCGTCATTGCAACATTGTTCAAATTTAATTTATCAGCTCAAATGATTGAAAGTTTGCTGAAGTATTCACTCAAGATCATTAAATGCAACACAAAAAGATCAACGATTTTTAGTTCAATAATAATAATAGATTTATTAACGGAAAAAATCCTTTTCATTACAAGTAAATATAATTTTGTGTACATATAATAGATACCTAATAATACAAGATATAAAAATCTATATCTAGTATTATTATATATTATTGTGTACATAATAGGTACACAAAATTATGTTTACTTGTATTCAAGGACTTTTAGTTTACCCAATATAAATTGTTAAAAACAATGTCCAGACTTTAAGGGTACTTTGAAAGACTATTATTGTTTGATATTATTTTATTTAAATTAAAACTTAACTAAACAACAAGACTTATTTTTAGAATAAAGATTGAATATTCCATATTGGTAGCATAAACATTGGTTGAGAAGTTAAAACATATACTTTTTTTCAAAAATTCGAAAGATTATTATGAACAAAAAACCTGAGAACTATGTTTTAAAGAAATATCGATTATATATTCGATATCAATATAAAATTCTCTGGTTTATACATTAAAGTATGCGCAGAGAATATATTCGAAGACGTCATAACGAATTTGAAGATCTTGGACGCAAAATAACAAATAAAATTTTAGATATTTGCATGTGACAGATTTAAGAAATTAAAAAAAAATAAAAAAAATGTCATCTTAATTTTTTGTATTCTTAAATGCATACAACCTTCTATCTATCTCTCTATATTGTTTTACAGAGAATACAAAATTATCCTATAAATGATTTTACAAATCGATGAAAAGTTAGCCACAAATTTCCACCCACAAATCGGTTGCCTATCAAAATTTTCATGTTATCTCATACAGTTATTTACAAAATAGTGTTAACCCATTAATAATCAAACACCTCAGATCTATAAAAACTTAAAAAACATTTCTTTTCAGTAAATTATTGCAGTAAGAATATAATGAAATTTGTATAATTTTCAAAGTGACAAATGTCATTATTGGGAGGTGTCGATTTTCGATTTTATTGGCCACAAATGTAATACTTTGTTTATAATATTAAGCAATAAAAAAATGCTACGTATGTCTTGCTTTTATTGAAATAATTTTTTTATTTTTATTTTTTCGGAATGAGGGTCTAATAAAAAAATATTTAAAAAAAAGAAGACATATATGGCATTTTTTATTATTTAGTATTATAAACAAAGCCTTAATAAACATGTGTGGCAAATAAAATCAAAAGTTGACAGCACACAACAGTGATTTTTGGCACTTTGAAAATTATACAAATTTCATAATATTCTTACTGCAATAATTTACTGAAAATAAATGTTTTTTTAAGTTTTTAAAGATCTGAGGTGTTTGATTATTAATGGGTTAACATTTTTTTTTTTTTAATTATTCAAATTTCATTAAATTCTTATTGCAATAATTTACTGAAAATAAATGTTTTGAAGTTATTAGAGGATCCGGGGCGTTTGATTATTAATGGGTTAATACAATTTTGTAAATAATTCATTGAGATAATATGTTTAGTGAGATCGTGGACGCGCCAGATTCGTGGCTGGAAATTTGTGGTCAACTTCTCATCTGTATTTTACAAATACTACCATGAAAACCTTTAAGGAAAGGAAATCTGTTGAGTTCCTGGACTTGAGTAAAGCATTTTATTGTGTTTTTCATACAAGATATTTTTTTTTTATAATTAAATAAAAAAATTAAAATTGTTAATCTACAAATAAAAAAAATGTATTGTGTGGGTAAAGTGCCCTTAAGTCTTTCGTTATTATATTTCAAAACATACAAAAAAATGTATTCATAAATATTTTACATTTTTCATGAAAGGCAATCATAAAACCATTTTTCAGCATCCACCAGTATATTAAATTACACTCCAGTGTAAATAATTTCAACACATTAATACTTTTTCTTTTTTTTTTCATTTTGAGTGCGCTTTAATTCAATCCGGTAATAACCTTTTTTTTTAAATAAAAAAACCTAAACACCCATCCCTTTCATTCGTGTATCGATCGCGTCCCGGACCTTTCGAAAGCGAAACAAAAGAATATTTTGCGGCCGCCGTCCTTTTTATAAATTTTCGCAATTTCGGGGGAGGGCTGCTCTGATTAAATCATGGACATACAAAGCGTCCCGACGCCCGCCGTCCGTGCGTGTTTGTTTGTGCATTCCGTTTTTTTTTGCGTTTATTTTTTGTTTTCGTGTTGTGTTTTTCCGCCCCGGTTTTATTCGCGGTTTTTTTGTGTAACAAGGAAAGCCTATTTATTCTCCAAAACCCCCAGTCTCTGATATGTGTTTGTACGCAAACATGAAAGCCTAATCATGAAATAGTATAGAAGAAAATGTGTGTTCCTTTTTTTTGAAATGCCGTTTTTGTTTTGTACTTTAATGCTTTGCTCGGAAGTTTTTTTGTAAAAATATTAACAAACGGGAAATATTTTTATTTATAAAAGGAAATTAAAAAAAACATACATATTAAAGTTAATACGCTACAGTCTTGATGGAACTTAATACTAATATTGGGTAAAATACGGTCAATCTTTGAAAGTGATCTGTGAAGATCGAAACTTATGACAGGAATATATTTTCAATTTGAGTCTCATTTATCACTTGGTAAAATATTACTAAAATATAATATTGGGAATTTTTGAGATTCACTTTGCGTGTAAAATAAACCAAGTGAAACGTACTCAACAATTCCTAATATGAAAGGAAATTGAAAAAATAAAGTAAGCATGGAACATAATAAGAGTGATTGTTTTTTACCCAACATACATATTATTTTTAAAAATATCATAAAATGTATTGAAGCCTTCTCAAACAAATAAATAGCTAAAAAGTAAAATATCATGATTTATCCTTAGCAAACTTAGACATCATAACAACACTCTCCAAAATCCCTCCAATGAATTTCCTTATGAAACCAACAAAGTCACCGTATATCCAAATATAGCAAACTTAAAAAAAAACAAAGAACCTCTATAATCAACCCCTCTTTACAAAATCCTGTATCCACCGAAATCCAAACATCCCTTCAAAATACATACATTCTACTCTCACTAAGCATGAAATCAAATACCCTTCAAGACAATCCAACTAGTTATCACAGACATTTTTTATTGCGCGCCATAATTTCAAGACAGGACAGAAAGACCTCTGGTAGATATCCCAGGACATACAAACGCTTTCATTTTATTGTGTATACTTAATATTAATTTTAAGTATTAGTTACGGGTTTATTTTCTCGTGCCAAATCAACAGATGTGCAATATTTAATCGATACAATAAATATACGTTATTATTGATATATGAATTTTAAGTTGTTGATTAATTACATTTGATTTGCATGAGTGCAGTTATATTACAGAAATGACATAATGACGAGCCGGTGATACAAAGACCGGTTTCCAAAGCGTCTAAACAGAAAATGGCTCAAGGATGCAAGAAACTCGGCGCGAGGTCACTCTCTCGCACCTCGTTTGAGATAATCAATTTTGCTCCAAACAACAATTTGAACATTTGAGGACGCATCACGGGGAATTTCCATGTTAAAAATTTTATTATTTTTTATTCTTTAATTTTGTCGGCGTTAACTTGTACTCGGTACATTTTCAATAAAGGATATAAAGAAAACAGAATTCATTTTTTATACCACTTGGATCCAAGTGGGATAAAATAGTTATTTTGTTTTCTTTATATCCGTTATTGAAAATATACTACAAGGTTAACGCCGACAAAATTAAAGAATAAAAAATAATAACATTTTTACATGTTCCATGTTAAAAATGTGTAAAGAAAAACAAAATAACCATTTTATCCCACCCTGATCTACTGATGCATGCAAAATAATATATACACCTAAAAAAGTTGTCTTGTTTCCTTTATATCCGATAATTATTTTTAACTCATTTATTTCTAATTTCATCTGTAGTTGGTTAAACATCGTGTTGACCAACAAATGTATTATTAATAAGGAAGTAGGTTAGAAATAGTTGAATAAAAAACAATGGTTTAATATCTTGCATGCATCAGTAGAAAGTCCGCATTAAGTGGGAAGAAAAAAGAGAGTAGATTCAAATTCCGACACGTTAGTATGTTAATAACCGCGAGAAGAGATATTTAAAAATAAATAAAGTTTGTAATCCGGTGACCCGACACTATTACCTTATTGTGAAAATGAAAGTAAAAACGAATAAACAATATATGTTTGCCAATTCCGTTGAAAATAATTCAAATTGAGAGTATCGTGAATATCGTGATATTACCACATTTCTTTGAATCTAATTAAGAGATATATGTAGATAAATTAGTATTGCACTGTTTTTTTTTTTTAATGTAATTTTTTAACTAGGAGTTTGGCTTATTTAATGGGCGAACAAATTGCCCATTGGAAAATAAGCCAAATTGGAGGAGTTGAAAGGTACGTTAGATAATAAAATTCATATTTTCTTATTACCAAAACTCTACTTAAGCAAGCAATTTATTTAAATTAATCCTACAGACGCTTTTGATTTTTTTTAAATATCAGTAAAATCTGGAAGAACACTCGAAAATAACCCACATTGAGGTTACCATGGAGTGGTTGTAAGCTGCGAAATATATTAAATTATATTGTATTACTTCCCGCTGTTTAATTTAACGATCGGTGTAATTAAATTATCACTGCAGCACTTTTTCATTTTCTTAATTGGAATAAAATCTGGCTGCTTACTCAAAAATAATTCAAATTGAGGATGGTGTGGAGGAATTACAGAGTGCTTCGATTAAAAACAATCGAAATGATCCTACTTTCTAAAGTCCAATCAAGTGATAGATGTAGCTAAATTAGCCCTAGAGTAGTTTTTGATTGTTTGGATACTTTAATTGGAATAAAATCTAGCCGCCAAATCGAAAATAATCCAAATTAAGGGTGCCGTAGAGTGGTTCGAGAGCATTATAGATACAAATATTGAATAAATTACATAAAAAGAGTATATTTAATTCTTAAAAAATACAGAATTATGCTTCGAAATAAAAAGAATTTGAAAATACTTGTTAAATTATTTTCTCCTTAGTTACTGTAAATTTTTTATTTACATTACTTAAATACTTTAAAATAAATATACATTTAAACAACTACTTCGCGAGCCTTTTCCCTCCTGACATTGAATTTCATAATGGACATAATTCTGATCTTTTCATTAAATAGTCTCGAATTGAAAAATTGTTGCATTATGCAATATATTAAATTACTCACATAATTTAATATATTGCAAGATGATGATAACTTTTAATTTAAACACATTTAACATTTCTTCACAAATTTATTATTTATCAGATGTAAATTGTAGCAAACCATTGATAATAGTCACTTTGTGACACAGAAATGTACATATGATAAACAATAAATTTGTGAAAAAAGGTTAAAAGTATTTTAATTACAAGTTATATGTAACAGTAAGTCTCCATTGCGTAATTCAATGTCCAGAGGGGTATATGCCCAAGGAATGGTTATATATACAAACATATGTATTTTGACAAAATTTAAAAAAAAATATTATAACAATATGTACAATTGTGTTGGTGGTCTGTCATGGGTTATCGACCATAGGTCTTTCTGCCCAGGAATAGTTATTTTTGTACATTTATTTTAAAGTTATAATAATAAATTATCTTTATTTAAAAAAAAGTATTGTTATTGTTAAATTACATTACAGGCATTACAGGACAGGCGAAGTTCAGTTAGTTGAGACCAACTAAAACTGCTCTTCCACTTAACCTATTAAAAAGTAAAATGGATATGCATACAAATTACATCTAAAAATATACAATATATATAAACGAAAATAGTATTGTCATACGTTCCATTACATATACGTCTGACATGAAGACAAAACACATTATTTGATATTAAAATTTTCATTGATTTTTTTAAATTTAAAATTCGTGAAAGTTTTGAGGTGAGGCGAAATTTTGTTATATATTGTAAATATTGTAAGTAAATTATCTTTCAAAAAATGTTATGTTTTGGTGACGATATAATTCCTTTAAACCTCACATTAATGTAATGAACATCTGAGCGGAATACTCCATTGTAAAGATAGGGAGGTGTTCGCTTTTAAATTATTTTATTGAAAAATATACAATAATGCAGTCATATTTAACCAGTTTAGTTCACGCAGTTTCCCGGAAATCGAATTTATGTATACAAAATATTAATCTCATACAGGAATTCTCCAACTTTTACACAATGTCGGAATAATTAAAACGGCTTAAAACCAGTGTATCACATAAAAGTCGTTTTGTTTTTAAAGTTAAAATAGATCTGATAGAGTCAATAATTTTTAAATTCATGTAAGCGAGTGAAATTCATTTACTAATGTCTAGCTTAAACCGTAGTTTGGTATCCATTATTAAACCTAGGTTACGTACGGAATCAACAAATGGAATAATTTCATTGTCTATTCTAAATTGTAATTGAACTTTTGCAGAACTAATTATATGCTGGGGCCCAAATAACATTGCAGAAGATTTTGCAGTGTTAATTAATAAGGAATGAGAATAGGATGCGTCAAGAAGTTTAGAAATATCAGAATAAATATTGTCACAAGCAACATTTATACCATCGAATTTAAAAGAATAAAGTAATTGAATATCATCAGCATATGATTTGACCGTACAGTGGTTCATAATATCGGACAAAAAGGATGCGTAAATTCAAAATAAAATAGAACCATGTGGAACTCCAGACTCTACTTTAAGAGTGTTTGAAGTTATTGTATCAAAACAAACTACCTAAGGTCTTCCATTTAAATCCACTGCCTCACATTGAAAACCAATGTGATGAAGTTTGGCCTGTAATATATCAGGATTTATAGTATCAAACGTTTTACTATAGTCAATTAATAAACCTTTATCAGTGGCCAAGATCACATCATCAATAACATTCGGTAAGGCATAATCTAGTCGAAATCCTGACTGAGTATTAGGTAGACGTTGATTATCTTCAAGAAATTCAACTATCTGTATATTAACACTACGTTCTAAAATCTTAAATAGACATGATAGAATACAAACCGGTCGGCAGTCTAAAGAGGAAATAACTTATCAATTATTTTCAAATTATTTTTATTTAAATAACTGTGACCGAGTGAATGAATACTCTTGTCTACAAATAATTGATATTATCTTACGTATCGGGCTGCAATTTTGATGGATGTATTTGGATTGAGTGAGTTACGTGAAAATGATAATAACTTGAATAAATTGATATCATTGTATCAACCATTGATCATGGTCACTTTGTATTCGAAATGTACATCTGGTAACAAATAAAGTAGTGGAGAAAGGATTCTAAGTGTTTTTATTCAAGCTGATGGATGTAATTAAATTAGCGCTGCATCATTTTATATTTTTTTAGAATTTTTATTAAAGTAAAATCTTGCCGATCATTAAAAAATAATCCAAATTGAGGGTGGCGTGGAGTGGTTAGAGGGTATAATATGTACAAATAATTTATAAACGGAACTATTCTGTAAGGGAAATTTTATGTTTATCTTCACATTCATGTATATATGTGTATTACATAAGCTGCATAGACTGTAATGATTCAAAATAACGTTAAACATAACATTTCCCTTACAGAGTAACCCCGATTATCGTAATTTCCAGGGTATAATTTAACGATGGATGAAATTAAATTAGTGATTTTTTAGATTTTTTTAAGTCTCTCATTCACATTATAAGAGACGCATTTTCTTAAAATATTTTTGTTTTATTTGGAGTCACATCTGCCCCCTTCAAAAATTACCCAAATTAATGATACCTTGGAGTGATTGAAGATTGTGTCAGGTATATTATTTTATTGCCCGGAGTCTAGTTTATTAGAAAAAGTACACCAGAAACAATTTTAAAAAGAAAGAAAAAAAAACGTATTTGTTTCCAAAACCAACGTTATAAACTGTTATTTAAAAGATATCTCTCTCAGGATAATGCTTACTATTTTATTGTTTAGACTAATGCTGATGATGAATACTATTTAACTATTCCGATGTATAATTAATAAAAAAGAAACATTTTAGAAATAAATAAGCGTAGTATTTTACAATGCTAATGTTATAAATTGTTATTTAAGAGAATGATCAATCCGTATTCTCAAGAAAATATTAATAAATTCATTGCAATTTAGATTTCAATAAAATAAATATATATCCAGTGCATTCACAATGAAAGGAACAAAATCGTTTAAATTGCATCAGCAGTATAAATAAATTTTTTCATGTCATTGTGAACGCACTGTATATTTATAAATAATTTAATTGTATATTTTAATTTTTGAATAATTTATTTAATTTCAAATCTTTAATTTATTCTTTAAAATACGCATGAAGTAATTTATAGAAAATAAGCAACAAATCATTCCTCTCGTGTAATCCCAATTGAACGCTTCCTCTTTTATTTTTTTGCGCACCTTACATTATTCCTTACATTCCGCCATAAGTGCACAAAACAAGATCTTCACAGGTATGCGAAATCCGGTGTGTTTACATTTCGCATCCCGTGGAATTTGTATTCCGTGGCGTGGCGTGCAATTGATATTCATCAGTCATTCGGGCCAAATGTTCCGTATAATCTCCAACTTAGCGTGTTTCGTCCCAAGTTTCGGATAGAGCCCAACAAACAACGGGCGGATTTAATATACAATGAAGTCGGCGGGAAAACTCCGACACTTTTCAATATTCATCAAATCCACTCCACGATTCGTTATTTCAAATTCCATTCCATTCGAGTCGCGAAACGGATTATCGAGACACTTTTGATTTTTTTATTCATTATTTCTTTTTTTTGTTTCACAAAGGAATTATGTAAAGATTATTGAATTAATTGCATGAGAAATTCCACGCGCTTGCTTCCGGTTATAGCCAATTAAGGATTGGGCGGAAAGCACACGAGCGAATATTCACATTATGTTATGGTTATTGTGATGCGGAATGGTTCACATGGCAGAACAAACAAAACAGTTTCCAGCCAATTTAATATAAAATAACGCAATAACACGCACATGCTTGGTGGTGGATCCATCGATTTTGGTATGAATGGATTCCGAATATGAAATCTTGGTGTTTGTTTTACAATAATCATATACGTGCAATTTAAACACTTCTTTAACTTGTTTAAAAAAATTGTCGTTTCTCCTACTCATTTCATTTTACTTACATATATATTTGGGAAACTATATTTCCATCATAAATTTTCAATACACACTACAATAGATGGAAACATAGTTTCGAAAATATATATTTAGTAAAATAAAACGAGTAGGATAAGAGATAATAATTTTTATTTAAATAATTAAAACAATAATTATTATGTTTGCATAAATTAGATTGATTTAGTAGCTCTTCAATTGTTGTCGAAACTATGGTCAAACAATTAATCTGTACATATCGAATGATCTATCTCAACTATATTATTAATGCTTGTGGCGCTACATTCTTGATGGAACTGTAATTTTATATCAGGTAAATTAAGACACTTATGTTCCATATTTTTATTTTCAATTTCCTGACACGTGTTTCGATCTCCGCAGATCATCAGTTTAACTTTGATAATGATCTGCGAAGATCAAAACTCGTGTCAGGAAACTGAAAAAAAAAAATAGGGAACATAACAAGTGTCTTAATTTACCTAATACTCAACTATATTTATTGCCAACTTTTATAAAAAACTTTCATAGCATTAAAATATTTATATCTTTATTCATCACAAGTATGTTTTAACATTTTTTTATCATTTTTAACAATTTATTTAAACTTTAAACAAATATTCTTGTAGGAATTGGCTATTGGCCACATAAAAAAACACTTAAATTATTACACTTAAATTAATTATACAAAATAAAATTGGCTGGATGTCAAACATTTTCACTAAAATAAAGTGATATAAAAACATATGTGAAATTTTGCGTCAACATTTAGAAGCAGCGTCACCTGGGCCATGGCAACGATGGAGATTTATAATGTTATGATCAATAAGAGCGGAAGAAAGACATACGTCAGAGAGAGTGGCACAGATTTTGTATTGAGCCAGTAGTCTATAATTTTATTATTCTTGTAATATTTGTATAAATAAAACCTGTCATAACATATGTTTGCCTTCTTAAATTATTTTAAGCTTAATAATTGTAGTATAAAGTTGTTAATTGTATCATTAATTATGAATAAACTCGTACATGCATGTCAATATAATTTTCAAATTGATGAAACACAGTTAAAAATAAAAAATAATTACATATGTAATTCAAATTTTGACAGGACAAAATTTTAGTAAATTTACTTAAATGGAATGTTTTCTTTTAAATAAGGTCTTATTAAAAAAAACATTCCATGCTTGGAACAAAAAAATATTTAATAGAATTTACTAAAATTATATTTCAATATTTTTTTATATTCCTAGCATGACATTATTTTTGAAATCGGCTAAGTTTGTTTAAATTCTGTTTCAATTCTTAATTAAATTACGTAAAACGAAATTTTAAAGCAAATAATTTACACAATTGAATAATGAATTACCTTCTCTTTAAATACTACAACTTTGGGGCTTCTATAACGCAAGTACATAAAAAAAACAATATTTATAATAACTGTGACCAAGTGAATAAATACTTTTTTTCTATTATTTAAATAAAACGTTAAACTTAATTTCTTTATAGGAATCGTAAAATGTTAATATTATTTATATAAAATTTTGAAACGATTCGTCTATTTTAATTTAAAAGTATTTTTTGTACAGACAATTCCGTCTTCAGAATGCCGTGAAATTAGAGAAATTCCTACAGAAGGTCAGGAGGAAATCAGTGAAGATCAAAAACAACACCAAATTCATGGTTTGTTGCTCAAGGTTCCTATACGATCTAATCTTCTTCCACAAGGAGAAGATTGAAAAGGTGAGACAGTCTAGGTCTGCAAGTGAAAGAAAATGAATTAACATTTTTTACTTTGAAACTGATTTATAGCATTAATTTCATGACAAATATTTATAATAAAGGCCAAAAAAAATAATTTGGAAATAAATAATTGTGTATAAGTAATATTTCCGATTAAGGATGTTTGGATACACTAGGTAATTAGACAAGATGTGAGAATCTTCAGATAGAATGGTTCATTAATTAATTTCTACCAGAAAGTTTCAATAATAAATGTATCGTTGCTTTAAACTAACGAACACATCATTGAAGTATATATCAAAAATTTTTAAAAAATATATAGTAAATGTTCAAAACAACCAATCGGTGAATCTATTAACCTATCTATCGGGATTGAAACTGTTGTGCCACTGTGAATAAGATTTTATGCAATTTATTAATATCTTATTTATTTATAAGTTTTAATAAAAAATATTAATTCTGTAGACACGTGTTTCTGGATTCATTCCTCATCAATACAGTTTGATTGTTCCTTGTTTAATTTTATTATAATTTAAATAACTGCAAAAGTGTGAATCACCTCTGTTTAATTTTATATTTTTTATAAAATTGTTGAAATTTTCAAAACAATTATAACTTTTGTCATTAAAATTTTATAAATATATATTTTTATTATGATTAAACAGATCATTTTAACAATATATCAATATAAATAATTACAATATATGTAGGTATTAGTCTGTCTGGGCTATCGACCAGATGTCTTTCTACCCAGTAAAATTTTATATATATATATATATATATATATATACAAACATCTTTATTCAAACAGTAGAATTACAATTCTTTACAAATAGTTACATTTACAATACATATTAATGGGTTAGTAGTCTGTCATGGGCTATCGACCGGAGGTCTTTATGCCTTAAAATTTTATATTTTACTACGGTTTATCAAAAATATCTAAAAAAATATTTAATATTTAAATATTTCAACAGCTGCATTAGATTTTCATAAGGTCTCACGAAGCCGTTGAAATAAAAAAGAAAGAATTAAATATTTTTTTTACTTAATTTCTCTACTAGAAATTAACCAAATTAAGCATTTTTCCTAAGATTGTCACATATTTTCTGACCACCTTGTATATTTATAATAATTTATTTTATGATTCATATAAAATAAATTATTATGAATATTTGCTGTGCAATAATTATTAAATAATTTTTAATATTGAAAGTATTTAATATGAAAAAGTAATGCAAATCAAAAATACAATCGTTTAATGTTTTATTTGTAAAATGCAATTTAAAACATCCCATTATAAACGATTGCCACTATAAAAACTGTTACTACAATATCCATCATATTTTCACTCTTTCTCATCCGCACTCAACGCCCGCACCATTGCGAATTTCAAATGACAGGATAAGGACATAAATCATCGTGACGAAACTAATTTTAATGACAATGTTTGCCGGCAACAGATCTGGAAATTTTACAAGCTGAGGTCGTGTGTGCGAACAATGGGAACAGCCGGTGCATGACATGTTGTAAAGGAGATCCGTGGAAAGTGCGTGCAGACACCGTCGAAAATGTCACATTTTCGCAGTCACGTCTTTTCCCCACGGTCATCTCAATCTCCATTTCCTTAATTACCTTAATGACGCCTATTCTTTCGCCGTCTCTGCTTTACGGATTGTTAAATACACCATACGATTATTTCACACAATGTTTGTGTAGGAATAAAATACACATATGTTTTCATGAATTTATGTAATTAGTTTTTTTTGTAATGTAAATGATTACTAAATCTAATTTTAAAACGTATTTGAAGAAACTAATGAAAGTAACAAGTATTTTACTTTGTATCAATTACGTTTTTTCTTAAAAATATTTCCCAAAGCAGTAAGACCAATGATCAATAGTAGAAATAAAGATGTTATAATAATAATTAATTTATTATCCAACAGGAAACTTAAGCCCAATTACAGTATAATACAAAATAATAATAATACAAAAAATTTAATAAGAGAATAATAAAATATACAAACAAAAATTACAAATTTGTAAAAAGAATTAGTAGTGTAATAATATTAATGCTAGCATCTCACTGAAAATATCACAATCATAAAACCGTTCGTTAAAAATTCGACACATTGTACTAATAGGAGAAGGCAAACCAAATATAGTTTGATTAAAGTATACATAGAATGTTGATTTGCATCCCCCGTTAAATACTGAAACAAAATCCATTTAAATCTATGAACGTGCTTGCATTCTAATTGTTTATATTGTCTCGAGAAACAGTGTTTTTTTAGGTGTTCAAGTCAAGTTTAATTCGATGTAATTTACAGTCATTACTTATCATTAAATACAATAAACATAACCCAATATGAACATGATTTCTAAGAAGAAAACAAATGATAAAATGCGCCGTATCAATTTATCATCTGGCACTTTATGAAACATATTACATTATGTAAAGTAAATTAAATTAAAGACATTTGGTATTGTTTGACAGATTAAACTTTATTCCGACTAGTTTCTATTTGTTAGGCCATTTTCAAAGAAATTTCGAAAAAAAAATGGTCTAACTTCCAATAGCATTTATTATTGTGCTTAATTATTTTTTTAGTTAATTAATTAAGCACAATAATAAATGCTATTGGAAGTTAGACCATTTTTTTTTTCAATACAGCAATGAAATAAAAACGTATATTTTCGATTTTAATCCAAACAGTGTATAAAATACACAGCATTGTTACTTTATCAATAGCCTGTATTCAACATCCCAGTCTACCGTAATAATGAATCCATTCAAAGGCGCGGTTATTTATAATATTCCGAAGATAATGAAACTAATGATGCACGAAAAATTGTTTGGTGTCGGTAAATTTATTCCAGTTTTCCCACTTCAGACCCGTACACTCATTTCCTTATTCAAAACCCTTTCGCTTCCTTTGCATTCGAATTCCTCCTTGTAATCGAAACGCCTCATCATCTCAGATTGGGGCGCCTTTGAACCGAAAGTGGATTCAAGGAGCGCCTTCTGTTAATTATGAAAATATAATCGCAATCCCCTCACCCTACCACTGACAACACCCGCTTAAGATAAGGGAGGTTGAGATACCCGAACCAAAGAAAAATTCTCGGATTCGCTTTTCATGTAGATGTATTGCACGTGTATATAAGATTTTCATGAGTGGATTTGTAAGATTTGAAAAGAAAACATAGAAATTAAATAAAATGAGATAAATTATGTAAATGAAGAAATTTTAATATTCATTTATGAATATTAAACTATATTTATCTTGTAAATAAAACATATTATTATTTTTTAAATAAATTGTTCAATCGCCATTCATATAGTGTTTAGTACAACTGGTGACGACTATTTCGGTCTATAGGACCTTATCAGACCAGTGTACCTTGATTAAATCATTTAATGAATTTTGTTTCCTTGTTTCATAAACAGGACAAGTTCGACTTCATTTAGTGGACGAAACAACGGTTGTTTGGTTGTCTATCTTGTAGAATCCATATTCATTAAGGATACATCTTTGAAATCTCCTATTGTAAATAAAACAATGTTTTTTTTTAAGTTTCCCAAAAAATTGTTATTGTATAGATGCCGCTTTGTGCAATTGTTCCAATATATGTGTTTAACTTTGTTTAACCACTATACATATGTGTGGTTAAACAGTGTTTAACAACTGTATGTGTGGTTAAACGCAGGAAACCAAGTGAAGACTTACCTATCACAAGTCTTCACATCGTTATAAATATGACAGATAATATTTCTTCAAAAAAAAAGAGAAACTTAGTAAGATAGCAATTAGTCTATATTTGTTGATGTTACTAGAATGACCATTTGGATTTTAATTAAGTAAGCCTTGTACATTGGCTTATTTAATTAAAATCCATCTTTGGTCAAGTTAGCTTTGGAAACACTTGTAATCAGTCAACTGATGTTTTGCAATGTTAACTGTGTTTGTAAACGTCACACTGACCAATTCCTATCATTTGTATATGACAGTGAATTTAAGGATTATGACTTTAAAATGGCGTTTTTTGTTAATAAGGACGGATTATTAACAAAAAACGCGTGCGGTCATTCAATTTTTGTGTGCTAAATGTTTGGTTCGTGTTTGGTTAACATTTAAAATAATATAAAAAGTATTTATATTTTCATCGAACTACATCTAATTCTTTAACTTGAAAATTTGAAATTCAGTACTTTAAGCGCGGTATAATTTAAATAATAAGGTTTACTTTAAGCATGGCATCATTTAAAAAATAATGTGACTATAGGTAACCCTTTAACATGTAAATTTAACGTTTGGGTCACAGAGAGGAGTTAAAATGTAATCGTTTTCGGGAGGACAAAGAAGTACAAACTGCCATAAAAGAATTCTTCGAGCAACAGCCAAAAGAATTCTTCAAGGGATACACATCGGTTGGTGAAACGATGAGATATGTACCTTAATTATATTGGTAAATATTTGTAAATATATTTGCCAATATATTTTTTTTTTCTGGGCCAAAAATAGGTTTCAATTGAATAAGCCTCGTAGAACAAATAATAGCTTCTTTCCATTTATTAAGAAACGTGAGAGAATACCAATTTAAAAACAGTTGCTAATGACTTCGTGATTACAGATTTTATCAAGTAGCTAAGAATAGGATCATCTCCACAAGCGATACTATTCCTAAATTTACAAATACTTCCAAAAACCTGCGACTCTGTTATTTTAAACGGGTTGACTGGATTCGATTCCCGTAGCCACTAGGCGGTATGATAATTACTACAGAAATTTGAAATAAGCGCCCTTAAAGTTGCAAACACAGTTTCAAAATTTCAATTGTATCTTTTTAATAATTTCCAAAAGTTGGAGAAAGTATTACAAAAAATTACTAACGTAATTCTGATTCGGTGTTCGCAACTATAAAAGCATTTACTCCATTTTTCCTTGTATAATCACCCCCTGGGCAAGCTGTGTAATAAATATGAGTCAATAAATTTACTATTGAATGTTGAATGTCTGTGAAACAACATACCAACCATTCTAGCGAACAGACTAGCAAATATAAACTATCGAAAAGTTTGCAGACCTACGTGCTTGAATATAAAATAAGCCAAATTCGGCGATTCCACGCTGCTCGCAGTTCTCTTAGTTTCATTGTGGCGAATTTTCCATTAAGATATAGTGCCTGCACCTTTATAAGATATAATTAAATATTGAACTAAAGCCTTTAAATCATGTGAAGCGCAAACCATCTTCGATTAAGCTCTGTAAATATAAAAAGAAAATATTAAATTGCTTAAAAAAATATTTTCGCGATGAAGAGCATTTTTCGACGTAATGGCTTTATTAATAAGTATAAAATGCGGTAAAAAAACTCACGTGTCTTTCATTTCATTGCTAATTTTTCGTTATGTCTACAAAAACTTATAATGAGATGTGAATTTCATACCAAAGGTGTGATTGGACCCGACCGTTTATTTTAGTCTGAAAAAATGATCTCCATAATCAATGAAGTTCGCTTTAGTGCCATTTTTGAAGAATACATTCAACAGAATTTGATGGAATTGACATCGGGTATATGCTGTTCCAACAAGAAGGTACCACACAGCTGGTCAAACGATTGATCTATTTAAGAACATTTCGGTAAACGTGTTTTGTCGAGAAATAATCTGGTTTTTGGCGAAGGAAAAATTGCCGACATTCCTTCCAATATATAAAAGAATTGCTTGTAAATTCGCTGTAAAGAATCAAACCTGATAAATGTGCTCGCAATGTTGTATGAACGAGATAAATTCCATATTTATTTATTTAATAGATGTACAGAGTTAAAATTCCACATATTATAATTAAAATATAATTTAAATACGACACAGAATAATTAAGATATATAACTGAAAATTATTACAAGTACAGTAAACTATATTTGAAATTTAAAATTTTAGTCCGATATCTCAATTATTCTGTGTTTTATTTAAATAATAATAAAACCCCTACATAAAACAAAAAGATCATTGAAAATAAGATGTTCTCTCAAAAAACTTACTTAAAAAATTGCTTAATATATAAAGTATAGTGATATAAACAAAATGTCCACAAAGTCAACGCCTCCCATACAATACAGTATAAAGGAACTAAAGGTGCAGTGAGTTTTATTTAATAATGTTAGTGTGCCAGAATATAAGACAAATAAAAATTTTAAAACAAAAAAGATTTATTCACATATATTGGAGACAGTTATTTAAATAAATTAAACAAGAATAATCTGAAAATAATTAACAAATTATTCACTACTGTATAGGCGCGTAGATTAAAATAATTTTCGGGGGTTGTGGTATTTCATAATAGCCAAAGTCATAACCAAATCTATGACTTCATACTGCTTATAATGTAGATAGCTTATAGCCACTTACCTGCCCCGCTATTCTACGCCACTGCTGATGTAATAGAAAGTGTCCGACTATATACACGTTTCGAAAATTAGAACTCACTGGCAAAGCTAAAGCTTGATGTTTAACAAATTCATTCTTTTTTTTTTTCGATTTTTTATAATTTTTTCAGACTAATAAATTATTACGAATTTTTTTTTAGCTTCTGTAAAAGCAAATATTCTTATATTAAATACATTGATATTTATATAGAAAATTATTTTCATTGAATATAGCCCTATAAGTTTTAGAAATCCCATGTCATTGGATTGCATTTACTTATCATTTTATTTACTTCTCTGGTTTGTATCGATTACATTAACTCTGTTTAATAATTTTTAAAAATTATTTAATTTTTAATATATTAAATTTATTCACATTATCACAGTTATTTAAAATAAATTAAACAAAAAGAATTTCAAAATTAATAAATTATTCCCTATTAGCTAAATAGGGAATAACTGTGGCTACTTTGACTAAAGTTACGTTAAGTAAGTCAAAATTGATTTACGTTAAGAAACGTAAGATAAAATGTTACACTAGCTAAAGAGACGTAACATAAGTCAAAATGTCGTAGTAGCTAAAGAGGGAATAATTTAATAATTATTTTTAAATTAGTTTTATGCAATTTATTTAAATTTTATTAATTGAAAATAATACAATAAGTTTTACCATTATATGAATAGTACAGTATTTTTACCACTTTTTGCACTGATGACAATGTAAGCCTTGTATGTGACGTCACAACTTTGCCCTGGGTTCAACATGGTGCACAATAAATGAAGATAATTTAAATATTCAGTTAAAATATAACTACATAATTATTTTCTCAGTTTTAATGTACTGGAAGAAAATCCATTCAAAAAAATATTTATAAAAGACATTTTTAACTATTTCATTTAAGAAAAACAATTAAGAAAATTTTTCATATGGAAATTACAAAGAAATTCTTTTTATAATAATATATCATAAGTGGTTGTATTAACGCCTATGATATATTGTAGTAAAAAAGATGTAATAAACTTAGATCTCATAAACTATATCCCATTTATCCAGAAGTGTTTGTTAAAGGATGAGAATAAAATGTAAGCTTCCCTTTTTAGGAAAGGAACAGAGAGCAATGAATCATAAGATACTATTCTATAATAGGGCTATAAGAAACATTTTCGATCAAGATATACTATTATGTGAAAACTATCAATATTTCATGACTGTCAAGATAAAAGACCATTCCCCCCTAACAAATATTTCATTTACAACAAATAGAATCCCACACTATAATACAATTTAACGATCAAATCCCCCGGAGGCTTACTAAAAGCGCGCGTGTATGTGTGGTAAATGCTAACAATCACGACGCGAAGAACTCGCCCTCCGAAGCCCCATCGCCATGGCAACGGAGGGTGCCCACTACTACGCCACCATCAACAGTCAATACAAACTTAGGGGGGGCCAGTTTCCGCCTGTGTGTGTTCACAACAGGGGGATACGGGGAAAAGATAAGCGCGCCCATTTAAAATTTATGGGACACTGCGAAGGAGACCTCCGGAGAAATCCCGGAAAAGAATATTTCATGCCGCCTGCCCCCCCTTCTGTTGGCCCAGGCCCGACAATCCCTTGATGAAGTGTCGGATGGTCGTATTAAAAATGCAAATGGGGAATGTCAGTGTGCGCTGACGGATACTTCATATTGCTTATTAAGATTCACCCCCGGGACTGGGAGCAGACAGGGGAATTTGCGGGACTTAAGTGACGCTAAGCCGGAAATATTCAATCCGTTCAAGAATTGCCTCTATTTAAATTTAAATGCTTTCATTTTCTAGAACTTTTTTTTAATTAGCTTTACGCAAAAACGTCATTATTATTATAACAACTTTCTAAAGTTAATTTCCTTCATGAAAATATTAATAAAATCATCTTTAATCCCTAAATATACTAATTTATTATATCTTCAATTATTTTCTAACTTAACAAGTGGTAAAACATTTTGAACTATAAACTATTAATTATAAAAACACTTTTTATTGTTTCACTGATTTTATTTTAACTTTCCGACTACTTTTAAAATTCTTTGATAATGACTTATAGCCGAAAATAGTTAAAATAAAATCAATGAAATAGTACCGAGTGTTTTTATTTAATCAATAGTTTATACTAATTTATTATTACTTGAAAATTGTAGCTTACATCCCACTGAGCAGAGTGGTCATAAAACTGTGATTCGATCATATATTTCGTCAGTTGGTTGCAAGGAGGTATTTGCACGTATAGTTTAAAAATTCATGGCTAACATTTCATCGGTATAAAATACGCTACTTGGCTTTTTATTTTAAATTTACACCATGTTCAAGATAAGAATGCACAGCATGGGAGATGTTAACATCATCTTAGAGATGAAACATCGGATAAAAAATTAGAAGACGCCATTTTTTAAGAGCTTAATATCAATGACAAAGTGCCATTAGTTTAAAATTAATAGAAAAATTGGAAAAATAAAAAAATGCATTTTTTTCTAAAACGATAAACGTCTCACACGTAAACGTACTATAAGTAGTGCAACTTTTGTAAAAAAATATAGGTTTAAAAATTATACACATTGCTCGTATCATACATTTTTTACATTACTTAAATATGGTTGAAAAATGAATGGCTTCAGTTATCAATTATAGAATTATATAATGAAATTTATTCCTAATTTAAGCCACTCTGTATCTTTTACCGTTTCCATTCTTATCTTGGACGTGCTGTATATTTAACATTAAAAAAAAACAAGTAGAGTTTTTTATACCGATGAATTGTTAGCCACGGATTTTGGCCCGGCGCATCCACCTGTTGTAACTTTCTTTCTCTAAGAAAATTTTATTTTTCTTAATAAATATGAAATCAGTAAGATTAAAATTAGGTATCCAAAATATTTTTTTCGGCTTCCGCTATTAGCATAGATTTTTGAGATATCGAAAAAAATCATAACTCTAATTCATTTTTTTAATTGTATACATTGAGTTTTAATAAAAACACTAACTCACATTGTAGAACTTTAATTTTATTTTAGTGACTATAATTTCGACAATTTTAACTTGTCATTATCTCGTAGTTCCATAGTGACAAGTTAAAATTGTTGAAACTTTAGTCACTAAAATAAAATTAAAGTTCTACAAAGTGTTTTTATTAAAACTTATAACAATGTATAACTAAGTAGAAGCCTTTATTATCAATGATTTAAGTATATATTGAGCACTGTAAAAAATAATAAATAATAGTCGATTTAGTATTTTTTCATGAAAACATGATTTATTAAATTTATTAAATTCGTACTAATGTACTACTTTAAGATCTAAGTATTTTGACACCTCACTATGAATTAATTTACAACTTATAATTACACGAACGTAAAATTCAATACAATGCAATCAATTAATGGAACTGAAACGCAATATTTACATTCATCGCATGTTTTTATCAAAATATTTAATATTGAAATCAACGTCCCACTTTTGATTGTTTTCACAATAATAATTATTTTCACAAACAAAGCCCAGTCTGGCTTTATTGTTATTAATTAAATTCCCCTTATAAATAAATCTATCAATGGTCCAATTTAACAAAGTGTAGATCCCATCAAATTAATTAACCAAACACGCCGCTTCTCTCCCTTTCCCTCGTTGGTATTGCATTTCGCAGGGTATCGCTTTCCGCGAAAAGCGCGCCCTTTCCGCAATTTTAATTTGATTACATATACTCGCTCGCGCAAATGCAGGTGGAATTTCCTGTACAGTATTTTCCACTTTATTTAATCAGGGAAATTTATTATGGCAAAAATACAATTTTATTGGAAATTATTGGGGAACCGCGAAATGTATTTTCTGTTTCATAAATTTCATTTTCGTGGTAAGAGAATTAAATTAAAACTAAGCTTCATTGTATTTATAATAAATATTATATGCAATAAAAATATCTTTTATGCAGAAAAGCTGAATTTTCGTTAATTATTATTTATTATTTAAATAATTGAATATTTCAAATTATAATTTCAAATGATATACAAAATTTTACATTCATTAAATTAAACATAAAGTATGGCACGCACTGATTGAAAGTACTCTGTGTTTCTAAAATTAATTTAATTTATAAAAATCGTAATCGTTCATTTATCCATTTTTTATTATATTTCTCTTGTCTATTTTTTTATTACTTTACATTTTATTTAGATTATGTACCAATGTACCAATTTAATCAACCAGATTTTCTTCGATATTAAAATTACCCACTGCACGAGCTGGTAGTTTTCAGCAATGAGACTGTTCACTTAGGCTAAAAAAACCGTTTTGATGTTATAGGGATAAAGATCCTTCCCCCTATACAACGCAATTTGAGCACCTAATGAACCTGATTACATCATTCACCTTTAGGTGGAAATAATTTATTAATTATTATCAAATCATTTTTATTTAATTTATTTAAATTACTCTGACTAAGTGAATAAATACTCTTTTCTATTTAAGATTTTAAATATATAATAAATAAATTTATGAACACATTAAAAATATTATGACTCTAAATTGAAAAAAATAAATTTAATTTATTCAATTAAACGAATAATTAATTACTTTTCATTTAGTTACTGCATTTTCTTAGCTTTCATAACGTAAGTTCTCTAAAAAGAGGGCACACATCTATTGAAACAACTACTTCTAGAGCAAATATCCCGCCGAACATTGAACTACACATTTTCTGTTGCGGAAAATGATTGTATAATCCAATAATTTTTAATTGGAAAATATGTTATTATTTTATTTTTAAAAAATAATTAATTTAAATTACTTTAATACAACAAAATATTTCTTTTTTTATTCCCCTCTCGTTTCTCTTTTATCGTTTCAGGTAAAGATTACCGTTCAATCAATCACCCATCTGTGCGAGGTGGTAAGTGGCTCTTATCACACCTTCTTTTTTCCAGGCGCATAAAAATGATTGATTCACGATTATCGTGTCCAAGAGTGATTTACACTTTTTTCACGAGGCGCTTACACCGCTCATCTTTCAACCTCTTTCGAGGGAAGAGAGAAAAATTGGCTCCCCGAACATTACGGAAAATTAACAAGTAGTTAATAAGGCGATTTGTGATTATGATAATTAATTAATTTTGTCTTAACTACGGCTTCTATTGCGTTATATGATGATATTCAATGTGCAATTTTGGAAATAATTTAAATTACATGGGAGACACGTCTTTATTGATGTTATTTGTATAATTAAGAAAATAAAAGGGTCAGTACGTTAATGAAGAGTGATTATAGTTTCAGTCATAGTCATCTGACAATATAGTCAGTCTTTGTGACCTGTTTACTACATATATGCGGAACCATTTGCAATGTATAGAATTAATCATAATTAATTAAAGACGACGCAAGCGCCACCTTTTGCCTAATTTCAAGTGGCATCGTCAAAGATTTGGGTCTACAAGGTAGACGACCGAGAATCATTGTTTCGTCCACTAAAGGAAGGCGAACTTGTCCTGTTTAAGCAAACAAGGAAAACGAAATTCACATTTAATGAATTAATATTTTTCATATTTTATTGAAATTATTACATTAAAGGCTCCTCTGTTTTCAAATGTTAAGTTTAAGGTATAACATTTTCGATAGTGAATAACCCCGATTGTTTGCTCCCAAGAAAATTAAATTAAATTATTGTCAGTGGCGTATTAAAAAAATACGTCCATAAACAGTGAGGATTTTTAATGCCTTGACATAGCCCTATGTTTAATTTAATAATGGAAAATTTCAATCTCTTCTTAGTTGCGACAATTTTTGTCTAATTTGTAACTTCACGCCTTTCAGCTTATTTTCCACTTTTACCTTCTGCCCCTGCCCTATTTTCTCCTCAAATATTTCCAACGACCATCCTGCCCTTTCATACAATTTACATTTTTCTCGCCATGCTATTACCACTTCCGATAACACACCGTCCATGCCTCTTTTAACAATCTTCCATTCTCTAACTCCGCAATCTTTCTTTCAACTTCACGATCCTCTTTGCCATTGTCAGCTTCCCAGACACTCTATTACATTCCAGCAGTACTACATATTAGGTGCTTGCATCAATTTTGACCTTTTTTCACTATAAAAGGAGTCTTATTCAGAAAAATTGGTACAGTATATATTAATCAAAATATTTTCATGATTTTCTACAACTCTTTCCGATGTCTATCACAACATAGCGATACTGTATCGAAAGAACGATGTTGGTTTAGTGGCCATCCAATCATCGATCCTTTTTTGGGCATTTCGAAAGCGTATACCAGCCAAACCTTGCTGCATTGATCTGAACAAATAGTAATCAAAAAGAACTATGTATGGTGATCACACAGAACAGAGCTACAACTGTGTATCATTCAATTCTTGTAATGTGAGCGTTTACAGACTTTAGAGACATTAATCTTAGTGTTTTTTTTATATTTTAAAATATTTGTTTAAAGAAGTAAAAAAAGTTTGAGACATTAATCTTAGTCATTTTAAAAAATATTTGTTTAGGGAAGCAAAAAAAGTTTCCAGACAGACAGTTATTATTTGTTTAAAGAAGCAATAACCATTACAAGTTTAGAGATTCAATTCTTATATGTTACCATAAATTTCAAACATACAAACAATCCCATAATTGTGTATTTTATATCTTCATTGCGAAATAAATAAAATACGCCTAAAAATGTATATCCGAGACAATAGCTATGTATCTATTATATTTACTGTTTTAAAACTTTTCCTGTGTGTACATAAGGAAATTTAGCGGGCGGGCGGTAAAGAGTGCGCCGAAGACTGTTTGCTCGTGTTGGAAACGGAATTCATACATCATCGTAAAACGCCGAGTCCGCATTTTCATCTGGCGCACCCTGCACTTTAGGGGCCGTAAAAAGAAACTCACTCCATAACTTGTGAAAATTTCATCGACTTTTTGCCCGCAGACGTACACGCCGGGCCCTTTGCGCTTTATCATAATTCCATCCCGAACAGTTTCCATTCAGCCGCGCTAACTAAATTCACTTACCGAAATCCGCACGCACACCAATTCAATGATAATCACAGATTATTTTTATACTATTATATTTTTAATAATTGTTTTATTTTTTGCTTATAAATTAATTAATTATTTCAACGATTTATACCATATATATATATATAAATCTTTATTGGCAGATTTATTTTTAATAATAATAAATAAATACAATAAATAACTAACATAAAAATAAATTCTTCTACCAATTGGCTATTGACCATTGGTCTTCCCGCCTGGTTTTGTAGGTATCTGTCCTTGTCAGTTGCTGTGTCAAAAAGGTTTTGATCGTTAATGTCATCCTTTGTCTTATGAAATGAATTTACTCGTCGTGATCACTAAAGTTATGAAATGATGAAATTAAATCACGAATGGTGATGGTGAAACGTTTATGTTTGGGAGTGATATTTTGGTTTCGATGAATTGATTTATACTATTTTTCCTGAAATATTGGTATTTATAATTTCTTCCATAATTTTAATTTACATTTATTTTTCTATTTTACGTTCATAACAGTGAACGCGAGTGGTTGTGCGCTCCTCATTAATAGTGATTTTAATTATATGTATAGTAAATTATTATTTGATAATAATACCATTGTATTTGCTGTAGTTTCAGTCTTGCTACAATGGTCTCAGATAAGTCAATACAAAATTATCTCAATTTTTATCATAATACAATAAGACTGTAATTATGATATTCTCATGCTTACTGGAATAGAGAGGAAAACAAAAAAGGTATGCGAATAGTTATTAGTAATAAATTTGATTGTATTGATGTACCATTTAATTTCTCTTTTATGTCTGTGTTGAACTTTATAATATGTTGTATGTCGTCTTTTATAAGTTATATTTCGTTAATAGTGCATCTGTTACTATAATTTATATTTATTGTTGTAATATTTATTTCTCTTATAAGACAATAAAATAATGATAAATGGAATAATCGATACGCAATTATTTAATATATTCGTTTAATAAACAAAATACTGTCTTGCAAGAAATATGAATTATAATTTTCTAAGTCTAATACAACAATTTTAACCACAACGTGAAACGAAAATTCAGTCTCATCGTATTCTAAACTTGAATACGTGTTCTGCATTAGGATTTTAGTTGAGCTTCCAGCAGCGTATCGTATCGAGTCGAAAGTATGTGTCTGCGAAAGCGTAATCTACTTGATGTCCAGCTCGACATCAAGCAGTCGATTTCCGTCATACACAGATACCATGAGCGTCTTGGGAAACGTTATATCTTCAACATTAAAACATTTTGTATTTTTCTACGCTGTATGAATTACAACACTAAATATACAATATTTTATTTTACCTAAAATAATATGAAATTTAAAGAATCTCTAGCATTTTAAAATTTAAATTTATTTATTATTTATTATTTTTTCAGAAATTTCTGTTAAGAACAGGCGCTTTTATTTTACATTTTCATTTAAATTCGAATAACACTATATGCAAAATAGCATTTTAAAATAAGGCTTTAATAGTAACATAATCATGTGCTTTCATTTTTGTGCCACGCATGCATTGCCTGCAATAATTCGCAGGAAAATGGCAGGAATACATTGTTGCTTTACTGCACCCATTCAATATCTAATTAGAATGCCAACTTGCCTCAATATCGAGTAAATGGGCCATCGAGCGCCAGCATATTGCAAGTCGCTTTCGACTTTTTTGTGTAATATGCTATATATTTTTTTTTCTTATTTTCTTGCAAACATAATTGTTAATATTATATACAATTCAATCAAATTTAATTTAAAACATTTTCATTAAATCAGATTGGTTCGATTAAATTTTTTTATGCTGAACGCATGACTGTCCTCGATGATAGCGACTGTCTTACCCTCCCCCACACAGGTTTTCTACTCCCTCTAGACCACGTCATCTTCTTGTTCCCATATATATATATATATGTATATATACTCGTTTTAACTCGTTTCCCGGCGCATGCACCAAAGTATATTAAAGACTTGTTAATTTAATTCTCATTTATTAATCACAGAAAATAAATATTTATTTTATAAAAAGCCTCGATTTACGAAATAAAGAAAAGTCTAGCAGTCATGAAAATTTTCAAAATCGAAATAAGCGCGGAAATATCCTCACTGAGCCAGAAAAACTGGTATTTATTTATTAAAAACGAGTCTGTGACTTATGACTAAATCAAAGTATTTTTATGTGTTTCGCGCTTTTTCGCATGTATATTTTACTCTTATGGCAAACTATTTTTTTATTGCAATATACCACATATTTTAATCTTTCTCAATGATACAAGCATCAATTAGCTTATTTTACATATACAAACATCTTTATTCAGACAATTATGAAAACGTTTATATATAATATATTTATGTATGTTAGACTGTCTGGGCAATCGACCTGAGGTCTTTCAGCCATAAATTATTTTATTTATTATTAAATTTTAACTCTTACTGGCCGATCAAAGGGAGACGGTGTCAAACAGTGCAGTAATATAGAAATTCTATCAATTGAACACATTAAATCTCAAATTCCTTTTATTGATTTTAGATTATGTAAATACAAGGTTAATTCAAATTGGTTATAGATAGTCTTAACTTATATACCACCTGATATCTCAGACATAAGATTTTTCCTTGATATATATATACAGAGAGCTTTTTTTATCAGTATACATTTCCCCTATCTATACCTGCAAAATACGTGAGTCAAATGCATTAATGTATGTGTGTTTAGTTGCCTATAACACGCAACTGAAAACACATGCCAAATAGTCAACTAAACATACACACATTAATCGGTTCAATGTGTTTGACTCGCGTTTTTTGCAGGTATACACTTCCCCTGAAGTATACTGATAAAAAAAACCTCTCTGTATATTCATCATCTTTATTCCTGTGTGTGGTTTAACATATTTTACATTTTTGAAAATTTATTTAAATTTTAAACAATGTTTTTGTAGGGATTGGCTATCGGATATATTAATGGAAATACATTTTTATGACAATTGGTGATTTCAATTGCACATTACTTATAGTCGCTCTAACTCACTTCAAAAAGTTCATCTAAGTTGAAATTGGTCGATTTATTAAAAGTCTAACCATTAATATACACTAGGAAAAATATGTGACACTTTACAACATTTTATCTTAAGGGAAAGAACGCAATGGATTCTTTCCATTCCAATTTTAGAAAAGCAACAAATATTGATTTTATTGTGATAGAAATAAAAGTAGCAGTTTTCCATTGTTTAAAAATCATTTGTCAATTCTAAAAAATCCAATCCATCGCGAATTCCGTAAAAACTAGAATATGAACGCGAGACTTATGAAACACCCGAGTATATGAGCAATGGTTTTCGTGATTACTTTAAATCTGTATTTATATCATTCTCTGATACTGACACAATTACTATAGGCCATAGTAATATTCCTTTCTTCTCCTTTATTTCCTTATCTAAAAAAAGGGTCTACAAAACTACCGAATAAATACTATAGATGGTATTCCCTCATTTTTCTTAAAGGATTGTGTTACTAACCACTTATTTATATTTTCAACTTGTCTATAGAGACCTCAACATTTCCCTGCAAACTAAATATTGCATTAATTTATCCCATACCTAAAACTTCAAATAACCACGATAATATCACAATTTATCGTTCATTTGCCATACTATCCCATATTACAAAAATATTTGAAAGAACTATGTATGATCAAATTAATGCTAATGTTTCTCGGTACATGTCACAGCAACAGCATGGTTTCGTTCCAAATCGACCCACTATGACTAACTTATTATCACACAAGGAATAGCAAAATGTCTTGACTCAGCGGAACAAATTGATGAAATTTATACAGATATGTCGAAGGCTTTTGACAGAAATGTCCATGGACTGTTACTGGCTAAATTAGACTCCTTTGGTTTTGGTAAAAGTGCATTCACGATTATAGTTTCGTATCTTAAAAACCATGAATCATATGCCACTCTAAATGGTTTCAAATCCGAATGGTATTTTCCTAATTCTGGTGTACCGCAAGGCTCCGTCTTGTATCCATTGCTTTTTAATTTATATATAAATGATCTTTCCAAATTGCTAACATGTAAACACATATATTATATGCTGACGATCAACGATTGGTATCCTTGATGATTGAAAAACACACTGAACGTTTTCTCGTCTTGTTAATAAACTTAACTTAAATAAGGATAAATGTATCCTTCTCCAAAAAGTCCAAGCCAATCGTATTTTCATATTTAATTAGTAATAAAACGCTTGAGCAATTCAAAGTTTTTAAAGATTTATGTGTTATTTTTGATAACAATTTTACATTTCATCCTCATATACAGTCCTTTACTAAGTAAGCATTTAAATCACTAGGATTTATACACCGAAACTCCGCCAACTCATTTAATCGTAGTCCTTCTAGGCACTGTTCAATGCATACGTACAATCCAAGTTGGAATATGCGTTCTTAGAACGGTTTCCACAGAATCAAGAACAAAATAAGCTTGTTGAAAGTCTTCAAAGAAAATTTCTCTACTTTAAAAGTGAAGGTTGATACCCTATTAGAAGTTGTGATCACGTGTTGTTGCTTCAGAAATTTAGTGCTGAATCACTTCAATGCTGGCACGCCAATGCGGAGATCATTTATTTGCAGAAGCTAATATGCCACAAAATAGACTGTTCGTGGCTTTTGCAACTGATGGGACTCCATGTTCCAACAGTCGGTTAAAACATACATATTTCATGACACATTACACTCAATTTTGGTTTATGTTTATTATTATTATTAAAAATTATCTCTTCAATACTATATCATGGTTTTTGTTAATAATTTTAAATAAATTTAATTACTAACAGAATCTCCAATTTAACATACATTCATACATTTGTATGAATTACACTCAATTTTGGTTTATGTTTATTATTATTATTAAAAATTATCTCTCCAATACTATATCATGGTTTTTGTTAATAATTTTAAATAAATGTATTTACTAACAGAATCTCCAATTTAACATACATTCATACATTTGTAGATAAAAAAACTATAACAATCATACAACAATACATAAACATAGTGTTAAACGTCTAGTGTAAATAGCAAGCTTAAGAAATGATAAATAAATTCATAAACAAATAATATAACTTTTTCAATAATTAGAAGAAACTTTGCCGGTTATAACATAAATTATATCACACACCATTATTAATTGCAATAGCAAATGCACAACGTATATTAAATAATACAGAGTAAACAATAATTATTTAAAACAAACAAGTAAATAATTAATTATTATAAACAAATAGATATATATAATAAATAAACTAATGCGATTAAAATATCATGTAACAACATCGGACAAATTAATGTGGCGTAAATATGTGTGTGAACCGTGTAAATATAGAAGCACACAAATCGAAATCATAATTTTCTCCTAGTATATTTGCATACCTCAAACGGCTAACAGGACTATTCATACCGTAATTGGTCGAATAAAATATAAGACGGAATAAATGTCCATATCTTGATTGATTATTACGAGGTATGTTGAAGCGTAACAACTCAATAAAAATACCAAAAAGTTAAATCTAAGAAAATTCTATCTTCCAACATGTTAAGCATCTCATTATAACTAAAGTTTAACAATGTCTTACCCATTATAAAAGACTTTATTTTTAAAAATGTGCTTTGGAGCAATTCAATTTGATGAATTACCATTTTATAATAAAGTGACCAGACCACAGACGCATATTCTAAATGAGGGAGAACGAATGATAGCACTAATATTTTATACTGTTACTAGGGTACATATATGCTATTATCTTAGGTTCTCCTTAAAATACGTTGTCAATAGCAATGTATTTTATGAATATAAGCAAATTTTATAAGATAACTGTTCATTGTTAAAATATTTGGTACATTTTTTGGTATACTGTTTTAGACTTTGTATGTAGTAAATTCCCGTTAATTATTTCTCTTTATTTATAATTTCTATTGGAACAGTCATATTTGTCAAAGTTGTGTTTAGCTTTATTTTTAATTATTTGTTGATACCGTTTCTACAGCACAGCGATGCTTTTAATAAAATCGCAGTAACAAGAATACGCGTTTTAAAGGAAGACCATTTTTTTGAATTAGAGTTATTTATTACAAAATTAGTGTTGAAAAAAATCTTTAAGACAACATGGGCTTAATGATATTTAAAAATCTCGATCTATTAAATTCTCGCTGCTTGAAGTCATTCGAATTTAAACTCAACCTCGACTTTTAAATCTATTATAAAATACTAGACGTCTTAATAACTATAAAATTATCGGGAAACAATATTTTTAAATATTTTTTAAGGTTCATAACTTGATTTAAATTTAGTTGGCATAAATATTGAAATAGTTTATTGATTAAAATTGATTTATATATTTTCGGTATAGTAAGGTATTATGTACTATCTACAATGTCTATAAACCAACAAAAAAAACACATTTTACATTTGACGTGTCTTCACAAAAGCCCCTCCCTTACAATTCCGTTCAGATATAAAGCTAGAATCGACAATTCAATTACTTAATAACGATTCATTCAAGAAAAGGCGAAACACAAGAAAAAGTTACGACTCTGAAAAGTTCGAACCTAACGAGGCCTTCGCCTGCCTTCCACCAGCCCGGCCCAACCCCATCCATCCATAATAAGGCGAACGCGTTTCCCGAGACGACCCCCCATCCGTCCCCTCCCCCATTTCTTTCATTCTTTCTTTCCCTCGGCGTTTTTCCCGTACGCGAAAAGAAAAGAGGAAAGGCAAACTTAGCGCGCTGCCGGTTTTAATAAAAGTCCCTCCCACTCACTCGATGACAGGGAAAAGAGGAAAGCGGGACAGAGGAGTAATCCGGAACACAATAAAGAGGAACCGGGAGCAGTTAGATCATCATCCAGTTCCGCGGCAATAACGTTTATGCAGCAATAAAGCGGAGTATCAATTTCAAACGCAATTTCACTTGGGTTTGCTTCGGCGGGGTGGGCTAGGGGTTTGGTGGGTGTTGGAGGGATATTAAAACTGCATCCGGTCTGTAAGGATTCACCTTGAGCGGATTAGGACTGTTTTCGTTCAAGGTGAAGCTCGGAGATATAATTGGGACCATTTTGATAAAACTTTGAATTGTTTGAAGGGGACGAAAGAACATTTTAACAGCTCTACTTAAGGAATCTTTTATATATCTTTCATTTTTAAAGAATTTTTGATAATGATCCAATATAGTTTATAACGTTTGATAATTCAAATTTTATTAAACTCAAATTGATTTACATATAATCACAATAATTAGAATTTGAGTTTATACACGCCTCAAATTTCTATATACTGTGTATTATTAAAAAGTACAATTAATTTTTACTTTAGTTTAATTATCAGCAAATCGGTCATCAAAACTTAACAGTAACCATAAAGTGAAAAATATCTAATAAATATAGATAATAATTATTCACTAAATACACAACAGCAATAAAAACATGAATGTGGAATAATCCTGTAAATATTGCTCAGAGCCGCTTAATATCAATCCAGCCCGTAATTCTGAACAGTATTCAAAATGTTTAATAATTGTTTCCAGAGTTGAGATTATTTAAAAACATGCATAAATTACCAACACTAAATAATATTTATATTTACAAATAACCCTTTTCTCGATCTGCAATTAAAACCCATCAGAAACTTTCTGATGCGATTAAGTCACCTCAAATTGAATTCCGCCCCCGGAAATTGATAACGATCCCGGCGAAACTACCAAAGCAAAAAACTTCTTAATGAAAATATTAAGAAACTACACTTGACTGGCTGCGTATGTGTTTGCCGGAGTTTAATGAAAACGTAAATAGTTTTCAAGTTGTGTATAATTACTTACTTAAGTGTGCGCGAGCTCCGTGGAAGTTTGTTATTAATGAAAATGTTTGATTAAAATTATTCACATGAAATTATCGATTTTGAACTTGTTTAATTAACTCCCCAGTGTGTGAAATATTTAAAAGATGTATGACTTGTCAACGTATGAAGTTTGATTTTAATAAATCAGTTTAATAGTTAAACGTATTTGTGGATGAATTATTTAAGAAGGTTGTTTTAATTTAAAACACTTTAATTTAATTATTCATATTTTATATAAATATTCAAATAATTTTCAGCTGGATTTAAACTATTTTTAAACTTTGTTTATACAACACTAAATTTTATTTATTGTGCCTATAGTTTCAACAATTTACACTTGTAATTATCAAACTCAAAGTGTTGGAACTATTATCATAATAAATAAATTTTAGTAATTAAAGCAAGATCTGCAGGCACGTCTTTTGGGATTTTTCCCTCGTCAGTACTGCTTTTACTTATGGACCTTTACGGTTGTTAAATTAAATAAAAAAATGCTGCATTGCACAATCATCGGTTGTTTATGTTGCAACAACTAATATCTTTGTCTAGTTCAATATCCGGCGAAATTAATAATAACTTTAAATTTAAAGTTATTCAGTCTGTTGGCGCTAGTTGGGGTCCAGGGGTGAGTCGTACCCCGAGACCGATAAGATCATCAGATCGATTATAAATGTTGACTTGATACCACGGTACCTAAACGTGTATTTTTGTAAATAAAGTGTTGTCAACCACGACTTTATGGAATCACCGCAATGAGCATCCCATCCACGCTTAACACAATCTAATCTGTGTTTAATTGTTTTATTCGTTGATTTTTAATAATCGATTTATATTTATTTTATATAATATGAACTACCAATCTTTAAATATTAAAACCATTAATTATATTAAACTTGCATGAAACTAATTAATTAATTATTGAATTATGTAAATTAATTATTTTTAATTTCTTTCTATTCAATTTAATTATAAAAAATATATAGAATTTACAGCTATACATTCGAGATAATACTATAATATTACATAACTATTATTATTATTATAAATAATATTTTAAAAGTATATAACTAATTTTAGTTTTAAGTTTAATAAAACTAAAGCTAACAATAGGGTTTTGCGTTAAACGCATTATCCCACGCATTGGAAATTCATTCTGTTGATTAATTGATTTAATTAATGGACGCGTTCGCCGGGTGTCGGTCTGTATAAATAAATGAATAACCAGACCAAAGCTGAAGTTCGTTAAACAATTAACAATCCGGTGAGCCGGTTAGAGGTTATTGTTAAGCTATGGAATCAGTTAATGATAGCGTGCAATCCATTTGCTCGGATTAAAAGATCCAAGCGCGAATATGTTTCACCACTAGTAAGATTATTATTATATTGAATGCAACAACTCCGAAAGAACATATGTTTATTAAATAAAAATACTTTAAAAGTAAACATCTAGATTTATTTCAGCTTAGCTTACTTTTTAGTTATGATTTATCACATCTAACATTAATGAAATATATCAGGTTATTCTTCTTGCTAAGCCCCAATTTTACAAACCTCAAGTAACGTTACTCTTGATTTTTTAATTCGGTTAGTAACACTGTCTTATTGAAAATCAAATGGAGAGAATCATAGACATCAAAATTTGCGGATTGTAAAATTGGGCCTAAGCTTCATCATAGGATTTGTGTACCCACCAAACAAATCCATGGGATATATGTATCAAGAACACAGGACGAAACAATCGTTTCAATTAAAAAAATAAACGAATGCTTCAATAAAGTTGATAAAAAAAACATTTCAAGCTTTCATATAAAATTTGCATTTTATCCTATCAGAAATTGTATTTATATTGTGTGATTTAACTGGTTTTAACACGGGTATGCTTATAAAAACCAATGTGACAATTACACGATGACTATCAGATTCGAATTCGGTGAGGATATTCGAAGGTTTTTCCTTTCATTCGGATTAATTACACCGCCTACGTTTGAAAATGTTGTTTCGGCGGAAGGTTTTTTTGTTTGCATCGAAGGCCGTGAATTTTACCAATTAGTTTTTTGTTAATGCGTGTGCATCGTATGTATCCGGTTTAGTTGAATCGTAATCTGATAACACGGAACAATAGCCAGGTAAATTAGAAACCCGGATATATGTAGAAATTATTAAGGAATTAATAAAAGTAATTTTAGTAGGCAAACGAAAAATACACTCACCAAACAAATTTTAAGGTAATCGTAGAGAGATAAATTCCTATCAGAATTAAAAATTTGTTTAAAATGTTGTAAAAGCTAAAAATTTAATATAGACTCTTTGGTTTTTTAATAATCAAGTTGACAGCCCTGATATTTGAAGGAGTGATACCTTTTTGCAAGAACGAAAATAATTGGGGTTTTCATTTCCCAAAAACGAAATAATATAAATAAAATCCAATTACACCAGTTTATTTGGCATATATTTGTTTTTGATTTAGATATTTTCGGCTTCTCCTATGGTCCTGAGAGCTCCCCGTAAAAGACCTTTTTAAAAAGGTTTTTTGCAATGATATCAAAAACTTCAATTGTGTTACATTAAGAATGAATACTCGATTTAAAAAAAAATGACAAAATAACAGCCTCTTGACTAAAAAAGTACTTTTCGAGTTTAAAAGCCGGTCTTTGATCGGCTTTAAAAAAAATGAAAAAAAAAAAATAATAGGCAAAATCCGAACTATCCATGATTAGAAAAAAAAAATGTTTAGAATGCGAGACAAGAAGCCGAGCCGCTATCATATTGAATTAAACAGCATGTTGTCGTTACCAACTTTGAATATGTGGTTTCGAGATAATCACGATTAAAAATATGAGATGTGATCACTAGGGTCTCGATTAACTTTGCATAAACTCGTACAGCTTCGGCAATTTGTATCGAATCAATAAGAATATTTTTAGGAAATAATCACAAATGTACACAATTTCGAATTCTACGATAAAAAAAACGTTTTTTTAACCATTGCTGATAACCAGTTGCTTTGCATATTCCGACTTTTTACTGTATACATAAAAATACATTCAATATAACTTATAATAGAACTGGTTATGGTTTAAAATCATCTATTAATGTAATTTTAAACAATTATAATTAACTTTCACAATTTGTGTTCTATTTAGCAATTTTTAAAATATTTATTAACGTTAATAAATTTATTTAAGTTGTAATGCTCGTCAATGTCTATATATATCGAATATGTTTTTGTTAATATTAAGTTTAAGTTTTTTCAATATTTTTGTAAAAAAGGTGTCTCCGTTTTGTAAGTAGACTTATGTAGATCTATAGTTTTAATTCTAATATATTATAGCATGTAAGCTTTTGTATTTATGCAATTGTTAATAATTGGAAAATAGTTTTCCTTTGGGCAATAAATGTTATTATTATTAAGTAATGTTATTTAAAACAGGTAAAGTTTATATTTATCTGTTTTAATGAATGATTAAATAGAAAAAAATATCATTTTTTTATTTAATTTAAATAACTGTTATCATGTGAATATATCTTTTATCTATTATTAATAAAATAGAATCTTACCATTACAGACTACTAACCCATCGATATGTATTGTAAATATAAATGTTTGTAAAGAATTGTAATTCTGCTGTCTAAATAAAGATGTTTGTATATATAGAATATTAAATAGTTCAGTGAGTGATTCAACCTACTGCAAAATTATTAACATTTGATATCGAGAGCTGTTTTTACATCAATTCTAATTATAAACTGATAATTAATGATTTTTAGTAGTAATAACTGAAATTAATATAAAAAAGAAATTTCACAGTTATTAAATCTTTGTCTTAAACTTATATAATAAAATATATACATTAAGTCAATTTTACCGATGGAATCACTATTATCACCATTTGCTGAAATCCTTATGTCTAAATTTGAAACATCTCTTCGCAGTAAAAATGGGATTAAACCTATTGTTTACTGGACGAGTCTAGACGGTATAAGTTTCTGATTTTAAATATAACATATTTCTGGTTGCAATGTTTTTTGCGAAGTGTTTCATTTCATTTTTTATATTTTACTCGCAAAGTGAAAGTCTCTAAGGATTGATAAATATGATAAATAGTTGTGAGCTCAATCCACTTCTTATCCTTTATTCATCTACCTGATGATGCCACTGTGTTGGCGAAACAATTGTAGCAGTGTGCCTACAATAAATTTTGCGTAACTTAAAAAAAGTGTTGTTTTATTTATAAATAGTTAACCCTTTGTTTATATTATAAGGGTTCGCTTCTTTATTACTGTGGATAATGTAAATATTGTTTTTGTCATATTGCTAGTCTTATATTTAGTTTGCAGCCTATTCAGTTTTTATCATTTTGTTTGTTGTCCCAATCAGGTTGATTGTTTCCACTTTTGTCTCTTTTTTATCAATATTTCCCATATTTGTATCCATTTTAACTATTAGATTGCCTGTACCTTTTTATTCTTTAGATAAAAAAATTGTCAGAGTTTGTGTTTTCATTTCTTGTCTTTCTCCTTATTAGAATTTGATTGATTTATCCAATGTTTATCTTTACGTATTAGTCATCTCATAACGTACATAACATAAGATGAAATTATGTATAAATAGAGGAAGTCTCTATCTAAACATAAGTTAATCTTCATTTGTTCTTTAATCTCATTGTAATATTTTTCTTGTTTCTGAAATTTATTTTCAATCCTTTGTTTTATTTTCAATTATAAAGCATAACACTGTACGCTCGATATATTCAATATAATCTATCGACCATAGGTCTTTCTACCCTTTAATTAATATTTTATTAGGTTTGATAAAACTCGTATTATATGAGTTTTATCAAACCCAATAAAATATTAGTTAAAAGGTAGAAAGACCTATGGTCGATAGATTATATTCAATATATCGAGAGTATTACGAAAATCGACGACGAAGTTGGCGTTGGAAGTCTCGAGTCATGTCTGTACCAAGATCACACGCGTGACTTGTCAACATGACAACCAGTACTTTACGCGTGCGCGTGTGATTTTAGTTCAGACATGACTTTAGATTTCCAATGCCAACTTCGCCGTCGATTTTTGCTATACGCTCGATGTAATATTAATTAAATTAAATTATCTAATTAACGTCCAATTTAACCGTGTCCACAAGTTTTCAAAGAAATTAGCCCTTAACTCTTTTAACTATGATCTCCTTAAAATCTCAGGCATTCCTCTAAACTCTAACATCATTTCCAAACGAAAACACCCGACTTCATCTATATTCCACTTCGTTTCAAAACTATATGACAATGACGACTTTTTTAGTAAGTTCATAGTACAATTAGAATGCTAAATTTTCAAGGCGATAGCCGAATGAAATACTATATATTCTAATGGAATATCGAGTATATTGTAATTAGAAATACTTTCTAACAATATTTTAATTATTGTTAGAATTGAAATTTCTATTTTATATTCAAAGTAAATCCTCAATTATTGTTAACTAAAGCGTACATTGAAGATTCCACAATGGATTTTCTAAATAAACATTAAATTTTATGTTTTTTTACGGTTGTAAATCCGTTATATAAGACTATATTTTTTTTTTATTTTAACGTTAATTTTCAGCCAAGGACTTTATTGACATATTTTGAGAATGTAAGAGTGGAATGTTTCATAATAAACTTTTCATGATTTTTTTTTAATTAGTCTACGTATCTCTCGAAAATGTTCAAAGTCCTGAAATCATTGTTTGTCATTTATTATTTTTTTTTTATTTTGAAGTTAATTTGTAGCTAACAACTTTATTAACATATTTTGAGAATATAAAAGTTTCAAAAGAAACTTTTTATGATTATTTCAGTCTCGGTCCACGGATCTCTCAAATATTTTCAAAGTCTTATAAAACGTCATTTTTAGATTTTATATTTTGACGTTAACTTGTTACTAGGGACCTTATTAATCTATTTTGAGAATATAAAAATGGGATGTTTTAAAACAAGCATTATATGATTATTTTGTTTCAACTCATGGATCTCTAGAAAATGTTCAGTCATGTAAAACATTGTTCGTAATTGTGTAAAATGTGGAACCTCTAATGTACGCTCTAGTTAAGGATCTAGTTTTAATATAATATACTTTTTTTAAAATGTATTATTAGAAATATAGGAAATATTAATAAACATCCATGCGCCTCCGCCTTGGTGAATGCGCCGGGCACAAAAACCGTAAGCTGGGGTAATTTCACATCGGTTGTAATAATAAATGGGTATAACGTTAAAATCACGCTCATATATTTTTCAGAGTGTGGAGACATACATAAAAAGTCCATTCGACTGAATCAATGAATAAATATGCTTTCCATATTTTAAAAATGTGTAAAGGTTGTCACTGAGAATTACATTGAATTAAAACTAGTTTAATCAAAATTCGACCATGAAATAAATATCAATTTTTAAATAAAATATGAATTGGGATCACCTCGAATAATTCAGCTGTCAAGAATCGCATCCAGATTTTCGAAACATTGACGTTATTATTATCTAGCGCACAGAGTAGAAAAATAATATATCGAGGCAACATCTTGACGAGAAAACGACACGTACAGAAGATAAAATATCGCCGGCACTCGCGTCACCTTAATTGCACATAAGGAAACAACGGAAATAAATCGCCTGTCCGAGGATTGTAGCCTCCTACAATCGATCCCTCCTCCTCCCATTCCTCCTTCGGTAATTCGAATGATTTGCACAGCTGAGGAGCGATACATCGCTCCGCCGGTCCGGATTTTATTGCGTTTATATTTTACGGTGTTTTTCCCCAGCAAACCGATATCGGATGTATTAATCAAACTGTTTTTGGGTAACGGGGACTATTAATAACGAACGCGTTTTGGGTAATTAAATAAGTTTAGGGAGTGTTCGTTCGGTGCGTGGCTGGCAATTTCGGTTTCCTCTAGCGGAATTTTGGGGAAGGTGGAAAGGAAGTGATTGAGATGGATAGTATTGTTGCCTCATGTGGTGGAAATTGCTTCTGTGTTGATTATAGCGGAATTAAAGGTGTTAAGGCATTAACTAAAATAACACCTAACACGCATAGAAAGAATTAACAATATCCCCCAAAAAAATTTAAAAAAAAATAGTAAATGAAGCCCATACTAACGATCTACATTAACAATAATCAAAGCCGATCTTCCACCCGCCTCTTCTTCACAAATAAAAAATGAAAAATATTAAATGAAACCCACATTGTACATTAACAATAAATAATTTGGACATACGAGCGCTAAATAAAATTTCATCAGGAAGAAAAATCTTGTTACAAATCCCAAAATTGTCAAACTTTAATTGCATTTATATGTTTCTGAAAACCAAAGTTAGATGATGTACTCCAATGCTGGATTAAACCAACCTTAATTATCTTAATTAAAAAATAATTTATGATAATCGTGTTTTGAGTTGCACCAACCAAAATTAGCAATAATTTGTATTTATTTATTTATTTATCTCCTTTGTAGAAAATATATAACATACAAAAATAAAAAGTGTGTAAGAAAAATAATTCAAATTGTAAGCATAAAAATAAGAATTACTTAATTCGAATTAAACATAATCTATAAAAAATCTACATTATAGTCCTCATTACTATAATGTAGATTTTTTATAGATTATGTTTACATTATAGTAATGAGGACTATAATGTAGATTTTTTATAGATTATGTTTATGTTAATATTTAAGACATAATGGTCTTTTATATTTCGAGGTTATTTTTTTTTTTAATTTTTAAAGAAGAAATTAATAAATTAAAAAAAAAATCAATATGCTATTAAATATGTGAATACATAGTGCAAAATCCTTTTAATTTCAATTCACGATCGTTTTGTAAATTCGTCCCTCAAAGGCAGAGTAACCTCAAAGCATTTTAAACTAGGTGTATATTAAAACCCATCCGCTCTATATCGAACAACGAGCCGTAAAACTTTTATGAAACATTTGTGTGTACACAAATTTAATCCAACTTTTATGGATTAAAGGACGGGTCCCTTAATGAAAAAAAAAAGTTCGTCCGAAAGCATTTTATCGTCACGTTTACTACGCACTTTGTTAAAGGCAGGGGGATGGTAAAACCGAATTAATTCCACGCGTCTGCGACAACTAATGCGGTGTTTGTGTCCCGAAGTTAAAGGCACCGTCACACACTAATTTAATTGATCCGAAACCGGAAAGACAAAAGGGAGAGGCCCCGTTCCTTTTCCTCTTGCAGCGCGCTTCCTGATTTTCCCCATTTATCCTCGCGCTAATGCGGAGGTATGTGTTTCGCAAGCGGTGATGATTGTGGAGGAAGAAAGACGCGAGCTTTTCGAGGGTTTATTAAGTTTTCTCTTTTTTAAGATAAAGCTTGCAGAGGAGAAGTTTAGCGGGATGAATTTTTCAGGGCTCGTCAAACGCGATTTCCCTCGGTGTCGCCTCGTATTTCTCTCATGTTGGTTTCACCTTTTTATTGTTTTATTTTTTTAACTGTCTTGTGCAATTATGTGCTACTAACAAATGACGCCTTTAACCTCCAAGTCTCATCTTTTGTGTAATTATGTTTAGATTGTACAATTGCTGGTAAAAGCTGGCTGCATTACTTTCAAGAAATAAAATATTTCGGCTTTTACATGTTGGTATACTAAACTAAATAAATATAGTTGCATCGATTTAGTTTCAACTATATTTAATAACTTTAATATCGATAAGATAAAAACATTATTATTTCTTTAATTTAAAAATTATCCATTAAAATATCATGTTTTTTATTATTTAGTTTCGTTTTTATATTTGTTTTTATTGGTTTGCTTTGTCGCACTCTCTCGTTATTTATATTTATACATTTTTTCATGCTGAGAAAATACTACCTAAGCTATGCCCGAGGTTGCGGTTTGTTCCGGCTAAAAAAAAAATGTAAAAAAAATCAAAACGTTGGAATAAGTGCACCGCATCGAGCAGTGTACTTTGAAGGGGATGAAATTTATTTGGAAGAATAATTAAAATTTTTCATTTTTATTTTCGGGTATTATTTCATCACAGAGGTATGATTTCAACAGGCTAAATTATTCAGAGAATTTTTTTCTAGGTTATTCAGTTATTCCACACAAAAAAATATTTGATTTAGATCCCCACCATCACCAATTCCTCAGGCGCTTACTTTTCTAACCAGCATTCCTATTTTATGGATATATTATTACAAAATTTTATAAGTAAACCGACGATTTACATAATTCATTAGAATATTTTTCGGTTGCAATGTATGGAACGAGAAATTTATTATAAACTTTGCATTTTATACGTAATTCCGTTTTTAATACAAACGCTAAATCATGTTTACAAATAATTTAAATAATATCTTTTTAGACAGCTTATATATCTGCAGAAGCTGAATAAAACAAAGATCCGTCCTAAAAAATAATAGCCCTTCAGAGAGGGACTCGCGAGAGTAACCCCGATTCCAATGAAGGAAGTTAATAATGCAACACACAGCGGCATTTTTTAAGCGCGTATTTCTCCCTTATATTCCGACGTGACTGAGTACACGAACTGACATCTCTATTTTCCGGTCGGAGCGCGGAGGCGTTTTTTTTTTGCTTTCGTAGGGGCGAAGGGGCGGCCGGGCGGAAAAACGAACGGGGACCGGCATAAAAATGTTAAACAAGCTGCCGGAACTTTTTTAGCAAACCATAGCTTCGACATCCCCTCAAAGGAGAAAATAGTTGCGCGTAAAATGGACGACAAAAATTTTATTGACGCGTTAGTTAATTACTTTACTGAAAGTTTTTTGTTTGTTTTGTTTTGATGGGTTATTTGAGTTTCACTTAGGTTATGGGAAAAAATAAATACAATTTCACAAAAGTATTCCTTTTTTACAACAAATATATATATAGTAATGTGTGATGAAATGTGGAAATAATTTATTAATTAGTTTCAAATCATTTTATTTGATATATATATTTAGTAGTTATAACTTGATATTTTTCATTGCAAGTATTTAGGTTGTTTAAATCCAGGTAGATTTTTTTAATGATTAATTATTCAATAGAACATGAAAAATTGAATAGTTACGGACAGCGGAAATTGTTATTGGACTAGTATCTGCAAATCCTCGACCAAACGCAACAACAATTGCTGTAAAATATGGTACATTAAAAAAGTTAACAGTAACATTTAAAAAAAATAGGCATATTTATCGAGAATTTTGAATAAAATAATAATCCAAATATAATACAGTTATCATTAAATAAGGAAACAAATCCAGGTTAATTAAAAATCAATTAATCAAAACAAAGATTTTACCACAATATACAAATTTGATGCAGACAAATTTGTGTTTTATATATATACAGGTTGTTCTAAATTTAGTGCGCACCATTGGTAGCTCTGTTATTAGTTGAGCTAGAGAGTCTAAATCTAAATTAGCAAAATAGTAGTAAATTTTCCGCGAATTACAACTAACAAAACAAACATTTTTTTAAATACCTATATATTTATATAAATTGTGCTTTACAATTTTGTTTTGGAAATAGAACATAAAACGGTTTTGATTGCGGTTCCCCGTTTTAACTTACAACATAAAAACAAAGCTCTGCTTAAGAATATATCATACTGCGACTAATTTTGATTAAAATATCGTAAACAAATAATGAAATTAAAATTTATTTAATCGTAATAAATATACATAATAAATACATTAATCTTGAATATTTCAAGTAATACAATAATATACTTCACTTTTATACTGAATTAAACATACCAGAACTTTTCTCTCCAACAATACTTTGTACTATAATATGTAGTTGGAGATGGCCTCTTCGTGGGGTTGGAAATTAGACAGACTGCATTAGTTTAAAACTTTAATAATTACTAGCAACAGTTTCACTTAACGTAAGGTAATCTTAATCTTCTAATCATTCTCTATGATTTTTCAACCTGAACATAGCTCCCCTAAAATTTTATAAGTATAGCCAACATAAAATACATTTTCTTTCTGCGGAGTTAGATGGCGCGCGCAGGCGGGTAATTCAAAAATTGCGCCTACAATTATTTTAAAAAAGATGTTGGCAATAAAAGTAACCACATTCTAATTAATTGAAAAATATTATTTATTAAATAATAACTAATTGACGTTTTATTACTTATTATTCACTGGTGCCAAAAAAATATAAAATGAAGAAATAATTAAAAGCACTCTAGAGGAAGTTCTTGAAAATATGGTATTTCAATATAAAATTGAAGTATATTATTCTAAGTATATTATAAAATCGTTACTTATGTAATGATACTATTTTTAGTAAATACTTGCGTAAATTTTTATTGCTATTTGGTTTTGGTAGGATTCTAGTAGTTTCGCTAAAATGGTGTCGTTGCTAATCAATCAACCATTACAATTTCTACAGCGCAAATAAAACAAAAATTACATAACATTTTCCGTATTCCACGTTGTAATAACCAACGTGATTTCATTGCGAAAATTTTGATGATTTCCTTGCGCAAAAACAATATCCTCCATTAAAACATTCAAAGTGCAGATAAATAAATAAAACACAACATTTGCACAACTCTCCTGAAATCCTCACACCTCTAAAAATTTTCAAGTAACGATCGTCGTAAATAACCGCGCCGTTATTCGCAATAAACTCGAAAACAATTTAACGCCAACGCCGCGATTTTATTTCTTCGATTTGTCCGGAGAGAGGGTTTTCGGAATCTCGAAACTGGTCCGGCTCGGAGCTGACGTCACGTAGAGCTCGTTTTTATGCGCGGCTCTCGAAGTAAAAATTTGCGGAGGAGCTCTAAAAGCCGAGGCGGAACGACGAAAACAAATTTACTGTTGCCAATTAACATACCTGCCGCTCGATGAGTCATTAACGCAAACAAGAGATGTAAACGCTGGTCTTTGTGTTTTAGGAGTTAATGGAATTTGCTCATTTTATTAGATGGAATTGAATGGGTATTAAAAAGTTTACATCGGTGTCCAAGCGGGTCAGGGTTAATTCGGATCCTTTTGGTTAGTAAAGGAGGAAGTTAGAAACTATTGAATAGGTCCCACTTGAGTTATTGCAAGAAATTAAATAAGAAACTCGGGTGATAATTAATATATATATAAACGAGGTGATTCAGGAGTAAAATGAAAATATTTTTTAAGACATGCCCAATAATTATAAATAAGGAAAATAAATATGTTCAACTCCGATTTTCATTTGTTTCAGAAATATGATTTTTCTTATGTAAATTTGAAATAAAATATTTATCAGGTAAATATCAAAAAAGTTAGTTGTAATTATAACAGAAAAAAAAATGTGAACAAAAGTCACTGTAACTAAAGAGGAAATAATTTAATGATTATTTTCAAATTCGTTTTATTTAATTTAGTTGTAATTCTTTTATGACATTATAAAAACGCCTCATATTTTCAGTCATTGATATATATTGTGTGTTTATGGATTTTGTAATGGTAATTCTGTTCCTTCAGTAGAACATTTCGTTTTCTGAATCGAGTAATTCCCAATAGGCAAATTTTCAAATGGTTTTTAAACGTGCTAGGGAAACTGGAATATTCTCAAGTGTACTTATTATTTCGGTAAAGCAGCAAGGACTCGGATTGGAACTTGAAGAAGATATTTTGGATATTGTAAAAAAAAACATGGATAAGTGCGAGGCGCTTTGCAATCCAATTTGAAATTCCACAAACGATGGTTTTGACAACATTAAAAACGGTAAGGTTTAATCGGTTTTCATCTGCAGAAATTACAAAATCTTCAAGAAAGCGATTATCCGTTAAGACTAAAATTTTGTCATTGGATTCGTGAAAATAGAAGATTACACAAATGCATTTTATTTACTAATAAAGCTCAATTTACTCGACATGGAATTAACAATTGCATTAATAACCATCGATGGTCGGACGGAAACATCCACGCCATGCAAGAACATAATTTCCAAGATCGGTTTAGTATGGTACAATATTCTAAATGTTCGATTATTAGATACTTTTGTATTGGATAGCACTCTTACTGGCGAAGGTTATTTACATTTATAGGAAATTTAGGACGAAGTAGCATTGAATGCTGGACTACGTATTATCTTTTAAAATGATCGATCACCACCTAATTATGCAAATATTGTGACATTTTTTTATAAACCTATTTCAGCAATCGCTGACCAATATCACCGGATCGCACTCCACTAAACTTTTCTCTTTGTGATGGCTGAAATTAGTTGGTTAGTTTTTGCTATGAAAGTGGACACAAGGAATGCTAGATTATACAAAAATTCTTCACTGCATTAAAATATTACATTAATTAACAAATATATGAATTAAAAAAGAATATCGCATTTTTCTTTTTTTTTTTTTTTCATTTTTTCTTGAAAGCAAAGAAACTCTGGTAGCCAGTTTCAATGAGCGATGATTCGCTCTAATTAACGTCGCAGCATTAAAAATGCGATCAAGTAGCACATCCCTTGTGTCCACTTTTATATCATAATCTAAATCCATTTATATCTGTTAATTGGCTATCGATTATTGGTCTTTCCACCAATAATTAATATTCTAAATCTAATTTATATCATTGAATTCGGAAATTACAATTTCGATCCAATTCCTCTGACTGCATACAAAACCGTAGCAAATTAAGTAGATTAGACACAAAAAAATAAGTATAGATTACTCTGCAACATTGACAGTGCTGAGAAGTCTGTTTGTACTAACCCTAAAAAAAAGTGGGACTACATTTCGGAGACAAACCAATCTCGTATTAATTTTTTCCCTGCTTAAATTATACCAACCATCAGACTATGACAATTTACCTTGTACTGGGCTAGTCCATCCGAAAGGAATCGTAAACTGGCGTATCGTTGTTGCTCCACAAAGCGGTGTGGGAACAAATGAAAATTTTCCTTTCAGGGAAGGCAGCCACTTGCCGAGGAGTTTTCCTGCGTGGAAATGTGTTTCAATAACCCTGGTCGACTAGAAGCGTTATTCATAGTGTTTATTTACGCCCTGTGGATGGTTTGGGTTTTAGAATTAAACACTCATAAATTAAGCAAAAAAAAAAATAATTTAATGAAATGTTCAGCCACCATTCATCTAGCGTATAGATAACTAGTGATGGCTATTTCGGTTTTTCGAAATTAGGCAAAAGGGGGCGCTTGTGCCGTCTTTAATTTATTATGAAAAAAAAATTATTTAAATATGAGTAAAAAAATATATAAACCAGTCAAATAAACAAAATACGTACACTAGTTGAAATAACAATTAGACTGATGAAACTGAAGAAATTGAAATGAACAAATGTAAAAATATCTAAATGAAAAGTACAAATATTTCAAGTTAAAGAAGGTTTGACTTGCTCGATCGCTGTCTTGGAGAAGAGTGAGTGTTTTTGACAAGTTTAAATCAGAGGAAGGCTTTGGAATGACGTGACAGTGATGAAGTGCGAGAAGAAATGTGAAAAGGAGAACAAAAAAATTAAATGTGAATCGCGCTACATTGCGAACACATAGAAACTTATTTTTATGAATTATAAGAAAAACACACGTTTTTAGTTTTGCAAACTTTATACACTGCTACAATTGTTTTGCTAAACAGCAGCAAGCTGATGCCGAATGAAGGTACCACAACCATTGAATATTCTTTTTAGGTGATGGGCTCTAATGCGTCTTCGGTGTTGTAGTGATGCTGATCTCCCATATCGTTTCATATTAATATTTTTATCCTCCTATAATCACTTTCAGCTCAACGAACTATGAGTAATTTGCTTTTGATGGTTCTGGAAAACAATGGGGCTCTCCAGATTTGTTCCTGTAGTCGAAAAGACTAATTAGTGCTTCTACTTCCGTGCTTTATTCCTGTGTTTGGCCGTCTAGGGCGAAATTTCCGCTGATCTTAGCAATTTCGTAGTCGTTATGGGATATAACAAGTTTGTGTCTTCCTGTATCGAATTGTATCAGCCTCCTGACTATGACAATCTAACATAAGCAGAACTAGACTCTGCTTCGGTTGCTAGCATATCTTGGTTCCTCCTCCGAAGCGTGGTAGCGCAAAAAGATTCCCCTTACCGCGTGAATCCCCTATATAGAAATATTTGGTGGTTTTGCAGTATTCGCAATGAATCGCATGTCCTGATCGGATATAATGGGTTCTATCAGTCCTGGATGTTGTGGAGACGACGATGTTGATGTTATTTTGTTTTCCTATTCGCCCACTGTCGATCTCCCAAAGTCGAACACCTACCAGGTCAGAATCCTTTGCTGATCTCAAAGATATAATAACTCTCCTACGACGTTTATTTTTCTCCTTCTATTTAAAAAGTTTTGCCAAATCTTTTCATGACAAGTGGACTTTCTGCCAACCTATGAATGTAAGTAGTTGGTGATACCACGTTAGGTGGGTGACTCTTCTTCTTTGGTGATGAAAAACTTCCCCTCAGGGAAAGCGGCCATTTGCCGCCGTGTTCCCCTACATAAAAATGTTTATCATGACTGATTACAGATGGGTCATCTTATCTTCACTGAACTATGATCTTGATCTCGTTCGCAAATTGGTTTCAGAAGTTGTTGAAATCATCGATCTTGGAGACTTCTTTCCCTCGTCGAGTCTTCTCAAACCAAGGCGGCCCTCCATCATCCACTCAAAGTAGAACACCTCCTGGGTCAGCACCTATGCTGGTCGTGCTACGTTCGACAATTGACTACGACTTTCGACGATACTGTTTTCTTCCTCAATAAATGTTTCAGCGGTTAGACTATGATAAGTTTTCATGCAATAACATTTTTCGAACTGGTTGTAAAGTTTGAGGTATCGTCTTTTCCTCCTCCAGAGAGGACAGGTTAATGTTATAAATGGTGTTGGGTTTCTGTTCGGAAAACGCGGCTTTTGCCGCGGATGTTCCCTTCGTAGAAGTGACATTCTTGAGGCGAAAAGTCCCCCACGAAGATGTTGGTTTGGGTTCCTTCGATCGCTTCTTTTCAGCGACACGACAGCCATCGCCAGTCCTTCGAAGTTAGATATCGGCCGGGTCATCACTTGTAGATCGCGTGACCGATGACCTCTCCTGGAGATCGTCGATTAACTGAACATCTGCAGCCCGCCTCCCATTCCCCGCCATGAACACCTAACCGGATCTGCGTCCTTCACTGATCGCGATGGTTGGTACATCTCTGACGGAGTTCGGTGATGGACAGACATTCAACGATTGACTATGAAGATTTTTTCCTGTTATAAATTATTTCAGCCGCCAGGCTATGACAATTCCCATAGCTTTTCTTTCCTGAACCATGGCAACCGTTGCCGATCAACCCATTGTCGATCATGCAACAGATGAAAATCGACGATTCGCTGCACCTTCAAGCCTGCCTGCCATTCCCCGCAGTCAACATCTATTGGATCAGCATCCTTTGCTAATCGCGACCGTTGATATCTCAATAACGAAATTCGGTAATGGACTTTTGACTAATGGAAATATAAATAAGGCTTTTATGTTTAATAAATTTGATAAAACTTAGCGTGTGCCATCTATTGCATAATTTTTAAGTAAACTCGTCAAAATTTTAGTGTAGAAGGTAAAGACAATAATTTGCTATTCTTCCACTAAAAGAAATGCAAATTTATCCATTTTTTAAAACGCAGAAAAGTTAATTGAATAATTTATTTAATTTAGCACGGTTCATCCAGCGTTCGCATATGAAACACATTGGTCTGATGAGGTCCGAAAGACCGAAATGGCTATTACCATTTATCCAAACACTAGATGAATTGTGATTGAACTACAGTTAATAAAAATAATAACTAAACGATCATTCATTGCTAATAGCTTCGTAAAATTCGTCTCGTCTGTTCTCCTGTGGCCTTAAGTATTAACTTCAAATCAATAAATCTTAAAAGTTTATTTTCGTAATTAATGATACAACACTTTTTTACATTTTGAGATACACGCACAAACCTTTATATTAACTAAAGGGCATTACAAATCGCTTAATAAACCAAACCATTGTCATCCGTGACAAGGCGACGAACATCGGTTTGAGTTTTTACGCTCAACCGGACGCGTAATGCAATCCTCTGCTTCGTCCTTTTTTCCGTCGTGTCCCCCGCCTCACGCCAACCCTCCACCTCCTCCTCCGGCTTTCAATGAAATCTAATTAAATCCATTAAAAACGATAACCCGGAGCGCGAAAGTGCCACTCAGCGACCGTTCGCGTCCGCTCGGCCAGAAGAATCGAAGATAAACGCAATAACTCGTGGGGTTGAGACTTAATGATCGCACTGCTGCTTCTGCTGCTGTTCCCTTCCTATTCCCACCCTCGGAATTCTTTCATTATTAATTCTCATTCCCATTGCGATATCATTAGGAATTAATTTAGGACGGAGTTTGGGGAGGATAAATAAGGCTGAATGTAAAGACTTTTCGCCGCTTTGATTGTGTCACTAAAATAAAAGATTATTTATGGAAGCTGTTAAATATAATCACACGTTCTGAAAAGAAGTAAGACTCACAATAAATCACATATTTAGTCATGATTTTAAATTTTATTACTATTTTAATGTATAATACATTATTATAATGTATTTTAGAAAACTACAAAATTAATTAATTTAATATATACAGACTATATACAGATTTATGGCCTTCCAATTAATAAATTGTAATGAAATTTTTACCATTTATGTATCCAATACGTTCTTTTTAATGCAAATATTTTCAAGATTCTACCACTTCCCGATATACCGGAAGTCAATACCAAATTCCTTATTTCAAATGGAACCCTATATTTTTTATTGTAGATTTGTATTCTACATATAATTTTATAACAAAAATAATTAGCCCTTACATCTCTCAAAAATGGTTTAGGGTATAAACTATTTTTGAGATTTCTGAATATTTAGAAAAAATATCACTTTTTCAGTGATCACTTCTAAAAATTGTATCACGAGAAATTAAATATTATTTACAATACATATATCGAGCGTATAACAAAAATCGACGACGAAGTTGGCGTTGAAAGTCTCGAGTCATGTCTGTACTAAGATCACATGTATGTTTAAATTAAGTTAGAAATTCAATTACAAATTTTACAAATACAATAAAGCAGTTCTAAAAGTTTTGTACGACATAATTTAGAACAAATTGTAAAGAAATGTTGATGTATCCATTTGGTACATTCCCCGGTGAATTAGGTGAAATACGTTTTTGAATACAAATTAAAAATTATTAAATGAAAAAAATAGATTGTTGTATTTTAAAGTTTTCAATCCGATTAATTCAATAATCGCTAAGAGAATAACTGAAGACGCTACAACGAAAAGTTAATAAAATAAATTCTTATTCTTTCAAGATATACAAGTTTTATTTTAAACATTCTTCGATGCAATCAATATTGGCCAAACAATTATAAAAAAAAATACAAAAAAACTAAGAGTGAAGTTGCACTTAATGAGTTCTTATTCTAACCAAAAGCTTTTCGGATCTCACAACTGTTATAAAAAGCAGGTCCCCTGAGTCCATTCCATCGATTTTCGAAAAGTGTCTGTGTGTTTCCGCGATAGCGCAAAAACAGCTACAACATCCATTTAGCTATTTTTGCGCTCCCGCGGAAACACACAGACGTTTTTCAAAAATCGATGGAATTTACTCAAAGGACCTCAAAGCGTGTATATCCGTTGAAATTAAATATTCTAAAATGTTCACGATCACACTACTTTATCTTGGGCAAGGGTCCGGAAAAATAAAAAAAAACAAATACCATATTTTAGGACAGATTATTACATAGTTTCTTCATGAGATATCCTCCTTTATACAACTCACACATTCATCTCTTCTTAGTAAAAATAATCGAAGTGTTAAAAATACCCGTTCTGTGGTAATTTATGCACCGCGGTTGGAATTTTACTTTATGGCTGTCATTCCGAGAAGGAACAATAAGTAAGATGGCAAACGTTAGTTAAGTAAATGCATTCACGGCGCGCTCGTTTCATACAACATTGCATGAATATTAAATCGCCGGTTAAGCCGACGCAAATACGGGAATAACTCTCCGTGTGTTGTATTATTTTTTTTTTGTAGTCGTTGTTCGATCGATAGTTGCATAATCGGTACGACCTTTAAACAGCCTAGAGAAAATGAGAGAGAGAAACGAGGATTTGGAAGTTGGTGATTCAAATAAGAATAAAGAAAACACCTGAATTTACTAGTTTCAACAGTTTGCACGAAACACAATGGTAGAAGATTTTTTTGGATTTATGGTCATATAGTCATTTTTAGTACATGTGAGTACTAAAAATGACTCAATTCGGCATATAATGACGAAGAAACTTTAACATACTTAAAACGTAATAAATATAAATAATCTTGGCTATTTTGCATGGGAAATGTAACGTGTACATTATTTCTTATCATCACAGTCTAAGCAGCTTTTATATATATTTACGTGGAATAACTTCATATTCTATATATACGGAGGCTATTTTGTACGGGAAATGTTAAGTTTACACGTTAAACTTTATCATCAGAGTCTAAGAACCTTTAGTAATAGGTATATATATCATACATAGAATCTGAAGTCGTTATTGAATAACAATATATACATAGAATCTGATTCTAGTATATATACCTATTACACGTTAAACTTAACTTTTTCGTACAGAATGACCGCGTATATATCTATTATAAAAATATAACGTACACGTTATCCCTTACAGAATAACCCCGAATAAAACTATTTGAATTACAATGAAATTAAACAATGAAAATTTCTGGCAATGATCAATAAAATTCGATAAATCTCTTTTTCCAACTGCAAAAAATTATTTACACTGTAAGTTTTACAAACATCTATTGAAACAACTACTTCCCGAGCATTTACCCCGCCGGACATTGGATTACACAATAGATATTTGTTGTTGCATAGCAGTACAACTGCGAATTGCAACGGTTTGAGTCGAAATTATTTAATAAAAGGAAACAATAAATGTGTGAATCATCTTTGTTTCATTTTATTTAAAACTATTTGAGTTTTGAGTTTCACAATTTTAAAGTAGAACACTGTCATAATTGTTTCGAAACACAGTATCATCATATGTGTGGAACCAATTGTAGAAGTTTTTTTTTTCTACATTAAAATTGTGAAAGTAAAACTCAAAAGTGTTTTATTGTTTTTATTCAAAATTGAGTTTCACAAAGTAACAGCTTCAACCTTAATATTTTGAAGCTCAATATTGAAAATTTTAATGAGAAAATAGAGCGTTTGTAGAGAATGTAAGAATGAATAAAATCAAAGCATTGGTGGTTGAGTTTTATATTATGTTGATGTACTTATTAAATATATAAAGTAGACCTAAAAAGGTCAATGATGTTGATCGTTGCTTTATGGTTATCCATTATAATATTTACTGCGTCTTTACCACTACTTGTTAATTTAATTACTTGAGAATGGCAGAAATGTCTAAACTTGAGCCGCAATTAAGTTAATAAACGATAAAATTACAGAAAATATATTTCATTTTCATGTAAAATTTGATTTATATTTTTGCAATATTCTTTTTTTTATGTAGGTTATGGAGAGTTTTAATTATTTAAATAAAAATGATTGTAGGAGAAACCATTTATATTTAAATAATTTTTGCAATATTTGTAACTATTTTTTGATACTATAATCCTGGCATAGGTTTAACCAGAGCCATTTCTCGTAAGTAATTATATAGTAACTATTATTATTACCCCTACACCACCATTATAGTAGATGGGGATTTTAGATTATATATATATAACTATTATTATTGAGACACAAAAGATCTTTAGATCGAAGTGCCACCACAGCCCCACAAATCAAACTATTTATATTTTTTAATTATTCTTATTAATGGATAAATATTCCAAAGTTTTATTAATTTGTCCAATTGTACGTCATATTGGTCAATATTGTTTTGAAGTGCCTTTTGTGATTATTCTGTTTTTATAAAAGAAAACGTTAAGAGTTTCGATAGTACGAAAAACTGATAAATTCGCGCATTGCGAAAGTTTTGCCGCTTTCAGGAAATATTTTGAAGGCTGCTCCACCTCCACTCAATTGTCTTGAATCCGTAAAACATACCCTATACTCTAATATAGTAAAACTTTACAAACAAGTCAAATTAACTCTATATAACACCCAGGACAATTTATTTAATATGAAATGTTAGGTGCGCGCAAGAAGCAACTGACCTATGAAATGAACCTCATTTGCAGAACTTCTTGTAAATGAACTTCTGGACACTTTCATTCTTGTCCTGACATGGTTTTAACAGTGCTTAAAAACACGTATTCATATGACATAAAACAAGTTAAAAAAACCACTGGCACATGGTAGGAAAAATAAAAGAAACCAGCAGAGGCGTGCTCGTGTGCAATTACCTTTGGTGAGGTGAACAGGATCTAACGGTGAAGCGGTCGCGAGGTGCACGGCTGAAGTAATCACAAGCACAAAACCACTCCAGAAGACTTCACCGAGCGGTATCAACATTGTAAACAACAACAAGGACTATCGAAACGGCACGATACGAGATCACAATCACAGCGCGATTCTTTGGCGACGACGACATCCATGTCTTCTTCACGGCACTAGCACTAGGGGACGATGCCAAGGCGGCATCTTCTTTTTTTTTCCTGGATGGGGTTGATGTCACGATGTACGTAGTGGGCTCCTCCACGGATGTTCAAGGCCCGGAGCGCGACACGGAGTTTCGTTCAAAACGCGCGCTCGCATTCGACTGGCGTTTCGTGCAGACGAGGACGAGAACGTGGACGCCGCGAAAGAGCACGTAGACACACGAAGCCGAGGGTTTGTACCTGCGCGCATTGACCCTGAATCGTAATTAGGTGTTGTTTACCTTTATACGCACGCATACTTCACTCCTACGACTGGACTTTTTCCAATTCATTTGCAGGATGTGGTCCTACGAACCAGAAACTAAAAAAAAATTTTAAAGAACTACCGTAAATACCAGAACAAAACATTATCATTGTTAACATTTAAAAACAAAGATAAGTATCCTTAACTAAAAGGCACTAACAATATTTTTTATAATAAAGAAATTATTAACGCTAAGAAGTTCGTCGAAAAGTAACTACCAAAATTAACCTTAGAGAAAAATACATAACAATTTAACGAAAACTTAAAATTTATCTTTTCAGCTAATAAAACATTTGTTTATCTTTGTAACTAATAAAGGAGTTACATACTAAAGCCAATACTAAATTTGCTTTTATCTTTGCACCGAGATGAGGGAATCAATCTCTAATATTTCGGGTACCAATACTGTATCTAAACCTGATTCCAAAACAGGGAACCAAGCACTGATCCCTGTGGTATATTGCCAGCTAATACGATGCGCAGTGACTTTTTACGCCACTTAAAGAAAATCTGATCTGAAGAAAAGAAAAATAAATATTCTTCTATCTTCTTTTCTTCGGATCAAATTTGGCTGTGACAACAATTACTGCTAAAGCCTATCTAAAACATATTTAAGAGGATATTTACCTAGGTAAAATTAGGTACTTAAGAGTTTCATTGCCTTGGTAAAATTAGATAAGATTAGGTTAAGTATTCGTTTCACACTTAGGCCTGAAGAGGTCATTTTTTGTGCCCGGAGACGTTTGGCTATTCAGCCTTTCTACACCGTGACTAATGAAATCTATTGTGCTTACCCTTCTGTCTTTATTCTGCTAGGAATCCTACCTCTTGAAGGAAGTCCAGTATGTAATTGGGAAACATGGTTCGTAGTTCCTGAGGAGTATGAATTACCTTTAAGAACCTCACAAGTCTACTTTGCGTTAGTGCCGCACATTTACATGTTATGTGCTCAATGGTTTTCTGCGCTGAGTCACATAACCGGCAAGTGGTTTGCGCTGCCTCACCCATCTTGTAAAGATGATACCTTACTGGGCAGTACCCAGTGTATACACCTACTACAATTTTAATGTCTCTTTTAGAACGGCACTGGTCCTTTCTGCCGAATACTCTACGAGCATTTTAGATTACCTTTGTCCTGGAGTGTTTCGCCAGTGGACTTACTTCTGTTCATCTTCCCATTCTCTGACCTAAAATTGGCTTTGGTAAGTCCTCAAGTAGGCTTTAGTCCCGTGAAGAGAGCTGCGACCCAGCTTTTTGCGAGGGCGTCGGCTTTTTCGTTACCCTTTATTCCCTGATACCCGAAAGATCACTCTAAGGCTGGTCTATTTTCCTTCGCCAGGTAATTAAGGGTCTGTCCGCATAGTCAGACAACCCTGGAGTCAAAGTTATTGGCTTTTAGACTCACTAGAGCTGCCTTATTATTCAAAATATTAAATATCCACTTGCCTTTGAAATGTCTTCCCAGGCAGATCTATCAATTGCCATTAAATAATGGTTCTTGACCTCATCGGATAACTCAAACATCTAGCCATTTAGCATTAGTGCTACCAAGTCCAACTTCATTTTCCTAGTTAAAGGAATCACGACCTTCTTGCTCAGGTTTACACTCAGCCTCTCTTTCCTGCACTAGCCACTAATGATGTTAACTGCAAACTGTGCAAGGTTTATGATCGTACTTTGGAACGTTCCCTTCATAATTATCGCCACATCGTCTACATACCCAACCGAATGGATCCCGTTCGAATAGGCCAATTATGATACCACGACAGTACCATGTGGTGTAATTCAACTCGACAATCAGGTTATGTACTCTTCCAGATTCCTCACCCTCATATTTGCAGTCACTAAGAAGGAAAGCCTATAAAAAACAACGGATTAAAAGTTATTTTCTGATTTCAAAGAGATAGAGAGGTACACTGACATTAATTGTGGAGAACATATTTCTTGTCATCATCATCATTAAGAAATCACCAGAAGTTATTATAGTGTGTACTCAATATTTTAAACATATTCGTCAATTAGGCAGTGTCTTATAACGACTTCTGGTTACAGAGTGTTGGAGCGGTATACAAACATTAATTGTGGAGAACATCTATCTTCTCATCATCAACAAGACATTTCAGAAGTAATGGTAATCTTTGAAAGTCTTTGTCAATTAGGTGTTCTACAATGACTTCTGATTTTATATTCTTCCACGAAGGGCGTACATTTATCCCGTGCTTCCCGGACACAATAGCCATTCTTCTATAAGTGAGTTATTGTTCCTAATATGACCCGTTTCCGCTTTACAATCACGTGTTTCCTTCGGCCGCCGTCCATACTTGACATAAACAGCATCAAATAGGATTCTCTGTAGATATTTTGTGGAAATATGTTGCCCACGCTGCTTTTTCATAATTTTTACTAAGAAAAGGCGCTTCGCCTGATAGCCAGACTATAGTATATTGTCAGTTCAATATTAGCTTCTCCGTCAGTTAACCCTGTCCTTTGTTGGATACAAAATCGAACAACATAACGAAGTTTAAAATCACATAGGCAACGTTAGTTCCACTTCATCTCTGAATGTTTCAGCTTTGCCACGGATGTACTCGTGAAATCCGTATACACGTCTGTGGTATACCGATTGCCTTTGAACTTTTTTTCAGATGACCTTGATTATTGTTGCATCTTCCCCTTTTCTTTAATTCATTCGGAATTGTCAATTGTACTCGTTGTTTACTATTTGTAACTATGACTAGACTGATTTGAGAACGAACTCGCACAGCGAAAGATAAAATGACCCTATAATGGCGTCACCTGGGCACAACAATGCAAACTAAGTGAGACCTAGGTAGCTTAAGGGTTCTGCTGGTAACACAATAACAGCAAGATAGTCGAGCTAAAATGATAAAATATTTCGCGTTGCGCTAAATGACAAAAAAACTACATAAGGACTTCGATTGCTTTGAAATCCTTCTAAGGACATATTCTACAGACTATATAGAATTGATTTAACCGAAAATGAAAAAATTGGGTTTTTGAACCGAGATTAAGTAAATATCCCCTTAATTAACTTCCTAAGATCCATATCATTAAAATTCAAAATAGAAAGACTGTGTTACCGGCGATTAATTTTAATCGTCGTCAACGAAATTAAAATTTTCAATTTTATTTTTTTTTTTAAATGAGTTTTGGCCAGCACTCTACCTGCCGGCCGCCGCGGATTAACCATCGGGTCAACATTTACCTGACCCGAGGTTGGAAGATCACCGCCCGGCCCTCCGGATTATCGTGCAGCAATTAGGGCCCGAGCAGCAGATTAAGACACCCAGGGAGAGGACACAGGCCGCCGTTGCAATTTGAAAGAAGAGAGATTACAGATTAACGTAATTCTTTCAAATTGCATTTTAACGGTTGGATTTAAGAATTCGCTGGAAATAATTATCTTGTTTACAATAGTTATTTTCCAGTTAATTCTTTGCCAACGGCCACGTGGTCCTCGAAAATCATCCCTACTCCAGACGATTTTCGGCGATTAAATACGGGATGCATCCACCCAGATCTTCAGTCCACTCTGGTGCTGTACAGGGGGCAGCATGTGGATTCATGAGGAACTTTTGTTCCTCGAAATTTAACCTTCTCTCTGAGATAGGAAACTCTGACCGACGCAGACGCCAGATGTTCCAGACGTCGTTCCTGCCAGAAGAAGTCGACTCCAGGACCAGTGCTTCCTGAAGTCCACCGACGCCGAGCTTCACGGTTACCGGTGTAACCGTCTCGACGCCACATCGACGCTACCAGTGTAGTGTCCTATGCTGTTGTCGGATCCAGTCCAATCCAGGAACCTGCCGACTCCAGTCAACACCGACGCCAAGCACCTAGGTTGCCAGTACAACCGCTTCGACGTCAACACTACGAGGGTAGTGTTTGTTCCTGCCTCTGGATCCAACCCCGACGCAATAACCCACGGACTCCGACGCCGAATTCCGACGCCAATCACAGGACGCCGAGCTGCCGCCTGAACGCCGCCTCTAGTCAGATGACGATGTCACCTCAGGTCTACCCGGTATCCCACATGTACACTTTGTGACTGCTCTCTCTGTTTTTTTTTGTTTTTTTTTGCTAATTTTTTTGGAAATAAATTATTTAAAAACCAATTGTGTTTTAAAGGTTAGTTGCTTCGTCTTTAAATCAACCTGAGCTAGTTGATAATCAGCGTGAGGTACCTTCCCTCCCGTTGACAACTGTTATTCCTTCAGTGAAGTAAGGAATAACAGTCTTTCTATTTTGCGATCAATCACTTTACGTAAACTCGAAAATATACAGTTATTAAAATTCAACATTAATTAGACATTTAATTGTTTAATTTTGACATAAAATTGTGAATATTATTTTTAAGAAACATAAAACAATTCAAACAAGCGATGAATGTGTTATACTTACAAACTCCTGAAACTCTATTTTCAACGTTTCATCTACTTTATTGTTAGAAAAAGAAAGTCACTTAAAGTTAAAAAAATGTTTTACTCCTCTAAGCATAACGCCAATTATTACCTGTTAGTTTCCCTTGTTAGACATTCTTCAGGGCAGAAGAAGCACGGCTTGTTCGAATGCTTTTATTCAAATTTTTCGCTGGCAATCTGAGAAAAAAAAGGTTCAGAATGACAATTTTTTTAAAAAATGTTTTACTCCTCTTTTACGCCAATTATTACCTGTTAATTTTCCTTGTTCACATTCTTCAGGACAGAAGAAGCACGGCTTGTTCGAATAGTTTTAATTCAAATTTTTCGCTGACAATCTGAAAAATGTTCAGAATGACCACTCTCTAAATATTTTGTTAATTGTGAATTCACCTGCCGATTCGCATGATGATTCAACGGTTTTACTCTAAAAATGTTACGTCTTCGTACGAGATAAAGCCATCAATCCATTTTCTTCCACATCCAATCGATGTGCTTATCGAACAAGTCGTGGTATTCGGATGGAGCAATATCTGGTGCATACGCCGGGTGCTGCAAAACGTCCAAATCAATACACATTACGATGTTTGTTTTTAAAACAATATGTGACCTACAGTTATCCTACAATAATTTTTGTTGTTGTAGAGGCAATTGTCTGGGTTATTGTTTTGTTTCATATTCTTATATTTAGTTTCCTGATCCGTGTATCGGTCAATGATGACTATTCTGAAAAGAATTAAAATAACAACTATTTAAGAGAATATGTTAAGATGTTATGAAAATATTAACCGCATAATATTGTATGAAAGTTTAGAGATTAAATGTTTCGAATTTAATAAAAATTCATTCTGGTTGTTCAGGAAATTATTACTATTTCCAATAGTTCTCTTAAGGTTGCGGTTTAGTGGAAAGAGATAGCTATATAGTAAAATGAAAATAATCGTTTGAAAATAGAGCTATTCTTTAGGATTTCATAATATGAATGCGTATTTACATTTTTTATCTACCAAGTATAAAGTATCAGTCTAAATAAAAAATAAATCGTTAATTTTCGTGTGTTACGTCAATTTACTAGTTTAAGTTAGAAATGAAAATTGTAAGATATAATGAAATTAATAGGTCATGTCTGGTAAGTTATTTCAATGCAGAATTTAGTGAAATCCTTTAAATTTTCATTGCACAAGTTTTTATTAGCAAAAATTTAATTTAAAATTTGCTATAAATTTGATCAATTTTCATTGTTTTTCATAATTATTTTTCACAGAAACTAAACATTAAAATAATTTTTAATGTATCTGATGAAATTCCTGCTTATTTTAAGATTACTTTAATGTATAATACAATATTGGTCATTGATCACAACAACAATCTAACTCAAATTAGTGATTGCCCATATTTGTATAGCTATCTCTTTCTTCTAAACCGCACCCTTAATCTCCAGACCACTAAGTAGATTTAATTTCCATAACAGAAAACAAAATATAAAAAAATGTTTTAACATGAAATTATCTAATATTATAATTTCGCTTTATCAACAGAGTGAACAAAACGTTTACCGTGTTATTCATAGTTGCAGATAAAAACTGTTTGACCAATATGAAACACATCGCGAATGCATTTAATTCCGAAACCAATAATGGATTCTAAAGGTATTTATATGAAAACAAATTGTTATTTATAAACAATAATTATTATTTGTAATCAAATCTCATTCATTACCACATATCAATTGCAAAATAGTTGTCCAACACAATTATTACGAATCATTTTGGGGAATTCATAAATTTCCATATAAACATAATTCTCCATTGTGTAATTAATGAAAAATTAATATATATATCCGCGCGTAAAGTTTTACGCAAACGTTTATAGTTTCAAGTATAAATTTAGTGGAGTGACGCACGCGGGAATTAATCCAACCGCAAATGAAAACGAATTGAAAAATCGAGCTTTGTATTATATTAGCAACGTAAACAATTTTACTTCCCGAGATCAAAGTGAAAATTGAAATTGTGCCAAACGCACGGCGGAAAACGTTTAAATGACGTCTGTTAGAATGGAGAATTAGGACCTCGAATCGGATTTCGTGTCAGTGTCAATCAATAGTTTGGAAATTCGGTAATTATTAACGAGACATACAATACAGTACGCGATTCCGATGGAATATGTGTCAGTAGTTCGTCTAATCCGTAATTAATTAACATGGATTTGGTGCACTGGGTTGGTGGTTATTAATTTTCAATTGGAAATATTACGCTTGTTATATTTGTAATCAATAGACTGAATAAGCATATTACCTTCAGACTCTCATTGCTACCTGCCTAACAACAATATTTTCAAATACCTAATCATTGTTATCTTTAGAGTCTCACTCTCTTTGATATTAACAATCAATTAAAATTGATTCAATTTATCTTATAATTCAATTAAATATTCAACCACCATTGCGTTTTAATATCGTGATGGCCATTTCGGTCTTTCAAAACTCGTGAGACTAGTGTGTTTCTGTGCAAGGTAGTTGTATTGTGATTAAATAATCTGACATGAATCCTATAATTTTATTATGTTAACCACCTAGACAAAACTACGTATAGAATAATTTCTTAAAAATAATAGTATGAAAAACCCGCTGAACAAAATGTTCACAAATAACATTGCAACATTAAAATAATATTAATGCTCTTTGATTGTGGAGGCTTTAACCTCATTATACATGTTGTATAAGAATAAAGCACTTTTTAGCTTTGTTTGTATAACACTTTTTTTATTTTGTGTGACTATAGTTTCGAAAACTTAATGGTTCTTAATGTTTGATAACGGTAAGCTAAGTTGCTGAAACTATAGTGACACAAAATAAAAACTGTTATACAAAGTTAAAAAGTGTTTTATTATTAATATTAATGTTTGATGCAGCGATTTTTTCTATTTTTCTCAGTGACTTTCTATAACATATATTCCATTTTATAATTTATAATAATGAGTATTTCTCATAAATGTCTCCTAAAAAACGCTGAAGGCCATAACTTCTTTATTTATTGACCAAATTAAAAAAAATCAAAAAACAATTAAAATAGCTCCACCAAATCAACAAAGAAGCTTTGATTTGAGTTTTTTTTACCAAATCAACTTTCATGTCAACGATAGTCAACATTTTTTTTTTCAAATGGCTAAGTATATTTTTGTTTGAATATGTTTTGAATATGAGAGTTATCAACAAAGTAACTATCAACTTCTAATATGCTTTTAATGAATCGTTCAGCCACCATTCATCTTATTATTTCTAATATGCTTATTCCAACTATTGATTAAATTTATAACAAGCGTAATATTTCTAGTTGAAAATTAATAACCACCAAATTAAATCCATGTTAAATACGGATTAGACGAACTACTGACACATATTCCATCGATATCGCATTCTGTAGTTCTATAAGAGTTGACAGTTGAGACTTTTATTTTCCAATACACGTTGGTAGTTGTCTAGGATTGTTTCAAAACTAACGGACGCCATCATAATTCGCCTAAATTGAGCAATACGGCTCTTTTTTACCAATATCTTAAACAGTTACGGCTCATTTTAAACAATGTACAACTATTTAAATAAACGCGTAGGATGTTTAAAATAGTCTAAGTCGATTATATCTTGCAATTCGACAGGAATAGTTTAATACCAGACAGTTTGTACTTGACGTTATTTTAAAATAAATGGCTCATATTTGCGATAATTTTTCATATCTCATTCCCTACTTAATTAAATTTACATATATTTTTGGATGAATTTGAATGTATTAATTTTACTTTATTTAGTTTCTTCATAACAAAAAGTTTATCTAAAAGATTAAAAAAACCTTGTGGGTATAATTAACACTTTAACTTTTTACATATTTATTCCTACAGCTCTTATAAGAACATTTGTGTCTGCACTGAAAGCTCGTACAGTACTGTCTGGTTACAATCTTTTATATTTATAAAACTAAATATTAAGAGCGCGCTGTATCAGCTGATCAACTCAGATGTAAACATTCTTTCCCCTTACGTCTGTATCTAACCCGCGAACGCCTTGGAAGAGTACATATGAGGACTCAACGTTGTCAGACGAAGAAAGTCGCGCAATGGGCGCGTTTAGTCTCCCCTCCAAGATTTTTTTATTTTCTAAACAAATACACACGTTTATTTCGTATTTTCTGGTTATAGACCGCGCTTTTCACTCGATCTGCATGCATGGCTTGTGTGCTAGTGATGGATCAGCTCGATTGAGAAAAATCAAAAATCATTTAGTGATCTATTATTACCATTCCGAATGATCATTCGAATTATGATTTGAATGATTATTCAAATGGTTATATGAAATATATATCTAACGATCATTCAAATATTTGTATAAAATTTATTTGTAATCAAACAATTGTCGTGAAAAATAAATACACTTTTTTGAAAATTAATATTTAAAAGTAAAATTAAACATTATATCAAGTTGAGAATATTTATAAATAATACATATTACAAGTAATATCGATTTATTACATAAAAATAATTTTCAGAGATATTTATTTCAAGGGTGTCAGTTTTTTAATGTATTAAAATTGAAACAATTGTTTTAGATTTGATTAAAAAAATCCAAAACGAGGTGGGAAAGGGTTTTCAAACAGGTGCTGTGAATAGATTTATGTATAAAGAGCTGGACCTAATCCTTAAAAAATAAACCCAAATCACTTAGAATTGAATTATGAATTCATGAATGAAGGATTTACAAGAGATATATATGATTCGATTTTTTTGTATAATTATTACAAAAGATTTAACTTTTTTAATATTTAATGCAATATTTAATAATAATTGTAAGTATAGAAAAAAATAAGAAAATAGTATTTTTTATTGTATTTAGACAATTCATTAAATATAATAGTAACAAATAATCATTCAGGTAAACAATGGATAATGTCAGAAAAATAGTATTTTAGTGAAGAGGCCATATTGCCATATACATTTTGATATTTGACTTATATTAAAAACTGTAACACATGTTATTTTAAATTTAAAATGGAAATTAAAATAAAGGATTATAATCCTTATAAAATGATTCAATTAATAAATTATCATAAATTTGAATGCAAGGTTCGGACTTTTTAAAATTATTTATATCCTCTTCACCTCTGATGAATTTATTAGTCATTTGGGGCTTCTACTTTAAAGTTTTATAAAACACTGATTTAATTTGTAAACAAATTGAATCGGTTAGTTTAAATATTTTGTTTTGTTTTCAAATTCATTTTTTTTATAATTGGTTGTTTCGTAGAATTATATTAAAAAATACTAATCAGTGAAACAGTTAACTTAAAATCATTGTAATTTATTGATTAAATCAAATTAGTGTTTAGTTAAAGACTTAACAACAACAGCTAACTAACCAGACAAAGAATTCATATTTTAAAGATAATCACATTTGCGGATATATTGAAAGTAGATAGCTTATTTCAGTTAGGATAATATGGAGAGTATATTATTATACTTAATAATATACCCATATCTAAGAACCAATATTTTTTGTCATAATTTTTTTGATAAAAAATACGCAGATTCTAAAAATAAAATAATATATAGTCTGTCCTGTTTTAAATAATCAAATTCATATTTATTTTCAGCATAACTGCAAATGTGACTCTTTGTATTATATTATTACAAATGGTGAGGATTATATCAATACAAATTGAAAGAAACAAAAAACATGAATGATTCTCCCCTATCAACTGAAAATTATATCGTTTTAATAGGAATAATAAAATTCAATTAATAGAATTGAATTGTATTATTCGTAAGTCAAATAATTATTCATGGTTCATCACACAAGTACAAAATTCTTCGAATTGTATAATTAATACAGGTTGTTCTAAATTACGAGCGCACCATTGCTAATTTTCGTATTAGTTGATCTAGGGAGTCGATTAATTTAGCAATGTAGAGTCTTCAGTAAAATCCAGTTATTATAAATAACAAAATAGAATCAAATCATCGAAAGAATATTTGTTTATCTGACAGTTTTACCTTCTGCTTAAATCAATATAAATTTTGTTTTTTTGATGCATTACAACAACAAAAAATATAATCAAACTATATAAAATGTGTAATATGTAAGTGACGTATGTAAGTGATGTACATTTTAAGTGCATTGCTTTGAGTTCGATCTAGAATTTCGTTATTTGTGATTTTTTTATAATAGTCTATTATAACTTATTTGTTAAAATTACCCTCTGGTGATGTGTTCAAATAGATACGGGTTTCCATTAAAAATTTGTTTGTTTTGTTAATATCTTGAAAATGCGATTTTCTGATTTTACCGTTGTAATTCCCGGAAAATTTACTACTATTTTACTAATTTAACCAACTCTCTAGCTCAACTAATAACGAAGTTAGCAATGGTTTAGAAAAAACTATATATATAATAGAATAAAATCAATAAGTAATAATATTTAAATCGTGTTTGTACAAATGTAATAAAGGTGTTATTAGAATAACGAATGAATAAACAGTCGGCTCTGCTAAAACAACAATTTCATTACAAGACCGTCGCCGCGCGCTAAGTTGCAACGCGCTTGGCCTCGCGAGTCTGTATTCGCTCGAAAAATTGTTCTAGGAACGGATCGTATTTAATTAATTTCAGAAATATACACTTACTCAAATAACATTGTTTGAAAGAAGTGGGATCGAATACTTAACACAACTCCGCCCATAAAGAGTGTTTCAGATTAATCCCGCTTCATGGCAGCATTTTACGGGTCTATTTTTTTACTAGCGAAAAAAGTGTTTTTTGCATTTAAAAATATTTTTTATAAAAAAATGTTATTAGGATTAAATTTCGTACAAAATATTTATGATGGTATAGCGTTGGCTTTTTATTTATTTTTTAAAATTTTTATTTTTATTTTTTATATTTTGCAAAAAATTAAAAAAAAACTCGACGCTATGCCCCCCGCAACTAATAAATAGAAATTTCAGCGAAAACAGATTTTAAATATCAACAATAATAACGAAAAAAACAACTTTATTAGAAAAGTAGGAGGTATAGCGCGCTCTTAATAATAATGAAACGTAAGGGCAGAGGAACAATGTACAATGAGTGTAAATGCTGTTACTTCAAAATCGTGTCGTATCTGTATTTGTCACTAATTATTGTCATTTTTAGCTGGTTAAAAATATTTCCTTAAAATTCTTTATTATCTCCTGCACTATCACTAATACTTTTCTAATTTCGAGTTATTTTTTTTTAATTTATTTAAATAACTCTGACCAAGAGAATAAATCCTTTTTCTATTATTAAAATGAATACTTATTTGCTTCAATTTTAATAAATGAAACACTTTGTATAACTCGGATCTGAGTTATACAAAGTAAAAAAGTGTTTCATTTGTTAAAATTGAATTACAATGTATAACAAAGTAGAAGCCTCAACAATTAACAAGTTACTTATTTGCTTGATAATCGGGGCTATTCTACAAGGAAAATATTAAGTTTAACGTGTACGCTATATTTATAGTCACATATACATAGAATGTGAAGATCATTAATAACGTACTCTTAAAACTAACATTTTTAGCACCGAATAGCCCCGTATATAGAATTTATTTATGGTTAATGAAATATTTAATGAAGAAAAAATAAATAAAAATTATTTGAAAATAATTAATAAACTATTTCCACATTTAGCTCTGTGACATTTTAACTTAAATGCACATTGAAACAACTACTTCCCAGAGAAATACTCCGCCGGACATTGCATTATATTATATACACCTGCTGCTGCATATCAATAAAATATTGCATCATGCATTTTTTTATCCGAGAAAAATTCAATATAAAAAACAATAAAGAACGTTAAGGCTTTCTGCAGACACGTGTTTCAGCATCTATTCCTCGTCAGTACAGCTCTGTCTTACATAATTTAAAGATATAAAATTAAATTAATTAAATTAATTTAACTATATTTCGTCAAATTAAACCAATTATATTAAATCAAATCAAACTAAATTGATTTAATTTAAATTAAACCAAATTAATTCAATTTAAATTAAAATCAAATCGAATTAAAAGAAAAAATACTCTTCTATTTATATTTCTTTAATTTCTTCTATTTATATTTAATTGTTTGTTTATTAATGTTTTCAAATAAATGGAAATCTTTACAACATAAACTGCAATCTAATTAATTTTTAAATACGTGTCTCTAAGTACTTAACAAGAAAAAAACGATATTATTGCATTAAATGTTATCGACATATCTGTATTGTGTTGAATAAAAAATAAATATGTTACCGGAAATATACGACTGACCATATGACAGAGATTTAACACTACATAGAAAAAGAGTAATCATAATTTTGCATCAATTGTCGATAAATTTAGTAATTATCCGTTAATGCCTTTACACAAAGCCTAAAACAATCAAATGATACTTTCGGTCGTTGTATAACGACGGCATTCATTTTTTTGCGTGTTTCCATCAAATCGACACTTTCACTGGTTCGGCACGAAATACGGCGTACGCGTAATTGGGGATTTTGCAACGCGCATATTTAGGTAAACACACACACGATTTCCGCATTACGAAAACATATTGCGCGCGACGCATTCACATGCGCAGTACAAATATAATTAGATTCACCCTTTAAATATTTCAATGCAGTCGAGTAAATAAGGAATTATTAAATTAAATAATTATTATTACTTTCTCTACTTTAGTCTAAACACATTTCGCACATAACGTATAAAATAGCAAAGAGAGGAATAACAAAATCTGAGCTATTTCGTATAGAAAAAGTTCAATTTAAAGTATATGTTATTAAATTAAATTAAACGCGGGACATGCATTCAAATCCCATCAGAGAAGTTTCTTTTCCACTTTATATTTAATTAATTTAAAGTATACCTCAATATTGTACATTAAAATTTCTACAATTCATATTTTATCAACTACACATTCAATGTACATGTATCTATTACAAAAGTTGCTTAGACTATAATGATAAAATATAACGTGCTTGTTAAACTTACTATTTCTCTTAGATGAATAGCATTTATTTAATTCTTATTATAGAATTAAATAACTGTTATTCTGTTCTTTGCTATTTTATACGTCGTATGCGAAGTATATTTGGATAATCAGCTCTACATATTCCATCTAAAGAATTAAAAATATGGAATATAAAATAGAGTTTTCTAATATCTAGAAACTAAAAAGTAAGTTTAATTTAATTTCATATTATTATTACGACTTAAAAGAGTAACTCAACAATTTATACTTTTTTAAAATTACGCTCACTTTTTCCATGATAATTAAGATAATCAACCCACAATTAGTGTGAAATTGCAACTTTAAACTAATGCAATATGAAGTGCCATCTACGGTCCAGTAGCCGAGATATGGATTTCATAAATGAGGATTTTTACTTCCAAATGCGACATTCTTCGAGAATACTGAAGTATTTTTTTTATATATATAGCAAAAGTGCTAAATAAATGCTCTTTACTATTATATAAATATATAAATTTTAACAAACATTTATTGAAACAACCACTTTGTCAAAAATTTAAAATGTAAGTAATTTTTGCAGTTGGAAAAAGGGATTGATCGAATTGGTCATTGCCAGAAATTGTCCTTATAATTTAAATAATTGCAAAATCTTTATTTTAAATAAGTAATTATTTTCCCTTTGACTATTTCAACTTTCTATATAAATAATATAAGTACTCTAATGATTATTGGATAACAAATTCTCCGATTGGTTGTTTTGATTAAAACATTTCTAGCAGTTAAAATGATTTAGGCGCCAAATTTAAAAATTATATCTTCTCGTTGTGAAATATTTAATCTACTATGAAACAATTTGTTTGGTTTACAGAGGGAAAAATCACGTAAACCTATTTATTTTCGATTTTACATAAAACTAACCATTTGCAAATAAACGTTAATCTTTTCATAAAAATATAAATTAAACCATACATTTTGAATATAATTTTTTTCGTGAAGTTTTTCTATATACTCTAATATAAAATGCCGGATTTATTAGGCAAATTATATTAATTTTATAATAACATGATGATTCACACTTACTTAAATTAAAATTAAGCAAGAAAAATATTAGGAAGAATAAAAAACTCGAGCATTCCCTTTTTCATCGCTGGCAAATATTTTCTTAATGATTAACAAAAATTCGACAATTCGAGGTCGAATTTTTGTTAATCATTTGAAATGATGTTTCCTTATTTTAATATAAAATTTAATTTGGAATATTGAAAATAGATGAAATATACACAAATAAATTAAAAGTATTATAGAATTATTACGTTCTCTTTAGTAAAATGATCGTGATCCATGGTTGAAGCTTTTACAGTTGATTGAAAAGTTAATATTTAATTCAATGCTTTTACCAAATTCAGAATCATCCAATAAATCTATAACATTTATAATATGGACTTTTTAAATAATCAACCCACAATTAGGGTGAAAAAAAATGATCCACATTATAGATATTATAGATTTATTGGATGATTCTAAATTTGGCTCATCCATAACATTCTTTTAAAATTACTTAAAATAAAAAAGCAACATCATAAATTGCCTTTGATTAATTTATAGTTGGCCTACCTATATAAAATTTTGACTATACCAATCAACATGTTTCCAGTTCCAAAAAGCACAATCCATATTCTTTCCAGCTTTACATTCAAAAGTTTACATTGGTGTCGAAGAGGAGTATTCTTTATCGATGTTTACCACTAACAAATCACATTCAGCTTTCGCTATACACAAAAATAAGAATTAGGATTATATAAAACTTTAAAATAAAAATGAGGGGTGAGAAAATGTATTAAAAGTGGTAAAAGGGAAAGTAGGTACAAAAAAATCAATATCAAACATTTAACTTCGTTTTTTTTTTCATTTTGGCAGATTATAAGCAATAAAAATATTTAAAATACACATTGAAAATAAATATATCCCACATTATTAATAATATAGATACAAATAAAATATATTACTTTGATAAATAAAAATATACAGAGTGTTTAAAAGATAATTTCTTTTCTTGTTTAGTTAACTTGTAAAACAAAAAAATGTAATTTAAAAATTTGTTTCATAATAATAAAGATAAAATACTATATAACTATAAAATACGTTTCTTAGTGAAATTAGAAACAATGCGTAGCAAAGCATCAATCATTAATATTTTAAAAATCTAATTGATTGAATTATTATTATTTTTTGTTTAAAGGAATGGTTTCACAAAATGAATACCAATTATTTTCCTTCATTACATATGTTTTGATTGACATGTTTATCTTTGTATTATTTGAAACTAATTTTTTATATGAGATTTATAATTTTTTATAAATGATTTTAAAAATGTTGTCTTTCATATTTAATTCATACGCGTATTACAAGAATTGCTTTTAACCACTCTGTATATAATAATTGAATTAAATATGCTCCAAACTCCCAGAGAATTTCAACAGAGCTAACATTTTACAGTCCTTCAGCCTCAATCATCACTTACTCAACAATTTTTGATTCAGATAATTACCGAAATATATCTAAATCTACAGTTTGATTTATGGCATTATACGGATAGCCTATAGAATTGGATAATTTATACTTATTACAATTTATTTTGTTTGGTCTATTTAATAATACTATAAGGAGAAGCTTAAATTATTTGCACATCATCGTTGTGTACACTATACGCAGGGCTCTACGTAGTTGCCCGGGAAGAGGCCTGTGATGCCGTCCATGACTCCCTCCCACCAACCGTCGTCGTTCTTTTTTAGCACGTAAATTACCGAGCTTTCTTGGAAACTCAGTTCATCGTCCTTGTCAGCGTAATAATCATAAATGGCTACAACTGAAATAAAAAAAATGTAAGTGTGTACTTAACATTAATTAAAAGAAAATTATTCGCAATATATGTGAAATTCATTTAATAAATGTAAAATAAATTAATATATTTAACAATAGGAAATATATTAATTAAAAAACTCTGTATGTTAGTCATACCTTTCTCGATGTAGTTTTTGGGTACCCAACCAGGTAGATCCTCTTCATCAGGTACAATTGGCATTACACCAGATGTCCTCGGCCTTCCGAAAGCCTCATGTTCATCTTCTGGTGGAGGTGGCGGTGGTAGAGGTGGACTTTGTGCTCCACTACCCCTTGCCATTCTTTGGGCATGGTGAGCATGTGAAAGAGTGTGCATCCCAAGACTGCCATGAGGCACAGGTCCATGTTGTGGCATCATCAAGGAATGATGGCGCAAGCTTGGATTACCCGGTACTGGCATCTCTTGATTAACCAATGGTGAAGGTGGAGCTAAAGAAAACAATATAATAATTGCAATACATTTATAAAAGTTGTTTGAGTGAATTATGTGAAGATAAAATTTAATTGACCCATTACAATTTATCCTAGATGTACACATAAAATATTGTAAAGGTCTGCCAACTGGCTATCGACCAATGGTCTTTTTGCCTATATTTTGTATTTTTCCAAGATAATATATCAATATTAATAAAAATTTAATGGTAATATATATGTGGGCGTATCCGACCCTGAGTATTCTCACAATTCACGTGATTGTGTTTACACACATACCCTCTTGAATAAGAACATACTTTAGTTGTTTATCAATCATTAAAAAATATATATAATTTCATCATTCTTTCATTTCACTTACGTGGCATACTCATGTGATGATCATTAACAGCATACGTAGTATTGCCAGGAGGAGGAGGTGGTGGCGGTGTTTGCGGATGCTGTTGTTGGTGCTGCGGCTGTTGAACATTCATGGGGTGCACCATACCAACCTGTGGCGGAGACATTACTTGATGTTGAGGTTGTGCCATTGGCAATGTGCTATAACCGGGGCCTCTCTCTGTTCGGCGTGGATGTCCAATTGGATAATTCGGTGCATAATGGCTCGGGACTTGAGGTGGAGCCACAGCTGGAGGTGTCCGATATTCACGACTACCCTTACTTAATGTACCACCAGATACAGACACTAATAAATGTAACAGAAAAATGTTTAACATGAAACAAATATGCATACATACTCAAATTGCAATGTTTTGATGAATATATGCTTCAGCATCAGTTCTGTGCGAATAAAAAATTTAATTTTCCATGCGGATATGCGCAATGTATGACTAATAGCATTCAAAATTCAAAGAAAGTATTTGAACATAACATAACCATCATAAATATAACAAATATAGATAAACTCAAATGAAGATGCTCACGAAAATACAATTTTTTATTGTTTATTTAGAATTACCATATGATTGAGAACTTTTCTCCTTTAGAGTTTAAAGCACTCACATACCACATTTTTATAATAAAGAATGATTAATTAAATTATTATAAAATATTGATTTATTGCATCAATAAATGTTGAAATTGTAAAATATTTTAATTATCATAAAAACTGATATACTCCAAATGACTGAAGATATTTTTTATCCTCATTTACTAAAGTTTAACATTTTTCAAATTAAACTGGCCTTCAAAAGCATAATCCTGGATACACCAACAACATAGAGTTAGTTGAAATGAAACGGTTAGTAATTACGATTTGATGATTATGATATTTGTTTGAATGAGTGCACTTAGAGTGTTTTTGAAAGAGAAGATTAACCTTTACTTCCTGTCCGTGTCACTTGTGGTGGTGTGGGCGGTTTAGTAGTTGGTGCTGGCCCAACCATGGAAGAGTTTGTGGACATTCCACCCAGAGACTGTATACTACCTTGACTAGATCCTCGCTGCTTTTGGATCCTCGGTGTGTTCCCACTCCTTATTCCATGACCAATATCATCCAGTACTATAAATTATAAATTTTAATAATTAAAAACATTCAAAAATTAATATAGTTACATAAAAAAAAACAAATACTAAAAATATATGGAATATAAGGCTTGTTTTTTTGTTATACATATATGAAATTGAGTGAAAATTTGTGGCATTGCCCATATGGTTTACATTGGTTGAGCTCAGCAGTCACCACCGGTTCCAATGGTGGAACTAACAGGTTGTAATAGCTAAGTTATTATTCGATATAAACTTCAACAATTTAAGTGAACATAGAAACTGTGTTATATTCTACAATAATTTAACACTAACCGAAGAATATTGCTAAACAATAAATGTTCGGTTAGTTATACCAGTCACAGCCATTGCTTTCAGTGCAGAAAATATAAAAAAAATTCATAAGTTTTAGCCGCTATATTTGAAGGTTAATAACAAATGAATGAAAATTGTAATTAATTTATGTTTTGATTAATATTAATTAATTCACGTTATTAATTTTCATACAAAGAAAAAATTTTCTTAATGGTATAAATGAAAATTATAATTAATTTATATTAATCAATCAATAATACTAATTAATTCACATGTTATTAATTTTCATTCAAAGCAAAATCATTCTTAATATACTTTCAGTGAAGTTTATATTATAACAGTACGTCCGTTATAACTCTGTATCAACATATTTTGTATGTAAATGTTACATGTGTTTAATACAATTTCAATTCATATTGAGAACATTAAATAAGAAGAGATAGGATACTCGACAGCACATCGTGCCTCATTTAAAGTGGTGTCAAATTGCACATCTGTGCTATGAGCCTTCGGAATCACAAGTGTCTTCTCCCTTTAAATATGCACTTTTTTCCATTTCCAAAATAATTATAATGGCTATTTAACTGAGAATTACTCATTTCTTTTGTAAATTAGAAAATTTAATTTATAATATTATTATTATATGGTTAACCACTTGTTTAATACATTTTTTTCATTAATTGAACAACGATGTTCACTACCATTCATCTAGCGTTGAGACAACTTGTGATGTGCATTTTAGTTTTTCGAAACTCATCAGATCAGTGTGTTCCATGTGCAATGCCTTGAAATAAGATGAGTAATAATTATTGATTATGACCAAAAACACTTAATACTTACCATTATAATCAATATTCTTCCTAACATATTTAATTGGTTTCTCTGGATTCGCAGGCGCTATAATCTTATACTGCCTTGTAGTCGATTTATTTGCCGTTAAAACCCCAATCTCCCTTCTCGCCACCTTTTCCTTATGAATCATAACAGTTTGCGATATATGATTCATCTGGCTTTCCATTTCAGCCAACTGCGCCGCTTGCAGCTCCAACAATTGCAAAAAATTATACGCTAAAGTGTTGATCTGATAAGCTACACTGGCTAGTGATTGAGTCGTATAATTTTTCGTTTCTTCCAGCGCCCCCCGTTTGTTCTCCGATTGAAAATAATTAGCCTCACAATACTCGGCCACCCTCTCCAAATTCTTATGGTTATCCGAGAGGTTGTTCCGCCCCTCCGGAATTTCCGAGCGGAGCAGCGCAGCTAATTCAGCCATCGTATCGCAATCACTTATTACACTAGGCTCGAAGCCAGACACACCTGAAATATACAGTTACTGAGCCCTGGAAACTTCAAAGTTCACACACACAGACAATCAATAAACACACAAGCAACAATTTAGATTAATGTCTGTTTCATCCAATGGTTGAATTAAGCGTGACATGCATGAATGGGCGTGGGTGTTCGTGCGCCCGATTTCGTTTCCAATTCGTGGGGACGGGCGTCAGCCCCCCCGGAAATGTTATCTGCAATTATCTAATCTTACCTTGACTATAATATCCGCTACTCATAATAAACACCTTCTTATCTGCATACTTTCACTTGAATCGGTCCACCACTCAAAAATGGGGATTGTTGATAATTATTATTTTTTTTATCGCCGAGCAACGGGAGAAAAAAAGATGACAAATGTCGCTGGGCGAGACTGACGTGAAGTTGGGCGCGTAATCATAAATATTCAATATAATAGAGAAATATCAATATATAAAACATAGATATTCTAAGACAGTATACATTTTCAAGAACTATTTGAGAATTTTGGTTGAAATAGTGTTATAAAAGCGACTTAAAGTTCTTTCTCTTTCAACCGTAGTTTGGATTCTATCCATCTTCGTTTTTAGTCGTAATAAACGAGATAGGCCCATTCAAAATTCAGCCTCTAGAGCGAATCAACTGCAAATACATCTATTATAATTATAAGATATTGAAATCAATAATTTTGCAGCGATATGTAATAATCCAATCGAGTTAAAATATTTATAAAGTCATAATAATGTTATTACATTATATAAGATTATAATTGGGGCTATTTCGTACAGAATTAACATGTACGTTATTAATTATCTTCACATTCTATATATATCTATTAGAAAAGTTGCTCAGACTGTGATGATAAATATAACGTAGACGTTAAACTTAACGTTTCCCTTATATCCCCAAATAGGTTTTTTTTCATTTTTATATAGGATTTATGTATATTAGGATGCCTCCTATCGATATATGTTTACATAGATATAGCTTTAATACATCATTTATGTATTTTTAAAATAAAATTGTAATAATACTATTCATTTCAAATATTCAAACCATATTAACGTTTAATATCATTAAAATTTATTAAATAGTTTTTTTTGTGGGCAGATTCATAAGTGCACAGTAACTGGGACAGAAACGGGAGAGATGAATCATAAAATTTGCACTTATCGATTCACAATTGAAGGAGCTTCACAAATTTTCTATATATCATACATTTCCTTTCTCGTTGCCGTGCATGTCCTTAGATTTAGCTATTTTATTTTCATACATATCAAATAGAATTATTGTTTATTAGGTTGCCTGGCTATCATCGACAATTTCATAGATATTGTACTTTATTGATATTACATCTATGAACATTTTTTTAAATAATACATAGTACTTTACTTCTTAAATATGTATTAAATCGTAATAATGTATAATAACATTATAAAATATAAACTACAATCCTTTATATTTCGCTTTTTGTGTGCACATAACAATTTTATATATTTTGTTACTCAATATAAATATTTTTTTTATAAATAGAAGTATATTAATACTAATAATTTTACAATACAAATATAAAAAAATACATTTTTAATATTTAATAATCGGAGCTATTCCATACGGAAAATATTAAATTTAACGTGTACGTTATTAAATTAATTCACATTCTCTCTCTGTTTATATATACATATCATATGGAATACCGCTGAATATTACTGCACTAAACATGTATTTTGTATATTTCACTTTTTAATATAAATAAAAATCTAAAATTAGATAGGCAACCTAATGTACATAAAGTTTGTTATCAATAAATTTATTTCATAAAGAAAGTATTTTTGTAGAATATATTAAACATCATAATTTTGGATTTTGTTGCATTTGTTTAAATCTGAATAATATAAACACTCATATCACGATTAATTCACTTCATATCAAAAAAAACAAACAAACAAAAAACAACCGGAAATTCAATTACAGTCATTATCTATGACATTTGTTTATAATAATTATAAACAATTGAAGTTTTTTGTCTGATAGGGTTACTGGCGTCTTCGCGTCGTTGAGTTAAAAATGCGTTTTAAAGTTTGTAGTGTTTAATTACTTAAAAACAGTGAAATTGTAAGTACAAAAATATTTCTATTAATATTTATTATACGAATAAAGATTTAAATAGTTTGCTTATATTATAGCTTTATTATATAGCAACCTGTTATTACTTATAATCTTATAAAATGTGAAGGCAACAAAAAAAAAAACAATTATTACTACAGTTATTAAATATATTTAATTAATACCAAAAAAATATACAAACTTTTATTAAAATAATTATTATTATTTACCGTAAAAATCTGTAAATGGGGGCTTGGCAAATTATTGACACTGTTTCTAAGCAACATAAATTCTTTTATTTCATGCATCTGCTGCTTGTAAATTTTTTCACAAACATCAATTGGCCGCTGAACGCAATTTCACAGCGTTATACATGTAAGTAATTTCTTATTTTGTTATATATTGTATTCGTTTAATTTATAATAATTTGATTTTAATTTGAAAAGAGAAAAAAGATGTATATAAGGTAGATAATAAGAGCACATTACTATGCAGAATACACCTCATAATTTATATAGAACTAAATTTAAAACGGAATTTATTTGTAGACTTTGGTTTTCTGTTATTTAATGCATTCTTTACAAGATAAGCCTATATTTTTACGAAGTACAGATTGTTTCATTGTCATATTAAACTTTTTGTATGAGTGTGTGCTTACCATTTTCATTAAAATTCAATTTTGTTGGAACTGAAATATTTGATGTGGATTTTATTGAAATATAATATTCCATTACACAAATCGTGTTTGTAATCAAATCCATATAAATTATTTTTATGCTTATTAAGAACTCTCACTCCTACCATTATTCCTATGGCCAATATTGCATCCAAATCTTCAGAAAGAATTTTTTCTTAATCATTGTGTGGCATTAATTTCACTTTTCATTTCCTTTTCATCACTTAATACCATTCACATTTTTTACTTAGAAATCCCATTTCTTTTGCATTGACGTTTGGGGGAAAAATAAAACAATTAAACTGACATTCGAAATAATCAACATTGCTTACAGAAATAAATCGCAAATTTTAATAAATTAAATAAAAATAATTAATTAATAAATTATTTTCCCATAAGTCGTAATGTCACAGTAGCTAGTGGCATTAGGACTTATGTTACATAAGAAGTTTAACAAATGTTTCTATTTTTCGCAACTTTTAATTATATGATTCGAAATTGTTATAAATATAAAATATTTTAGAATCAATTAAATAATGAGGAAAGAAGACGGTGGCAAACATCGGGTATGTGTCCAATACGACCACCATCCTCGACTTATGTGTGCCGTTTTGTGCTCTTTAATGGAACATCAAAGTCTTGTGGATTTGGCGATACGATGCGGCAATAACACAATGCATGCTCATAAGTGTATTTTAGCAGCGAGTAGTCCATATTTTCGGGTAAGCAATTCGTTATAATTATTCGTACTGCTTGTAGAATATATGTGAAATTTCATTATTAATATTTGTATTTTTCTACTTGTATATGTTTTTTTTTCAATCTGACACCTGAAAGGGTATAAGGATTCGAGAAGAAGTATATGTTTTTTTCTATCCACAAAATAACACCATTTTCTACAATGATTTTAATCATTGCTTTTGAATTCATTATCAATTGAAAGATTGTATTCTCATATTCATTAACAAAAATCTCTAAGGCATTGTTTTAGTTAAAATAAAGAAGTGTATTTACCACATCTAACATTTTTAAATCTTTGAGGCGTTCACTTCGTGGTTCGTTTTCAATATTACGATAAAGATAATTTTTTATGCAATTCAATAGTTTCAAATAATTACTGTGTAATCGAAACTAATCTCAATGAAATAAATTGTTAAGTGTTATTTTTTTATCTCAACATTTATTGTTATTTAGGAACAACTAGAAAAAAATCCTGGTACGGAGCAAGTAATAATAAACGGATTAGATTTCGCCGCTATGAAATCAGTTATTGAGTTTATTTATTGTGGTGAAACTAATATTTTGGAAGAGCATCTTAAGACGGTCATCGCTGCGGCAAAGCTGTTCCAAATCCGCGGACTTCAAGCAATAGGTTCAGAAACGCAATTTGATACAGGTAACCTGGTGAATTCACATTCAACATCGAAACGGAGAAAACCTCTCTTACTCTAACTAATGTTTTTACCAATTTATTAACCACATATTTTTCTGCCTATAGAAGAAATGATGATAATTCCACCGCCGATATTTATAAATAAAAAACCAAAATACTCGAGCGCTTACATACCTTTTGTTCCGATTGCCCAACAAACATCACCCAATGATAAAAATCTGCTACCATTCGATCCAAATTACCGTCGCATGAAACGGAAATTCGTTCGAACCGCAATCGAAGCGGAGAAAGCCTGCGCTCGTGAAGCCCGAGCCAGCAGACTGGCCCTGGAAGCCCTGAAAAAGGAACTCGGCCCCGCCAGCCAAATGCACAACTACGAAATCCGCGATAACGGCGCAGAAACAACCGTGGAGAACTTCATCCCTAACACGGACGACGATACTTTCATGAACGACCTAGAAACCATCCCCATGCAAGTCGTGAATTACGGAGACTTAAATCTATCAACTCCCGTTTTAAGTTCGGGACAAGTTATTAATCTAAGCAAGGGTTTCACCAACAACCTAATTCCCTTCGAGATAAGCGGCGGTGAAAAAACAGTGGACAAAATCAAAGACGTCTTCAGCCAGGAAATGCAAACGAACGTGGAAATCATGTACAAAACTCCAGAAGGTGAATTTGTGAAAGTGACCGATGAAGTTTTGAGGAACATCACCGGGGATACGCTACAGTTTCAAGTAATTGATGAAAACGGTAGGGAAGGCGAGATCCAGTTATTGGATGATAAAATCAAGATGAAAACCGAAGTTTCCGAAAAAACAACACAAAAATTCGAGGAGACCGTTCGCGAATTCATCAACACCAGTTTCTCCGACGAAAATGGGAGTCAACATGATTTGGATAGCATCCTGTTGAATTTACAAGAAATTGATGGGAATAATGATAAGGTGAAAAGCGGTGATGGTAAGCTGGAAAAAATTATAGCTGATTTAAAGGAGACGGAAGCTGATAAAATCTGCGGCATGGACGAAGATCCCGAGGAGAATGAACATACGGATATATTAAACGAGATTAATTCAATGCAATATTATGATAAGAGTGTTTATGAAGACGTAGCTGATCAAGTGGAGTCCGCATTTCAGAGGAAAGAAGAAGATAAGGAAAAGGATATCGAAATCGTTTCCCCGATAAAATCACCTCCCACTTGTGATCCAGTAGAGGGGATTGTGATGGATGTTACAACAAAATATTCACCCAGAAAAACTAGATCATCTTCTTTGGGTTTACAAAGTGTTTCAAAGAAAAAATGACCCTTTTAATAGCGAAGGTTAATTGGTTTTAATTTTCAAAATCGTTTTCCTTTTTTTATTAATTTAAATTGTGTTTATTTACATAAAGCTTAGCTCAGTAAATTTAATGAACATGTTTTTTTTTATTTAATAATTTAAATACATATTTATTCAAATCTAATACACGTTTAGAAACCACAGATCATTGTTATGTCTAGTTGTTGTCCAATTTCTAGGCACAAAAATTAAGCAAGAAACAAAACAATTTTTATTTTCCAAACGGATAGTTGTTTAATTCGTTCAATTGATAAAATATACCCAAAAATATAATCCAGATTTTGCATGTTTTTGAGAGGCAAATAATTACATATTTTACCCCTTTGACCGTGCAAAAATCACTTGTGAATATTTCTTGGATTTTTTGTTTCGTGGATTTAAGCCATGCAGTTTTAAAGCAAATACGATGGTATAAGAATAAGGGTGAAGTTCTTATGCCATTGTATTAGCTTTTAAAGCGTTTTTAATACTGCATGGCTTGGCTTAAATGATCATAATATTCAATAATACAAACATCCTATTCGTGGTGGAAGTGGAAGGTGTGCACATTCGCACATGCATATATTGGTCTCACCTTAGGGGTCCTAAGCTATTTATGGTGGAATATATAATTAAAGTGGATTCTTATTATTTCTTCTTTTCTATCATTACTTTAAATATTCAATTATATACGAACCCATTAATTAAAAAACAACCTTATTTGATGTTTTAGCCTAGATTAATTAATAGTCAGCGAAACAGCATTAATTTAATATTGAAAAATTATTTTATGATTAAAATAATATAAAATATAACAAATTAAGGATAAGTATTAAAAAAAATATTATAATAATTTTTCGGTAATTTTTAAATATCATTCAGGTAAGCGTTTCATAATAATTTGACCATAGTTCATATTTAGTTTTCAATTTCTCAAAATTCTGCTTAGAGTACTCAATAATTTTAAGATAAGCTAGTGTATCTTCACACGCCTCGTACATTTCATTCCTCATCAAATTATTATTACACAATTCTAGCAATTTCGCCCTGATTTGCTTGAACATTTGAAATTCTTCTAAATATTTATACTGCTCGTCGATATCAATTACTTGCTCTCGCAATTCATCCAGTGAAAGTCCCCCTTCATCCAGACTAATAACCAAATTATGCTTTTCTATATTGGGCCCTTCGACCTCCACAGAGAAAATTCCATTTTCGTCGTAGATGAACGTCTCGTAGAGCTTTATCGAATGAGCTGGGCTTGGTTTGAATCCAGAGACTTTGAGCTCGGCGATGAATGTATTGTTAATCGTCGACTTATCTTCACCGGCGAATATTTTTACTTTAATCACAGCCTGATTGTCTTTTGTATTAGTGTAAATCTTCGTGGCCTTTGCAGGGAGCTTTGTATATTTGGGGATAATTACGCTCATTTTGTTTCCTGCAAGTTCGACTCCCAGGGAATAAGGGCAGATGTCTGTGATTATTACGTCTTCGTACGGTGAGTCTCCTGACCATTTAGATGCAACAATTGCTGCGCCTTCAGCGACTGAAAAGTCAGGGTTTATATTGCGTTTCAAAGGCTTCTTGTATAAATCTTCCAACATTTGAATGATTTTTTTAATTCTGCTTGAACCGCCCACCACGACGAACTCATCGATTGCTTCCACATCTGTATTAATTTTTCTTAGACACCTATTGACAACCTCTATGGTTTTATTAAAAATCTTTGAGTTTATTTTATTAAATTCATCCCTGGTTACAGTGATTTCAAAATCGGTATCAACGCCGATGTCTAAGAGTTGTAAATACGCTTCAACTGAAGTAGAAAGTTGTTTCTTAACATCATCACACATTTTTTTAAGTCTTACATATAGCCTAGGATTCTCAAACACGTCTATATTATATTTTTCTCTTATAATATTAGCGTACTTATTGAATATATTTTCAGTTATATCATTTCCACCCAACTCCACATCTCCATCAATTGCGATAACCTCAATTTTTCTGTTCTTAAATTTCACAATGGATACATCGAAAGTCCCGCCTCCAAAATCAAAAACTAAAATAGTTTTTTCAACGTTCGTGTTATTCTCTGTCGAATAAACAATAGCCGCTGCTGATGGTTCGTTAAGGAGCCTGACTTCTTCGAAGCCCCCAATTTTCCCGGCGTCTATCGTAGCTTGGCGCTGGGCGTCGTTAAAATACGTAGGTACCGTTATGACTGCTTTCGTAACGGGTTGTCCTATATAAGTTTCTGCTTGTTTCTTCAAATGTTTAAGCAGCAAACCGCTTAGACTCTCCGGGCTGTAAATCGAATCTTGTCCTTTGTATGTAACTGCTACGTTTATCTTACCCTTATAGTTAATCAAGTTGAATTTCCATTTGTCAATTAATTTTTGAACTAGAGGATCAGTAAAATTGCGACCAAGGAAGCGTTTCACATCTAAAAAGAAAAATATTACATGTATGGATTATGCTAAATAATTGTACCGCAAATGAAAAAAAAACTTTTAATAGAATAACTATTTAAAAAGAAGTGATGGAATGATACACACATCATCATTGTATATCAATACGTTTTGGAAAAAAATAAAATCCAAAACATGATTTCAACAAGAATTCGAATTGCCCTTATATTATATACAGAGAGTTTTATGTAACAACGAACATGCTAGAATGTACTCAATGTAAATTTCCCTATGTTCGATTTGTTCAGGAACGCATCAAAGCATTGAGTGCGATGTGATTGGCTACTATTTCTAAAAATAATATAGTCAACCCAAACTACACCCTTTTCCGACAAAAATGACTTACACTTGTCAGTTATCGCAAGCAAGTGATATTTACTGTTCTGGCTCTTAAAGCAGAAGTAGACAATGAGTTGGGCATCTTTTAATATATACAAAGGAGGATAAGATTTTTATGGTATGCATTGCGGTTAAGTATAATATTCATAATTATACATGTTGCACTAATGTCAACTATTATGACATTAGAAATCGTAGCCAATCATATCGCATTCAATGCTTTGATGCGTTCCTGAACAAATCGAACATAGGGAAATTTGAACTGAGTACATTCTAGTATGTTCAGTGTTACATAAAACTCTCTGTATATGTATATAATTGTAACTAGTGTAAAAAATCCAAGTAGGCCGAAAAATTATTCGCATCCATTATATCTAAGCATTCTCAAAATTTATTCGCATCAAATTTCTTTTAAATATAAGTTATGTTATTCTAACAAATTATAGAATTTGATTTGGTAAATAATGTGACGTTTTGCTTTTTTATTCACTGGTGGCAACAAAATATAAAATAAAGAAAAAAATCAAGGAACTCTAGTAGAGAAATGTTCTCGATCATATTATATATCTATAGCTGATACGCTTTACTTACCATATACTGTATTTTTTTCGTTTTGTAATATTCTATATATAGCATTTTCTCCAAAAAGAATTTCGTTTCGGACGAAGGAAATGTAAGAAGGTGTTATGAATTTACCATTCTGATCAGGTATTACAATTGGTTTATCGTCTTTCACATAAGCCATGCAGCAATTACACGTACCTAGGTCTATACCAATTGCCGCCATGGCAATCTGCAATACAAGTTAAGATAATAAATGAAGAAGTAATTGTAATCAACGTACTTACCAATAAAATTTGTTTCTTTTAAACGAAACTACCAATACTAATTTTATTTCTAATTTTGTCAAAACAATGTCTCTAAACAGTATCAATGCTTTCAACCGAGTGATTCGCGTGAATTTTTTTAATCAAAATTGATAAGATATAATTTATCTATCAATATTGTTATTAAAATTGTATATGTGTAAATAACTGAACAATCAATTATTGTTTAGTAAGCAAAATTGATAATGGTACATTAAACAAAAAATCTACATATAATTTAAAATTATTATCTTTTACCTTTAGGAATACCTAAAGTTAATTCCATTCATTTTTTAAGGAAAAATTTATACATTTATATAATTTCCAAGTTTATTTTGCAAGAAGTGCCTATCCAATGGAAACGTAATTTACATATTTTTGTTCCAAGTTTCAAAGTAGTTTCAATTTTGTGGATGATAATCACAAACGTAGAAGCATGCATAGTGTAATTATGCCCCCAATACATCCTCCCTTTGAGCTAACCAAATTCCAGTCCTCAGCACAACCAACCCACCTCATCCAGGTAGGCTAGCATTGTCGAGGTTCGTAGATAACAAATTGTCGCAATTTCTGGCTATTCTTGACTTAGTATGGCACTTCTGCTAACTTGAGGCTGGATAGTATCAAAGGAAATCCCGCGGTTTCGTTCTCCAAACAGCACCCACTACAGTCTGGCGATTCTGCAATCTCTACTCTATAGAGATGTGATAAGCGTTTGCAGCGTCCTGTCAGGATAACGGCATTTCGCTTTATATTCTTAAGGCAGTTTTTTGTGGTTTCGGTGGTAATATTATAGTGCTCGCCACATAAGTGGGAGCACTAGTATCAGTGTCAGCCTCAAGTTGAGGTATGTCCTTACAGACATTCCCAGACATTTTTTTTTTTCATTCATAGAGGTAACTTCTGATTTCCCCTACTCTATCGCTCTCTCAAACACCACTATTTCTAAGGCCGAGTATGGCCGCAATGGCATCCCTTTCTACATATATATCTAATGGCGGAAGACACAACGTCACTGTGATAAAAGACAGGCAGTCCACATCATCTATGGTAACCGCTTAGTTGGTTCCGAGTTTTGTCTGGGTCAACCAGACCACTGCGCCTTATGACAGCTGTGTAGAGCCACATCGTCGTGAGTGGATTAACACCCCCCCCCCCCTTATGTCTTACCCACGACACGGCGGTATTGCTAAACGACTCTTAGTGCGTTATTGATTTTGATTACGATGTGATTTTTCCAATTTAGTTTCATGTGAGGGTAACTCCCAGATGTTTCACTTCACTAAATTGCAACATTTTTATTCGTTGGTGCTTTATATTTCAACTTCTTTTCTAGTGAATAGGATCACCTTTGTTTTGGCCGGATTAACCGGTAATGATCTTCACACCATAGCATCATGTATTAAGAGCAATTTGCACTCTGTCGCAAATTGTATCCTAGTGTTTACCGCTACTAGGATAGCCAGAATATCGTCGTAGGCCGTAACAAAAAAATACCTCTCAAGCAGTTGTTCAAGGAGACTGTCCAGTGCCAGGTTTCATTATAATGGAGACAGCACTCCATTCTGTGGACCATACACTTGTCTTCTTAGGATTCTCATTGTATAAGTCGTAAACCTATAATGGATTCCTTCGCCCCTACTTTTTAAGATCTTCCTATCCTTCTGCCGAAGATAAAGAGCTGTCTTCAGCAATGTTGAATTTCTTCTTGGGTATCCACTAGGTGGCTTTTGACAGCTTTGGATGGTCTTCGGTCTTCGGTGGTTGCAACTAACCTACAATCTGGTCATAAAGTTGGACACAGTACGGTGTCCCGATCCTTGCAGCAAACCCTGAGTGTTTCACCTTTGTAGAACCGAGTCCTGAACCTAGGCGGAGCGTGAGTAGAGGTAGTAGGTCCAAATACAACCTTTTTAAGTTCATCAGAGAAGGCGCGCCTAATTAGGGCAGCACTCTCCTGACTAATCTTGGAGAATTTGTTCTATACTAAATTACCTACCGCAGATGGCCTACGGCAGCTTCGCTGTAAGACTTGGCAGGTCTCAGTATCAGTGATCCTCAAGGCCTATGCTCTCTGCTTTGTTAAGCGTTTGGGCGTACGCTCCGAGAAATTAGTAGAGCGCATCCTTTTACCCGTATTTTTTTGCGATTTGATCCTCTTCTGGGTAGATTTTTAAACCCTAGCTCCAGTATGTTCTTTCTGTAAGGAGGTTTTTGAGGAGACTAAAGTTGAATTAGCTTGTACCTACAAAACTTTTCTTCTCACTTTTCGCTTCTGTACCACAGATGAGATTTTTCTTTCTCTTTTACTATCTGAAGCCATCCTGGCCGGACTGAGGTTATCTTAAAGGACTGGCCTCGATCTCGCCAAGTGATTTAGGTAAGGATTGTTTGCCTTCTATTGAAATTATGGATACGGCCCCTTCAAGTGATGCTTGATGCACTGGATTTTGCGGTTCTATCTCGGCAGTTACATTTTTCCATACCGATGAGACTTTTAATTCATCCTTCCGGCCCCTCACCTGCCACGGAGCCCAAAGTTGGGAGCGTTAACTTGATGCCCAGGGTTACCCCCTGGTCCCCGAGGTGACCACCAGCATGAAAAAAAAAGCGGTCCGGGCGCCTGGTTGCCAAACAAGACGACTAGCTCACAACCCCCTTACGAGCCTGCCATTCACAGGGTCTCCCCTGTTGACCCTCTGACGGGACAACACAGCCGATTGATTGGAGTTGGGTAATCTCCAACCGCCCGTCTAGTGGAAATCCAGGCCAAATTAGTGTGTTTATTTAACGTTGTCGCAGGTGATGCTTCCTCTTAACCACTCGTGGGGTTGGTAATTAGTCTTGAGCTAAGGACTGTCATACAAGTGACAGGACAGGGCTCACGGAGCCCCCTCACTACTACAAAATACTAACCTTGCGAGGGGGGCATTTTCATAATAGCAACAAAAAAATAAATATTCAACTCATCAAAAAAGTAAACATATTTATTAAAGAATTATAATATTTGATTTGATTACACTGGATCAGCATTCCAAGCTAACAAAACATTCAACCCCAAATCATTGATATCTTTCACTCCTTCTCTCGTTATAATCTCGCCGTCACCTTTCACCACTATAATCTTAGGAACGTGAGTAATTTGGTAAATAGAGCGCATCACCCTAAAACAATTTAATTTCGTATAATTTAAATCATAAATTAAGATAATTCACAAAATACAACCGAAATGGATTCATGCTTTTTAAACAGGTAAATAGAAATCATTTCAACTAATACAATATGATGGAGAACTTTTCTCTTCTAGTATGCTTTGATTTTTTTATTAAGAAAAATATGTTGGCAATAAAAGTAACCACATGCTATAAATTAAAGAATTTTGGCTGAAATAGCCATTTAACCAATAATTAAGCATAAATGTGTTACATTGTACCGTATATTGAATTAATGTCACAATAAAAATGATTTGTTGTTAAAGAATTTACTATGGGATTCTAAATTAAACGATATTGTGACAGCGAATCAGAGTTCTCTCTTTATTAACCGTTATTTAGAAATCACTCCATCTTCATTTTAAGGTCGCTATCGACTAAACTAGAATTTGGCCTTTGATTTTATAAATAATGACACAAGTGAGCTTTTATTCGTTTTTATTCACCGGTAATAACAAAATGTAAAATAAAGAAAAAAAGTCAAAGCATTCTAGAAGAGTACAATTCTCGATCATCTGGTATTAATTACTATTATGAAAATAAAATAGAAAATATTAAATTGTGTTCTTACTCGGCGGCGGAATCATCATAAGGAACAGCAAACCATCCACCATGACGTTCTTTGAAATACTTCACCATCTCATCAGCATCATTATCAGATGATATGTAAATAATTTCCATGCCAGCTTTAGTCTCCGTTCCTTTCTGAATCAACAACGAGAGAGTAAACAAACATAACACATTTTTAGTTGAATATACATGGATATACCTGGTATATTTCCTTCAATTTCGGCAAAAGCTGCCTGCAAGGCATGCACCAAGATGCCGAAAAATAGTATAGTATGATTTTCTTATTGAGTAAAGCCTTGTTTGCATTCACTAAGTTCCCACTACAGCTCAACAGTACTCCATTGTCCAAATAATCCAACAAATTCTAAAATAAATTTGAACAGAATTAACCACGAGCAGATAATTAAAAGTTGGGTTATAATTAGATTAAAGTTGATACCTCTGTAACCCAATTTATAATTACCTGTTTCTTGGTTAATTTTATTAATATTTATTACTTGCTTCTCAAATTCTTACTAAAAAATAATTTGAGAAAATTATAAAAGGAATATTCGGGGCTATTCCGTATAGATAAGCTGCTTAGACTGTGAAAATATTAATCGACGTACACGTTAAACTTTACATTTTTCTTACAGAATAGCCCCGATTAATTAAATAATATAAATTATTTTAGTTAACAAAAAAAGGTTTTGTTTTGTTACATTAACTTTTTACATATTCTGCACTAACAAAAGTAAATTTCTGTAACACAGTCTTGCACTCAGTTCAAGTTAGTGGAATACAAACGAAGAACAATAAATATAATCAAATGAAAGGATTTTCACAAGTTTTAACTAATAACTAATAGCAGTGTAACAAGAAGAGACATAGTAAGGAGTGAAGATCTAGAGAAGAACTAAGTACGAAGGGCATACATGAAAATGTTGAAGAAAAACAGCTCGGATAGTTGGGACATATGCAGAGAATAAGCAGAACAGTTCCTGTTAAATATACCACTGAAAACAGAGGTAGAAAATCACCATTAGAACCCTGGGGAAACCACACCATAAAGACACTGCAAGACAAACTAAGATAAGAGAGGTAGAAAAGATGGCCAAGGATAAAAGTAAATCTCGAATACATCTATTTTATTATAGTGTTGTTTTAGAAACGTTTACCCTCCTTAATAAAAAAACGAAAACACAACTCCAACACCTAATTGTAAAATGGGCACTCGATTATATAAGTATATAATTATAAAAAATGTAATTATTTACTTTATTTTACCAAGCTTTAGTTTAACTGTTAAAATAAGAAAGTAAAAACACACTTTCCTATTTAAATAGTTAAAATAAAATTTGATAAAGCGTCCATTAATTTTAATATTATTAATAATAAAATAATAGATTAAAAGAAACATTTTTTTTAAGAATGTAAATACAAAATAGATAAAATACTTACGCCAGCAGTTTTTGAATAATAATTACAATGAACGCGTAAAACATTAACAATTTTGAAAAGTAATTTCATGGTTTCGTCAATAATTTAAATTACCTTACATAAAAGTATTCGACGTTTATTCTGAAATATGTCAAAAATGAATTTTCGAATTTTATAATACTAAACTTCAAAAAAGGAAGTAATTCAAGATTTTTACCGTTGCATATACGTTCTCCGTATCGATGAGTTTCTTAGTAAATTCTGCTTGTTTTTTAATGTTCTCTTTGTTTGTACACATTTCTTAAATTGTTTGTAAATTTATGAAGGAAATTAAAGAAGCTGTGCACACACTGTAGTAAAAATTGCTCTATATTTTGAACGGTATATGAAGTTTTTTGTTATTTTTCAACTTTTATGAATATTTCTCGCACAACTTTAAAGCGAGAATTATTTTGTGAGTAAAACGAAAGAAAAACTACATATGGTATATGTAGTTTTTCAAAATATAAAGTAATTACAATAATATTTTGAAAAAATTCCTCACATAATCCGTGGTGAATTTTTTTAATTTAATAAGTTTCCTTTCTTAATTGTATTGTATTTAATGATAGAAAATAATAACACTTGTTTTTTATATTTCACATAACATAAAAAATAACATGTTAATAATGATAGAAAATAAAAAAACTTTTTTTTTATCTTTCATATAATATAAAAAACATGTGTTTTAATTTTCTATCATTATTAATTACAATACAATTAAGAAAGGAAACTTTCTAGCAATGATCAATAAAATTTGAGTATTCCCTTTTTCTACTATTTTTTTTTTTTTTTCATTTGCAGTTGAAAAAAAAAGGGAATAATCAAATTTTATTGAATTTTATTGTAATTTAACTGCAAAAGTGTGAATCATCCGTTTTATATAAAGTTATTTTCAACTAATGTGTGAATTTATTTTAGTTTTACCTCTTACATTCGCTTAGTTTTCCAATTTATATTTATTCTATACAATTTCATAATTTTAATAATTTCCGAAAATTACTCTTTGTGAATAGGGTTTTCTATTTCGAATAATTGCATTTTCGATGCATTGATTTATAGCAGCAAGAATTACAAACACAAAATATTAATTCGTTCTTTATATCGAATCTAAAATAATAATGATTATTTTACATTAAAAAATAGTAATATTAAGCTAATTTTAATCGATTCAGTATATTTTAACTATATTTAATCATGTAAAAAATATTTTAAAATTTAATCTAATTGTAGTTTCAGTATTGTGCATCTGACTTTAAACATTTTCGCTCCAGCGAAATTCTTCTCAATGCCCACTTTACGGCCGCCATTGTGGCAGCACTTATTCTCGAAGTTTCACCACGTTCGTTTGAAATCTCCCAATAATCTCATTCTCAAATAAGGAAAACTCTTAATATAATTAACTAAAACCGCTTAAATTGTTACGAAAACGACATGGATGACGAAGCGGAGACTTATAAACTATGGCGCATCAGGAAAACGGTGATGCAGGTAAACATAACCTCAAATCTGAGTTTTCCACAAAAGTGCCCTTAAATGTTTTCTTCATTTTCGCACAGCTTTGCCACGACAGGGGGTACTTAATTACGCAGGATGAATTGGATCAAACGCTGGAGCAGTTTAAGGAACAGTTTGGGGATAAACCCAGGTGAGTCGATTTTAGAAATGGGACAAGAGTATTAATATTAACACCAGTGATAGGTAAAATCGATTTATTTGAAAGATGCACAAGGTAATGACTGTCTAATTTCAGAATAACTATTATTTAATAAAATGTTCAACCATCATTCATCTAGCGTTTCGATGGCACTCTCCCAATAATTACCACAATAATTAACGCACACGAATGACAAAATAACAATTTGATTATCATTACATTATAAAAATAAGCCACAATGAACTGTCTGGTCATGTTGGAGGGGCAACTGTACATATTTATATAGAATATTATTAATAAAATTATAAAATGATTATTATAAAGAAATTATTTCCAGTGTTGGGCAAAATCGAGTAATATTAGTATTCGAATATTTCTAAATAAATAATGTTAATAAGAATTGATGTTTAACAGTTAATGGGGTTGCAGAATTAGAGAAGATCGACTTTGCCCATCTCTAATTATTTTTTATTTGATTGCTGAAATAATTGATTTTGCCCATCGCTAATTAAACAGTAGCACATTCAACCATTCCTTCTAGAAATTATTTACATGACTTTAAGTCCGACTTGAGGTTACTTTTTCCCACATAGAACCTGTTAAAATGAAAAAAAGTAAATAAATGTAATAATTTACTTTATGCATAACATGTCAAATAATAAATAAAATAATGATGAGAATGTCTTCTAGGATTGCAAATAAGTAGTGATGAACAAAATTGATCATCTCAAGTATCGATCAATCAATGACCAATCAGTTGAAGTATGGAGCCGCTCAAGAAGATCGAGTCAATCAAAAAGATCAAGCGGCTTGATCTTTTGCAAGGATCGAGCAGTGGATTGTTTTTGATAGATCTTGCCCATCACTATTAATAAGCATGTTAGATACCCATTCCTTTTGTCTGTAACTTTAACAATAGTATGTAGGCATGTTTCAGTTATTATACCTTTTGATTGCAGTGTAGAATTGTCAATCAACATATAGAATTTAATATTTCCTTATTCATTTTCTTTACATTATTTAATTTATTAATTGAAAATAACTGTGTGTCTCTGTCTGATTGTCATATTTACAAATTGCTTGTATACAATCCTGTAAATAACGGTATTGATGTGCATCAAATTCCTGAATTTGCCCTACATCTGTCACCATGTCAAGACAACAGAACAAGTTCACCTTCCTTTAGTGGACAAAAACAAAGATTCTCAGTCCTCTATCTTGTAAAGTCAAATTGTTGATTATACCACATGAAATTAGGCAACAGATGGTGCTTACATTATCTTTACAATTATTATGAAGAAGTATTGTGATGACATTTTTTGTAATATTAGAAAATTTTAAATTACACAATAGGGTTGTATGTTATTAATTACTAATGCCCACTTGCACTGTAGGTACTTAATCATGATTAAGATAAATTAAAAACGTCAAATATTTAATCAGACAATTTTGGCCGATTAACTCATACATGTACAACTTCATGTCGATTGAGGATAATTGTGAAATTGATCATAGAATGAGATATATAGAGATTTGATAGAAATAACCAAGCGTGGATTTATATGGACTAAGGATTTACCTTAGTTTACAAATATGACAAACACATGCTGCGACTGATTCTAACATAGGGACATGAAATTTACTAAAAATCCCCCAAAACATTAATACAGCGGTTAATTAAACTAACCATTTAAATTTTTGCAATTTTATATATAACAATTTTTATTACAATGTATTTTTCTTTGATTTTATCCTGTATTGTATTTTCTGTTTGGACAATAAACATTATTATTATTTAACTTGTCGCTCATTTATTCATAAAATACACCTATTTAAATTTAGTATTGTTTTAGTAACTTTTAGTCTCCTTATTTTTTTACAACTTTTTCATATTTACAGTGAAAAACGTCCATCTCGATCCGATTTAATCCTCCTGGTTGCCCACAATGATGATCCAACGGATCAAATGTTCGTATTTTTCCCTGATGATCCGAAGATCGGTATCAAGACTATCAAAACCTACTGTCAGCGTATGCAGGACGAAAACATACACAGGGCCATTATCGTAGTCCAAACAGGTATGACACCATCCGCGAAACAGTCTCTTGTGGACATGGCCCCGAAGTACATTTTGGAGCAGTTTTTGGAATCCGAGTTGTTGATCAACATCACAGAACACGAGTTGGTACCCGAGCATGTCGTGATGACTCCTGAGGAAAAACAAGAACTGCTGGCCAGATAGTATCCTTTTATATTTAATTACATTAATGGCTGTTATTTCAAAGTTAAAATTAATTACATAAGAATTAAACATGAATGAATTTATTTTAACGTTAAAAGAAAATGTAATTGTTTTTTTTTATCGAAGCTGTAATTTCATTTACATTCTAGTTAAAAACTAGTTTGGAACAAACAAAAAAGTAATGTTTGTCCAGATTGAATATTTCTTTAGTTTTCAGTTTAAGCGTAATCAAATATTAAAAAAAAAATTGTGTTTAATTTTCACCTAAATATTTCATTTATTTATAGAAACGTAATTACTAATTCTCACTTTTGAATAATTTCTATGAGTTGAAACTAATTTGGTTTGGATGAGGTATGAGTTGTTAATTTAAAATTAACATTCACATTTATTTTACATCAAATGTACATTTCAATCACAATGTGAAAATTCTCAATTGTAATTAATATTATTAACTAACTAACAAATAAAAAGTGTCTGCAATATATATTGATAAAGTGGAAGGATTAAACTAAAGCTTGGAAAAAACAACAATTAGGTGACGAGTAAAATATGTTTTAGGAAAATAGAGTGGTAATGGAACTGTAATGTTGGGTTTAACTAATATTAAAGGATTAAGGGATTAAATTTAAAATGATATTTTTAAATGGACTCAAATCAATATTGATTAAACTATTTTTGTAAACTTCTTTTTGTTGGTTGTGGAAACTTTAATTATTTAAATAAAAATGGTTGACCTTACTTCTATTTATTTTCTAATATAAATCGAAAAGACAGAAAGGACAACCATTTTAATTTAAATAACTATTTGTGCACTTATAATATCTGATAATTGCAAACTGAATTTTTTGAAACTGCAGCCACAATCGAAAATGTAAAGAAAAACAAGATGAATAGCTATCATGAATTCTTTTAAATTTAGTTTACTAGCATACAGAATGTGTTTATTATTTGGCCGACATATACAGGGTGTACAGAAAATCCTCGGACTGTCAAATAGCTCAAAAATACAGGATTAATCAAAAAAACAAATGTCCCATGGGCACCCAAGATACTGGATATCGCCAGATCTGCAGAGTGGGTCTAACGCATATATGTATTAGTTACAATTAGGACAATTCATAGGATAAATTCCTGATTGTTTTGTATAGTTCGTTCTGACAAAGGTGTTGACTAAATTTTTCATTATGAAAAATAATTAATTATTTCAAATCACAAATAAAACAAGTGATATTGAGTACATTGTGTCTCGAAATGTACATTTAACATAAAAATCAATTGTGACGCAAGGACTAACGGTATTTATGTTTGTGATTAAACACTTCATGTAAACTCAAAAACTATATAGTTAATTATTTCAAATTAGATTAATAAAATATTCGATTTTCCCCATCACTACAGCCGATAAAAAATGAAAAATTAATATTACTCCAATAAAAAATAAGCCACAAATTTAAAAAAAAAAACATACTTCATAAAATATTTGTCATTTGTGATTTAACTTCAGATTACTATTAATGTTTATCCTAATTTATTTTAAGTTCACATTAAAGTTTTGTATTGCCTCCTTGACATACTTACTTAGCAAACTGAAGGAAAACATGTTGATGAGAATCCAAGCAGGTGATCCTGTGGCGAGGTATTTTGGGCTTAAAAGAGGACAGGTGAGTAATATATTGATTGTAAGGCTTTATATCAATTGTTTACAATTAAAAAAATCGTTTATAGTCATATTCCATATGACAAGAATTTTTTTGCTTTAGAGTACTTTGATTTTTTTATAAAAAAAAAAGATGTTGGCAATAAAGGTAAGCAATAGATAATGTTATTCTAACAAATTGAAGAATTTGATATGATAAATAATGGCACATGTGATGTTTTATTTGTTTTTATTCACTGGTGACAACAAAATGTAAAATAAAGAAAAACATCAAAGCATTCATTATATTCCTTATTTTATCCTATGTTTCCATTTTGATGTTATAAATTGTCCTAAGTGAAAATGCTAAAAGATTATAGCTTCTTTTCAAGTTAATATAAATTCGATAATTAATTATTAAGCAACAAGCTGAATATTAAAAAAAAAATAAAGCCTTATAAACAACACACATGATTTAATTAAAGTTTAACCCTAAATTGATTTATAACATTTGAAAAAAAAAGTAAATATGACACCCTGTATTAAAGATACATTGTTTTTGTTTATATTACGCGCTGTCAAATGCTTGTCAACATATTTTTGAATTGTTATTTGAGATATAGTGAATCTCGTTTTATTATTAGGTAAAATATAATTATAAACTCTTTAATAATCACAGCATAATTGAAAAAAATAGGCTATTATAAATGTAATAAACTTGTAATTAATAAAATTTTTGATTTCCAAATTTTTAAATTTATTTTTGTCTGGCTACATATTTTTCGTTATAATTAGCACAATTCACAGAACAAATTCCTAAAGTTGATTCAATACAAATTTGAAGATGCAAAATTTGTATTATTTAAAAGGTGGGCTTTATCGTTTAACAGTTAGGTTTTATACTAGATAAATACTTTCGAATTGAACATAGGGAATTTTCTTAGGAAAACTATATTTTGCAAGTTGCTACTCCCCATTTTAATGTAGAAAATTTCTAATATTATCAATCGAAAATAGAACTAATTCCTGACCTATTAAGGTCCAATTAGAAAAAAAAAAATATGTACATTGCATAAAGAAAAGTTTTATATAAAACTGTAAGGGATTAAAAATATCAATCAATATTCTATATATTTACCTAGATCTTCTATTATGGTGAATGCGCCGGGAAGACATATTTAAAATAATTTTCGTTTTATAAAGCCATGAAAATAACCAAATTATACAAGAATTGCAGAAACATAAATCTAAGTTAATTTAAAATTATTTTATGTAAAAGCATAATTGAATGAAGTTCTTGAACTTTTATCTGAAATATTTGTGTACCATACATATTTTTCTAGTTTTTATGGGATTTTATTTTTTTAGCGAGGTACCACCCCTGCCTATTGCATAAATTTATTTGATTTTACATTAAAAAATCTTAAAATTGAAATGAGGAGCAGCAATCTAAAAATAAAAAAAACGTTATCCCATGCAAAATTCATATGATCTCTTAAAAAAATATTCTCCTGGTAAGGTGTTAATGTCAAACTATGCAAATAAATAGAGGTTGTTGACTATTTGTTATTTCATGAAATAATTTACAACAAACAGCACATAGCGTGAATTAAAATTTAACATTATTAATCAGCGCTGTTTAGCTTAATTTATGAATAAATTAAATTTGATTTAAATGGAATTTCCTAATTTTCCAATTATTATAATGACATCCTTTCTATGAACGTCCCGCCGTTGATTATTAAATTACACCCATTTATATGTAGAAATAGGAGAACCATCATAAATATTAATTATCAATAATTTATCGGTATGGGAAGCGCGCGAAATTTGCATGCCCCGCATTAACATGTTTATTGCCAAACGCTCTCGAGTTCAACGGCTCGAAAACCACCCTCGTTTTCTTATTATTATCTTTTTTTTGCGCCCGACATCCTGCAGACGCGCGAGCCACGCCCGACGTTTCGAAATTAATCACGCTAATTAATGCTCTCGGGCTCATTTGAATTGCACTTTCGGCGGATTTCCGGAAATTACGTGAAAGCTCGAAAACGGTAAACTCCCCGGACTTTTGCCAGCCCGAAGGAAACTCGACCGGCGGACGATTATTTGTTTGTAACAGTCGTGAAGGTACGGGCTGTGTGAATGTTTTTATTTGCAGGTGTTTCCAAAAGATAATTAATTCTTTTTTTGTTTTAATTACAACCGCAGTCGTTGGAGTTTTTATTGGTTTTAAAGAATTTGGAATTATGTCGACAGATGTGTCCGTCGGTATAAATCTTTTTTTATGAAGCCCATCGAATTATATGACTTTAAGGGTTTGTTAGAATTTGTGAGATATTATTAATTAGAATTCGTTATACAAACTGTTTGGACGTACAATAAAATCTTAAACAAAAACTATTGATTTTAACATAGAACTTTTTTTTTTCAAATAACATCAGATCTAATTCGTTATGAAATGTTGTCTGTATTTTTTTATAAAGCTTTAATATAATGGAGTTGTAGAATTAGTTACCATAATTTGTATGTTATTTACTTTAAATTTTTTGTTATGAATTTTGTAAAATGGCATTGCCGTAAAATAAATAAATAAAAATAGATACTCGAAATCTTATAAAACAGTAACGAATTGGCGGAATCGCGGCCTTAATGAAGGCTATTTTAAATCTAATACTTAGAGAATGGGGATAATAATAATGTTTTATTTACTGACTGGTTATTTACAGATCACCATACATTTTATATAATAGAAAAAAGGATTTATTCAGTTGGTCACAGTTATTTAAATAAATTAAATAATTTATTAATTTATACATTTTGTAATTTCATACATAATATATATTTAACAAAATAATACAAGTATAAGTCATAAAAAAACAATTACAGCTTCTTTAGACCCTTAATGTTGTATTATGAAGATCAATTTCGCTACAGATGGTATTTGCGGTGCGCGATAGACGTGTCATCGGATAATTTACACTCCGAGATGAAGTAAATTTATTTCATTTACATTTTCGATACATTACACATCTTAAACATATTACATTTGGTTATCAAAATTAGAAAGTCTTATTTATTTTCAAATACATTTTTTGTAATAGATATCTTAAAAATCGTTTAGTTTAATAATATTATTATAAAAATAAAAATTCTATAAATTTTCGGTCGGAACACAATAGCCGTTAATTACTGCATGTAAATTTGAAGGATACTGCAATTATTATTAAAAACATAATTCCTTCTTTATTAATACCATCAACATAATTTAACATCATTTCCTGTACATACTTGCACTACAAATTAACAAAGTGACCGTTACCTCAAGGATCCGTTTTAAGTGCCCTCATATGTTGCAGATGGCGCCCGTTTTCGCGACGACGCGTGTCATAGGGGCCCCTACTCCTTCCTCGATCCCTTTTCCGTTTCTACATTTTTCTTTCTCCTTTTTTATTATTTACTTGCTGGAAAATTTCTTATGTTTTGTTCCTTGCAGGTGGTCAAGATCATCCGACCATCGGAAACCGCCGGCCGTTATATATCCTACAGGCTGGTGTGTTGACCTCCCTGGATATTGTGCTTTAATACGCCCGCTCCCTTAAACTATTACTTTGTAAACGTTATTAGAAGTTTATTCGGCATTTATGTAATCTAATATTTAGGTTTTAAATAATATAATTTTTTAATTGATTGTGTTTGGTGTTGTTTATTCCTTTCCATAAATACACAGAATATTTAAAACCAGATGTCTTAAATATTAGAAATATATAAATTGTCCATGAAATTTAAACTTGATTCACATATAACTATTTTTTAACTTAAATATAATTTAATCACTAAATAATAGTAACCATCATAATTAAAACATAATTTCACTACTCTAAAAGAGATTTGAGAAAATATAATTTAAAACAGAATAGTCATACGCGAAATCGATATTTTATTCAAAATAATCCAATGCTTTTTAGAATCCAGTTAATGATTTAACCCATAGATGCCATAGATTTCAAATATGATAATAAAGGGTTTTTAAGGTTTGACACTATTTAAATTTATTTATTGAATTATAATCTTTATTTCAGAGTGGCGTTACAAAATTTTGTATATTTTGTAACGGCATTCTGAAATAAAGATTATTATTATACAATTCGGTTTAAATAGTGGGCTTTGACACTATTCTTACATATTTCCTTACAACTAATATAATTATAGTATATTATATAGTAATTATAGTATATTACTTGCATACAAACGCAACTGAACAATGATAATTTTTACTTCTAATTTTAATCGAACCATAAAGATAAATACGATTGGAAATATAGCATAAAACGCCATCTTTTGTCTAAATTAAATAAGAATTTGAAAATAATTAATAAATTATTTTCCCTTTAGCTACTGTAACATAATGACTTATGTTACATAAGCACTTTAACAAATGTCTAATAATAGAAATTTGCTGTTGCATAACAATAACATATTGTATAATGCAACAATTTTTGAATCGAAAATATTTAATGCAAAAACATAAATATTGTGAATTTTATTTTTAATATTTTGTGGGAAATGGGTGCCAAATAAGTGTGCCACTGAAGGTTTTGACTCTTCTAAGTTACATATCACTAACTTGGGGTAAATGGGATGATTTGATGTGTAATTTATTGCATTTTCCGTGTGTATAGGTTTACGAAAATTTCAGAATTCGTGTTTATCATTAATTATTTTAATTATTTTTAATATCAAGAGAGTTGATTGATTTATTTCTAGTTCTTTCAGAAATGGAATTATCTTGTTAATTTATTAAATTTAAAAAAGTGTTTAAATGTCTGACTGGATCATTGAATGCCAAAATCACGTAATAGAAGCACCTGTATCAGTATACAAACTTCTGAATTCCCGGTAATTTGGACAACCCCATGAATATTACCGTCATTAGGGGTTTCCCATCGCTAATACCTCCTTTCGGCTAAAATATTCATTATTGAATTGTGAGAGGCAGATTTTTAATAGATGATAAATTTCTGTTTCTATAATGTTGTTGATGTTGTTTTAATTATCCTTATGTTCGAGAATAGATTTTTGATATTGAATGACACAAATTTTATATGTACGTCTTTTATTTTATTCATTAATTCCAAACTATTTTTAATTACATTTTTTTTATGAAAATTCATTCACCGCAACCAATATTTTCATCCATTCATCAGAACTAAAAAATAGTACCTGAAGTCACCACCTTGGAAATGGTCGATATCTTTTTTTAAGTTTATTCGCACAGAACGCTATTAATACTAAAAGTGGAGAAAATGTTGCTTAAATAATTGATATAATTTTTGGGACAAATCACCCTCTTGGAAATAATCTACTGTTGTTGAAAGTTTAATTGCACAAAACTTAATATTGAAAGTAGAAATAAATATTAAGAGAATAATTGATATAAATATCTGAGGTTCTAATCAGAACTGGAAAAAAATAGTACCTCAAATCACCCATTCGGAAATGGTCGATTTATTTATTTTTTTTTTTTTCAAAAAATTAAGTTCATTAATACTAAAAGTGGAGAAAAAAATACGGGAATAATAAATAGAAGTCTCTGAGAGCAAACAGAAATAATAAATAGTACCTCAAATCACCCTCTCGATTTTTTTAAAGTTTGCACACGGAATTGTCACACAAAACTCTGTTAATACTGAAAATATATATAGATGTTAGGCTAATAATTGATAGAACTCTCTCTAATCAGAACTAGAAAAATTGTACCTCAAATCACTCCGCATAAATGGTCGATTTATTTTTTCAAAAGATTAAGTGTATATACCTCTGTTAATATAAACAATGTTACGGAAATAATTGGTTGGGAAAAAATAGAGCTCTCATCAGAACTAAAACAGAACCTCAAATCATACCTTTAAAGATAGTCGATCTATTTTTTCAAGATTTTACGTGCAAAAAATCACTGCAGAAGAAAATATAATTGTTTTTTGTCCTAGAAATTTTAATTCGCTAATGTACCTCGAGGGGACAAAAATAGAGCTGTAATCAGGACTAAAACAAAGCACCTTAAATCATACCTTTAAAAATAGTAGATCTTTTTTTTTTCAAGATTTTACGTGCAAAAAAAATCACTGCAGAAGAAAATATAATTGTTTTTTATGTTCTACAAATTTTAATTCGCTTATGTACTCGAGGGGACAAAAATAGAGCTCTCATCAGAACTAAAACATGGTACCGCAAATCATACCTTCAAAAATAGTAAATTTATTTTTTTAAGATTTTACGTGCAAAGAAATACTACTGGAGTGTTTCTTAACAAAGGACTTAATTACATATTTTATCGACAACTTCACATTTAAACCAAAATCATATATATATATTGACAGTTGATATAGAAAGTTTTGTTGTAAAAAAAAGATTGATTATGCACTTTAGTTTATGATTGAGTCCCTTTTAAATACGAAGAGGTTCACTCTTCATATTAATATTATTTAATGTTGTTCAAACAGCTTTTTCGGTACATTTTATTTTCTATTATAGAAAAGGAAAAAATGCCGATAAAGCAAATAATCCGATGTTTATGTAGAAGATGTATGAAGTGATTGACAGTATTAAAACTAGTTAACAAAATTTTGATCTCGAAGATTCATCACCTTCTGAAAGGCCAGTTGAAGCTGGTGAAGACACAATAAATGCATTAGTTGATGCAAACCACAACTTGTGAAATCGCTGAGAAAATAATGGTTTGTGTGATTTCGTAGATTATATTTTGTATATTAAATTTCATATGAAAGTTATATATATATATATATATATATATTGAAAATCTTTATTTCCATGTATTACATTATATAATTGTATAATACATATAAATATAATAATTTACAAATTGTTAAACCTTAGAAAATGGCTATCGACCATCGGTCTTTCTGCCTATGAAACTTATTTCTGTATCTTTAATATTTTATCTAATAAAACTGGGCAATACATTTTAAACCAGCCTGTATATTTGTGGTAATTATCTCAATAGTCAACTATTTTATTTGATTAGCACTTTTAAATGTTAATAAAATTGCTGTAAAAGCAAGTATGTGCTTTCCGAGAAAATATTTGGAGGATATTTTGAATCCAGATGTGGAATTGCGTAACAAACTGACTGTTATCCTGCGCGTGAAATCAAAAAAAAATCTTATGAGATTCATTCCCCACAGAAGAAATAATTGTTTATTTCATTCCGTGTAAGATTTAAAGGGGCTGACCTTTTGCGCGAATGATCCAAGGAGGGGTGAGACACCCTTCGCAGTAATAAATCGCCGTCGGTGCCGTTAATGTTGGCGCGAATGCGTGTGCCCTCTTCCATGTGTGCTAGTTTGATTCGTTTCAGGGGGTAGTGGGGGGCTGTTATTAAGTCGGGTCGGTGGTGCCTGGGCAGGCCGGAGCGAAGGAGAGGAGAGGCGAGCAAATATCGACTAACAATAAAATGATAAGTGTGCATAATAATCGGGAGAGCGCGTATTGATCTTCCGTTTTGATCGCTAATCAATGCTCGTCGGGGCCGCGTCGGACGGACGGAACGCAATTACGCCCGCCGCCTCCACCGAAGCTCGCTCCGCACCAGACCTCCCGATGCCAACACTGCTGTCACTCAAATGTCGCCACGACGAAAATTGCCCGTTTTTTTTTAATGTGTTTATTCAAATTATGTAACATTATATTATAATAAAAAATAACCTAATTATTATTGCTTTTATTTATACAATAATATAATTTTTTTTTTGTATATTAAGTATCATAAGTTTTAAACGAAAATAATATTTTTTGCAAAATAGTGAAGCCTTGTGTTTCATCGTTTTACTAAAATTTAAATTACAACAGAAATATTTCAAATAGTGGATGAATGGTTAAATTTGTGTTACACACAATCAAAAAAATTCCAATCAAATGTGTAAATTTGTACAAATACTTTTATTAGGTGACTCAAATCTTTAAATATATAAATTGTTTACCGAAAATAAGGTTATCTTAACGTAGAACGTTTGCTTATTTAAATTAATTCATTAATAACAACATGCAGTCTTATCATAAAAAAAACCTTAAATAGCGTTCGTTCTTTTTAAACAAATACCGCTGTGAAAATTCTAATATACATACATTTTGAACCTTTGAACTATTTAAGCACAATAATTCACAGCTAATGTAAATAACCTTTCTGCGCGTATTAAATTGGTTGACTTGCGTCAATAATTTGAATTAAACAAGTTTTATTGATATTTCGCATTTTATCAATTTTTTGCATTTATTATCATATTTGTCCAGTCGTCAGAGACATAATTATAATAGTACGTCTTTATTGATTTTATAAAAAAAATATTTTACAAAATGTATAATAAAAGTAGCAGGTGAAGTTCAGTTAGTCTAATGGCTATTAATTGTTTTTCCACTTAAGGCTGCGATTTTACGCCTAATAAACGGTGCGATTAACGACATAACGTGCAGTGGTTTTTACAAAATTTGTTTGTTTATTTTATTCCAACTTTGATTTTTCAACCTAGCGGCAAACATCTGAACTACTAGATACTGGTCCAAAATAAAAATTATGGCGTCGTACTAAATTTGTCCTCATTGACTATTTTATAGGATTAAAGAGTATACAAATAATAATATTATGAATGTGTTAAATATGGATAATAAGAAGACTTTCCACGTATAATCAGATATATTTAATATGGATTATATATATTTTTGTAAATTAAATTAATTATTGAAATTTTTTTTCACTTTTCTTTGTTTTTAAAAAATAAAAATTATCTGATGTTGTTCATCAGTAAATAAGCTATCTGCCTGTATTTAATGTTTATTCTTTTATTATTGTATAAAATTGTTAATCCCTAAAAACGGAAACGCATTGAGGATCACAGCCTTAACCTGAAGAATATTAATAGATTATTGCATAAACAGTTCATGCAAATAATATTTAATTAAGAAAAATTACTATTTAAAAGTAATCCAACTTATAAAAATCATGGGAATTGGTTAAGAATTTTTGTGCTTCACAAGTACAAGTCTCCTAATAACATGATAGAAAATTAACCACTACTTCACTTGGGTTTCTCCAAAAAATATCCTTCTTGGGGGGTAAAAAACGGAAATCATTATTCCCCACACAAAAAAAGTTTTATACATTTTAATGTAGCTGAGAATATTTTTAACAAGAAAACAACTTAATAATAATAATAATAATAATTTTATTAACAATAACGGCTCAAATATCGGATAGTTTTGAACATCAATTGACAAAAGATGCATGGATAGCAATTTTCATCAGCTCAAACGCGCCCCTATGCTTCCGCACGTAGGAGGTTTCTTCGTCCTTAGAAGACAGACCAGTCAGTACCACGGAACTAAACATCGTTTGATTTTCTTGGAACCCGTCAAACATATTGGAGAAGCTGATGCCCGCTTAACATACTTAATATTATAAATCAGTGTATACAGTGTTAAACTATGTTTCAGTGTTCGATGAGTTTACAATTAAAAATTTACCTCAATAAACTGTTGAAGACCTTCAAAACCATGTTTCTACGATGTCTGCTTTAGAATAGAGGGAATGTTTCCAGAATCAGTTTGAACGTATGCAAAAATGTATAGACCTTAAACGCGAATGTTTCAGAAAGTAATCCAACGTGTTCGTTTTTGATTCACTTTTTGTAGAAACTAAAAAGGCAGCCCTCGTGCTTGCAAAAATGTACAGACTATAGATGCAATTGAAATTAATGAATATAATTTTGAATAGTTTTTCAATATTGACAATAATCTGACAGTAGAGCCTTAAGCGCGAATGACCAAAGATGTATAACTAACTAGAAGAGCCTTATGATTAAGGCTCTACTAGTCCGAAACTCTGAAATGCAACACATTTCGGAAGAATCCGAATATGAAGAAAACAATGTCTGCAATAAGTATAAAGCCATGGTTTTTATCAAGCACTTTAAAATATTAGCCGAATTTCAAAATGTCAAACCTTTGGAAATTTCTAATCTACAGTTGCATTTTGAAGACGTTATATACCGTTCTGACGTCTACAATCATTATAAAGGGTTTTCCAATAAGAGTGATATGATTTCTTTAAACAAAAAAACACACTTATTGTTAAGGAAATTCAAATTTTTTTTATTTAATGTGAAGTACAATCGATACAATTAAGTTCTAAATAAAACGTCATTCAAATGGCATCCACGACTTCTTCTGTAGGGACGAATTCGATGAACCCAATTGTCGAGCACTTTTTCCACTAAATCAAGTCGTATGTCATGAATAGCACGTTCAATATTGACTTGTAAAGCTTGAAGAGAGTCTGGTTTATTTCGAAAGACCAATGACTTCAAATAACCCCACAAGAAATAGTCTAATAGTGTTAAATCACAACTTCTTGGAGGCAATTCAATATCACAATTTCTTGAAATAATCGAATCTCCAAACTTTTCTCGCAATAATTCAATTGTTGCATTTGCTGTGTGGCATGTAGCCCCGTCTTGTTGGAACCAAATGTTGTCAAGATCAACTTCTTCCAATTTCGGCCATAAAAAGTTGGTTATCATCGATCTATACCGCTCTCTATTGACAGTAACGGTGCTACCATCTTCATTTCGAAAGAAGTATGGACCGATGATTCCACCAGACCAAACACCACACCAAACTGTCAATTTAGGTGAATGTAATGGTTTTTCTTGAATAATTTGTGGATTTTCTTCGCACCAGAATCGACAGTTTTGTTTATTTACCGCACCACTCAGATGAAAGTGAGCCTCATCGGAGAAGATGATTTTCTTAAAAAAAATCGTTATCGTTTTCAAGTTGTTCCAAGGCAAAATCAGCAAATTCACGACGTTTACGGTGGTCCAATGGCTTCAGTTCTTGAGTGAGAACAATTTTATACGGATGCAAACCCAAATCCTTTTTCAAAATCCGCCAGATTGTGGTTTGAGACAGTCCCAATTGTTGAGAACGTCTTGGAATCGACAAATTGCGGTCTTTAGCAACACTTGCCTGAACGGCAGCAACATTTGCATTACTTCGAGCAGTTCTTTGTCTTATTGGCACTTTAACATTATGTAAAGAAAATGTACGCTCACAATTTTCAACAATTCGACGAATAGCGAGCACACTTGGACGATTATTACGACCATAAAATGGCAAGAGCGCAGGAAAAGTTGCAATTGGAGAACGATTATTTTGATAATAAAACTGAATAATTTGTAAACGTTGTTCTTGTGTATATCTCTCCATGATGAAATTGTAAACACTACTGAATACAATGAAAAATAAATGACAGATCATGACATATTACAAATAGCCGAAACGTCACTTCAAAATCATATCATCCCTATTGGAAAACCTTATATGAATATTATTATCAAGGACCACAAAACTAGGCATTACAACAAAACAGACGTTCATATTTACAAATAGTCAGATTCTTGTTAAATTAAGGTGCATTGTTTTTCTTAAATTCGACTCATTGCTTTTAAGTACCTGAAAAGTTGACCATATAAAAAAACATTCCAATCTTTTCAAATATCCATCTATATCAATTAATTTTTATCTATATGTCAGCAAACATTAAGTGCAAAAAACGGAAACATTCTTTTCATCAGATCCTTGCCGAATTTAATATTCCCCAGAACCTGAAGCATCAGGGCATTTCAACTGGGTCGTAAAGAATATTTTTGGCATTCTCATTTAAGACATTGTCCAGTCCAATATGATTCAGTTGCAGCGTAATAAATCCGATTCCCAATGTGACAGGTGTCAAAAACAAGTGATTCTTTGATTTAGCCGTGTCTTCTTCTTGGGTGATGCGAGCGAGCGAGATGGTGTGAGCGCGGGAGGGTCGGGAGGAGGCGGAGGGCATACCCGGTTGCATCGGTGCTCCTCACCGTGCGTCTCCCCGCACCTTGCGCCATGTGGCGAATATAAACAAACGACATTACGCACGCGGGGGTCGCATCAGCTGTGGGAGCCGTTGCGCCCCATGGTGGGGGAACCTTTGGGCGTGCGCACTAGGAGTCGGTGATCCTCGCCGACTAGATCGGATAATATTGTTCAGTGAGTGAGTGAGTGTTGTTGATGGCGGTCGCGCGGCGGTTGTGTTGCTCCCGATGGGAGGGCGCTCGCTCTCCCGACTCATTACTCGACATCACCGCTAAAATCGTCGCCGAAAATATTCCGTTCCAACGCATCGAGGAACGTTACGACCGCATCCCCGAGCCGGTCCAGAGGCGCATCATCTTCTGGTCCTTTCCGCGGGACGAGCGCGACATATGCATGTACTCTTCTCTGTCGCGAGTGAACCCTGTGAACTCTCCCGGTGGTGAACCCCAAAACCTATCTTTCTGTAAAGGATTAAAACTATTTGAAACAGGATGTGTGGATAACGTCTTACAAGTTGGTAAGTATAGGAAATCAACAGGAACAAGAAGAAAAAAAAAAAACGTCTCAAATTTCTACCTGCGCCCGAAATAAGAGGACTTCGCGTATAATAGAGAACCAGAGAGTGCAACCCTGTAATCATGCCCCGGTCTGGCCGTGCCTTTACGTTTTTCTGGCCGGCACCCCGAGGGGCCCATTCTCAACCCGACCTCCTCGCCTTGAAATTTATAATCGCAATTGATACCTTTTGCCACGGCTAATTCACCAATTCACTATTTACCGTTCATTGCCAGGGAAAAAGGATACCATTATTTATTCAAATTTCACTTGCGAAATACAAAACCTTTAATAACAGCGCAGCGCAATCATTCAATTCCAATTAAACCTGAAACATTAAACTTGCCTGCTTATCCAATGTACGGTTCGATTCTATCATTAAATTTATTTGTTTTAAAACGCCTCCCGGTATTTTAAAACGGCTTGCTTTATTATTATTACATCCCGAGAAAATACGAATTGTTGCTGTTTACCAAGTTCATGGGAACGTATTTTAATTTCAATACAATAATAATGTTTCTTCCATGTGTAAATGTTTACAAACCTCGAAAAATACACGTTTTAATTTATAGTTATTAATTAAATATGTTGGCTGTGTGATACAACGTAAATATTTGTTTCATGTTTGTAATTTTTACAATGTATACTATTTTGTTTAAAAATTGAGTTTGTATCAAAAATACAAAAAAATATCGTATAAGAAGCAAAAAATAAATAGATTATTAAAAATTTACCAATAAAAAAAGTATAAATTTGAATAACTGTAAAATCTCAACAAGTTTCGAGTTATTAACGCTTTTTAAGAGAATTTAAAGTAATTAAATTTAATAAAAATATTGACATATTTTTGAAGAGATTTTTTTCTTGAGAGAATTTAAAGTAATTAATTTAAATTTGTACTCTTATATTGTTTTATTAATATATTTTTGAAAAAAATCGTCAATATTTATAATTATAAACTATCAATATTTTAATAAAGAAATACTCTGTAATAGTATATTTATTATCTAATAAAATAATACATTGCATATAATATATAGATAAATATTCTCAAAATACGGGCTATCGACTAGTGATGGGCAAAGTCGATTATTTAAATAATCGATTTATTTCAAAACTAGAAATAATAAAGAAAATGTAATTTGGAAATGTCTCAATTAGTTATGGAAATATTAATTATAACAACTACATTTAAGTTCTTATTGACGCATCTTATAGAACTGAGTTAATTCTCATTTGATTACCAAAAATAATCGATTATTTCGTATTCGATTTTGCCCATCACTACTTTCGACCATAGGTCTTTCTGTCGAATTTAAATATTAATCTTATAAGAAATTCACATTTAATGAAATGTTCAGCCAGCATTCATCTAGCGTATGGATAACTAGTGATGGCCATAGTCTAAACATTAAGGGGGGTAAAAAAAATCAATCAAAAATGAAAGAATATTTTACACCAATACCAGTAAAACATTTTTTGATTCCCCAAGTAACACTAAGCTTTTGAAAACGTGTTTGGCACTTTTTTTCAGAATTTTGTTTATAACTTCTCGTATTCCTTTAAATTGGCTAAAATTTTGTTGTTTTCTTCCCAGATCATTACCGATTGTTACGACAAAATCATCATTATAAGTCAACCTTTCTTTATGGGAAATAAATTCCTCAAAACTAACCAAATATTGATATTTTATTGTTAATTTTAATTCATTATCTTAACATTTTATGGAAGAATACTTACAGAACGGTAGATTTATCAATTTAATGATAAAAAGAATATATAAATTACATCGGAAGAACTTTTAAGTTAACAATAAAAATTGAATAAAGATGTCAGATTTTTGTTTATTACTTTTCTCGAATTTGTTTAAATTGACTAATAATTTATTATTTTATTCTCGAATCATTACGGATTGTTGCAATAAAACGCATCATTATAAGTAACCTTTCTTTATAGCAAACACATTTCTCGAAACTATCCAAATATTGACATTTGAAGTTTAATTTTAATTCTATGTTATAATTTTAACAATTTATGAAAAATTACTTTCAGGATGGGAGATTTATCAATTTAATGTTCAAAGGAATATATAAATTTTATCGTAGGAACTGTTGAGTTCAATATTAAGTTAACCATAAAAAAATAAAGGTTTTGCTGCCACTTTTTGATGTATTTATTTGAACAAAATATATTTTTATATAATTTAATAATAACAATAATCCACCGATCTGAATAAAATACTGCATTTAATTCAGGTTTCTCACCCGCCAAATTAAAATTAACACTTACATATTTGATGAATTATTTTACGAGATTGAAATAATGACCCATAGTGATAGTAAAACGCAACAATTGGTAATGATCTGAAAGTAAATTATTAAAATTTTAGTCATTTTAAATGAATACGAAAACAATTATAATAAACAAAAATCTGAAACAGTGCGTATTACGTATTCTATAGCTCGGTATTAAGGATTCAGATGACAAATGTGAGTCTTTGAGTCTTTTTATTTCAAACGCGAGTTGACCAAATATATTTTTTAGCTACCCTAATAAACATGTATTTAGTATTATTGTATTTTAAATTTATTAAAAAATAAATAAATTTTAATTAGTTTAATTGAAATTTAAGTTTATTATTTTAAAAAATAATTTTAAATTCAATTATACCAAATACATGTTTATTTGGGTGGGTTAAAGGAAAAGATTTTGTCTGCTCTCGTTTAGTATGAAAGATTATAGTATATACCTCGTAATACCTTAAATATATATATGAAAAATGTTTTGTCTATAAAAAGTTCCCCATTTTTATAGACAAAACATTTTTCATATGAATAGCATTGCAATTAGTGATGGACAAAACCGATTATTTTTGGTAATCAAATAACAAATCAATTATTTAAAATGTGTGATTAAAAAGTTAAACATAGTTGTTATAATTAATATTTCCATAACTAATTGAGACATTTTCAAATTAAATATTCTTTATTCTTTCTAGTTTTGAAATAAATTGATTATTAAAAATAATTGATTTTGTACATCCCTAATTGCAATTTTTAATTGAGGAAACAAATTTTCAATTTATTTATAATAAAATAAAAGATTCGTTTCTTACTTTACTTTTTATTTCCGACACTAACTAAACTCAGTTTTAATAAATTAAAGACGACGCAAGCGCCAAAAAGTAAAATATAAAATCTATTACTGACTTCGCAACTGATAATTAATATATTATGAATAAACTGAGTGGCGCTTGTGTCGTCTTTAATTTATTAAAACTAGAAAATAAAAAGTAAGTTTATTCATAATATATTAATTATCAGTTGCGAAGTCAATAATAGATTTTATATTTTACTTTTTAATGATTGCTCTTATTTTTCTCGTATCATTTACTTAAATCCGTAATATTGGTTTCATATGAGAATGTTAGAGAATTTACAATTGAACTTACATAAAGTAAAATATAAAATTTATTGCTAATTTTATAATTGTTATTATTGTATTACATTAGAGTTTAATGTTGTTTATTTTACGATTACAATGATAAACATTTTCGATATTGTTAATCTGTTTTTTTTTTCAATAACGCGCTGAATTATTACTAATTGTTGATTTACAAAATATTATTTATTCAATTAGTAAAAACACGTGAGTGATTTGTCTACAATCATTGCAATCTTAATTATTCGATAATTGATTTTGTTAAACCAAAGTATTTGTAATGTTTAAATATATGTATATATAATCATTTTAATATCTAATTTAATTTTAATCTATAATTTTTAAATAATAATCTTAATAATATAAATAATATAATATAATATAATATAATATAATATAATATAATATAATATAATATAATATAATATAATATAATATAATATAATATAATATAATATAATATAATATAATATAATATAATATAATATAATATAATATAATATAATATAATATAATATAATATAATATAATATAATAACTTAGGCAGAAAGACCAATGAGCGATAGAAGAGAAAGAATAAAGAGAAATGTGATTTAAACGTCTGTAAGGTATAAGAAAATCTTTTTTTTTTTTCTTTGAATAAAGATAATTTAATAGTAAAGCCACACTACACATTTTACTGATGGATAAAATCAAGTATTCTAATAATCGAAAACAAAATAATTAATTATTTCAATTAATTCAATTCTTAAAATAAATCGATTGTTTTGTAAAATTATGATGAACAGATCGAATCGTTCGAACAGGGCTAGATTAACCATTGTTTTATCTTTGCTCGAAGATCAAATAATCTAGCCCATTTCTAGTATTATACAGTTGTTTCTTTTATTATATAACAGTATTATTAAATTAATGATAGTCATAAAAAAAACCTTATCTAATATACAAAGCGAATAAAAATCGTTTTCTACTGTAATTCACATATTTAAACATATATGTGAATTACAGTAGAAAATTCAATTCAGAATATTTCTTTTTTTTTTGAAATTTATCGATTTCTCAAATAATCCATTTTGCAATTTTTTTTTTAGGATTGGTTAAAATATGCGATTGGAAAATTTATGGCCAAAATCTCATCATTTTTTTCTCACTCTTTTCAGTTGAACATGACAGGCACGTTGTCATTTGCCAGGTATAGAAATGAAATCAATCATACTTTTAAGCTGGGATGCACTGTCTGAATGTTACCCAGAAGGGTCGTAAGATAAACATTTTCGCGTCACTTGAAATTCTCAAGGCCCACGTTAATCCGGAAATGATTGATACAGGGTTGCCGTCGAGGTATCGATGCTAATTCATTTGTTAATTCAATAACTAATTTTAAGTGCACATGATTTTATTTACATATTGAGAAAAAATATGAAGTTAAAAAATGTTTATACTTTATTTTCTAATATGTAAATAAAATAATGTGTGCTTAAAATTAGTCATTGAATTAAGAGACGAAATAACCTCTTAACTTAGTAAATTGAAGTTGGTGCTACTTTATGGGGTCATTCATATGATTTACACTGCTGTCAGTATAGAAAGTGAAAAATTACTGTACTAGTTCATACAACGAAAAAAAAAAAAAAAATCCTAATGTTTCCCATATATGATACTTAATAAATATATAAAATGTCTTTATATGCTAATTTGTTTGTGCTATACTATTTTTAAACACCCTGTGTAGTAACTATGGACCTATGAATATCAGGACGTAGCGTAAAGTCGGTAGGTACGTGGGTGCAGCATGCGTATAAAGTGCGGCTGGGAGACCGCCATTTTTGTATGCGAACTAATTGGCGCCACATTAAAATCCAGTTAGGCAGTCTCGATACCCCTCTAAAATCATAAAACGAGCGGCTCAATTATAATATATTTGGATAAAAAATTAACAACTGCTAACAACACTCTACGCTAATTCAAATGTGTAAATGAGGTTATTTTTTTAGAGTGCAAACAACGCACACAATAGTTATAAATACCACCCCAGGAAGCAGTATTAATTTCGTATACTTACCCCGCCCGCAAGTGGATACACCCCGCATCGTCCAAACTTGGTAGTAACTTCAATTTTATATGATTTTTTGGTATAAGTATCAATAAAGAAAAATGGGTTTCACTAATTCAATTCAATAATTTCTGATACAAACCAATTGTTCTTTATTTAAACTTCTACTAAAGTGTTTCAAAACGTTTGTCCAAGTATTAAGTGAGAAGTTATTGAAGAAATCCATATAATTATTATACGGATTTTTAAAAATTACGCGAAAACTAATAGTTTAAAGACATAATTAGTGATGGACAGGATCAAAAAAGATCGACTGCTCGATCTTTGCAAGTGATCGAGCCGCTCGATCCTTTTGATCAGCTCGGTCTTTTTGGAGTGGATCAATCTGCATAGGTAAAACGGATCATTAAATCACACTATTTCTTTAAGTTATTCTATTTTATACACAGTGACACAGCCTTTATTAAGGTCAGAAACTTGCATGTTATTTGGTCACAATAGCGAGCAACGGTTGCACGATAATAAAAAGAAATTAGTGATGGGCAACATCGATCAAACAAATCGACTGCTCGATCCTTGCAAGTGATCGAACCGCTTTATCTCTTTTTGATAGGTGATTGAGCCGATCGAGCGACTTGATACTTCAACTGATCGATCTTGCCCATCACTAGACATAATACAAATGTAAAATGTTAACTTGTGGGGATGTTTTTCATATAATAACACTAAGGGATGTTTACTCATTGACGTGATTTGCTCGACTTGCATAATTCTTACAAACTACTTACTACTACAACTAAATCTGAACCCCCGATGGGGGTTTACGGCCCGGGTGGCCCCAACGCCAGTTAAGGGTAGGCATGGCTCCAACAATGTTATTATGAACAAAATTATGCGGAGCAATTGAAAGAGAATAATTCATTATTTTCAATATTTTTTTCTTTTAATTTAATTAGAACTGCAATGTCAGAAATTACAATCATCATTATGTAAAAAAATCTTTACTTTTTCATTATAATTAATAAAACATAATTTCCAATAATAATATATCAAACAATCTATCGCATTGCAAATAAAATAAGTTATAATTTATTATTAAATTTCTAAATCATTTTGCATAAACGCAAAAAGAAGTAGATTGTTATTGTAATACGCGACACACATATTAAGTTTTATTTATACAATGCGGAATGTAATTTCATTCAATCAACATATAAATGTATGTATAAGAAATTGGAGCATGTTTCCTGAATGTCCAATTAAATGCAACAATACGAAAATTGTATTAAATGTCTTGATACCATTTCGAGTTTTGCATAACAATACAAATATAAAAATAAACTTATGTATACAATATTAACAAATGTGAATCACGCGAAATGAAATATTAATAAATAAACAAAAAATAATGTAAAATTTGCATTGAAATAATAACCACTGTTTTGAAGATAATCGGGGCTATTCTGTAAAAGAAATGTTAAGTTTAAAGTGTATGTTATTTTTTATCATCACAGTATAAGCAGCTTTTTAATAATATATATACATAGAATGTGAATTTATTTAAAAACTCAAACGTTAAACTTAACATATTCTGTACTGAATTGCCCCAAATATGATGTTTCGTGTATTAAACATACAAAATTTGTGTTAATCTTCTACTAGGATGGTTCTTTAATTAATTTCGAATAAAATCGATAAATTATTCACTATTTGGTTTTGAGTTAAGTGAAGTTATAAAAGTTAAATTAAAACACTTATTTATTTATTTCTTCGCATTTTTATTTTTAAATGTCAGATGTATTTTTTAAATTTAAAATCGATAGAATTTACAATATTTAATTTTAATTTATTTTACGGAAATCTTTCAAAAAAATGATAAGCATTTACATAAATCATCACAAATAAGTCAACTTTATCCCAAGTGGTTCGACAGTTCAAGATTAAGAATGGTACGATAATCTAAGTGGTACATACAATAATAAATATTGAATAAACATATAAAAAAATATTTTACAAATAGTATAAAATACATATTTGTAAAATATGAATGATATGAGTTTTAAATAAATTAGAAATTTCAACAATTATATTACGTAGCGTTTTTTTGCGAATAATCTCGAATAAAAAATTGTTGCATTATGCAATATGTTATTAATATGCAAAAGCAAGCGCACATTTTGTAATTCAATATCTGGCAGGGTACTTGCCCGAGAAGTAGTTGTTTTAATATACATTTGTTTTAAAGTATTTACGTAACGTAAGTGAAAGTGTCACAGTAGCAAAAAACGAAATACTTTATGGATTTAAAAAAAGGAAATCACCATCCAAATATTATTTTATTTTTTCAAATTATTTTTATTTAAATATCCGTGACCAAGTGAACGAATACTCTTTTCTATTGATATCAATAGATGTTACTTGAGTGTGCCTCAACATATTCACCGATTGTTTTTTTTTTAACATTTACTTTGAATATATTTTTTTTAATTTTGGTGTTATACATTTTCGCATGGAGTTATAACCAACAATACAGGTATTTTCTTACAAAAATTTTCTTCTAGAAATGAAACAATGAACCGCTCTAGCTAAATTGTCATACCTTTTCTGGCTACCTTGCGTAGTGATTGACTAAATCAGAATTACATTAGAGTTTAATGTTGTTTGCAACGTTATATATAGAAATATTTTTTCTATGGGTATTTTCAACTCGTCCCTATATTCCATCTAACCACATGATTTTTTTGTTGATCCCAAACTTATTAAAACTACTACTCGTTTCTAAATCCCCTTGATTGGTTTTAGTTCCGATTACAAATTCTTTGGAAAGTAGCACTTATGACTCAATCGCAATGGGAAAAAATAAACAAATGAATCCAAACCGTATGATTAATTCCGGCGACCGCACAAAATCGATAAATATCCGAAACTTTTGTGCGCTTGCAAAAAGCGCAGAGAAAACCTGAGTAACCTGACCACATCGAAAATCCGTCTACCTGAATGTTTGAAAACCATTGCCCCGACAACAAAGACCTTTGCATGTGTATGTGTGTGTGTACGGGCGTTTTTGTGATTCGGAAATGAACCTATTCAAATATCAATGCACTGATCTATGCGGGTATAAAATTTAATTCGAGAACGTAGATGCGGAGTATAGATCACAGGGCGTTTCCCAAGTAATAATTTTCAATTGTGGTTATTGCAGGATATTCAGTATAGCAATATCATGAGATTTATATTAAAACAAACTGTTATATTCTGATTATAATAAACTGATTATTTCTTAAATATTTTAATTACTTTGTGCTAGTTTTTAGATATATTTAGTTTCAAAAAAGTATCACGAGCTTTTTTTTAGAAAGTACTCGTTTTTTCCTTTTTAAAAACAATACAAATTATTTACTCGCTATAGATTTAATGAACTAATATATTGTTATAAATCATAAGTAAAAGTTAAAAATAAAACAGAGGTGATTCATAATTTTGTAGTTATTTAAATAAACAATACAAATTATGTAATTCAATGTCTGGCGGGGAATATGTTCTGGAAGTAGTTGTTTCAATAGATATTTGTCAAAAACTTACAGTGTAAGTAATTTTTGGAGTTGGAAAAGGGATTGATTGAATTTTATCGATCAATGCCAGAAATTTTCTTTGTTTAATTTTATTGTAATGAAAACATTTTTCCGTGGTAGGCATAAAGACCAATGGTTGATAGTCTTTTTCTAAGGACAACGTATAATACATTATAAGGATTATATTGTTACTTTGTTGTATATAAAATTGTCTGCAGAAATAATCAGAATCAAATTTATATTGAACACACAACGCAACGGATTAATTTGAGTGTACATACTTAAGGGCAGAAAAAACTCTGGTAGATAACACAAGACAGACAGTTAGTGTTTGTAAAAATGTATGTAATTGATTATAAATTAAATAAAACTGATTTGAAAATATTTAATAAATTATTTCCACGTTTAGCTCTGTGAAATTTTGACTTACGTAACGTAAGTACTTTAAAAAAATGCACATTAAAACAACTACTTCCCGGGCAAATACCCCGCCCGACATTGAACTACATAATGTTCACCTGCTCTTGCATATCAATAAAATATTGCATCATTCTATTTATGTATGTAATTGTCTGAATACTATAATGACCCAATATAAAAATACTTATAATTCTATTCAAAGACTGCACATAACTTTACGGAATCTAATTATTGCACGCCCGTTATATCTGAAGGTCTAAACTATAAAAAATCATAAATAAACATTATATAACCCCATCACCCAGAAGCGAAATATATTTTAAATTTAAATAGAGATTATCAGTTGGGTTGATTTCTTCCATACAACGTCCAGTTTGTACCCTTATCCACCCTTAGCGAAGAAAAAAAGAACTGTATAAATTTTAATAATAAAACGCGGCACGTCCGAGCCTTATCTGATCCGCAGCGGTATATTTAGTGGATTTTAATTGCGTACATGCACATACGTTACGCCAGGGGTACCGCAGGGGTAGGGGCAGATGTTGAAGGGAAAATGGTCGAATCCGACTGGAAAATCTTGTGTGTACACATGTATGCGTGCCGAATGGAAATTAATACAGGAAAGAATGGGAAAACGTAAATGGACGTTTCCTTTGCTAATTTCGTAAGGATTTATTGAGCTGTTAAATTGTGGGGAAAATAATAATGGGGTTCACGAATTACTCTTTTTAAAAATTAAGATAATTATTATAATTAAATTAATTAAAGAACGGGTAATTTTGGTGTAATCGGCCTCATTACCTGAAATTTGTTTTAATTAATTCGTAATCATGATAAAAAAACACCTTGCTCAATTTTAGAAAAACAAAATCTGTTGATCTTTTTTTTTTGGAGAAAACAGATTATTAATTAAGATTCATTTAATTAAAATACTTTATTCACTTAAAAAAGTAATATTTTAATTAAATATTATAACTAGGAATAACATGAATGAAGGAAGATGACATATAAGATAGCGCCAGAAGAAAAGTAGACAATTCCTTATTACAACTTCTGCTAGATTTTATTTTATATACAGTGTGAGTCACTGAAGTGCTATTGGATATCTCCCTTATCGTTAGAAATTCTGCTTTAATTTATTAATAAAACTTGCTTGACTACTGAAGGCGAAGAAATGAAAATGTATACAAGTTGTTAATTTTTAAATAACATACTGAAAATTATTATGCAGTTTTCCAAATATTTTTATTGCATTAAATATTTCAAAAAATAGGATTTTTTAGATGTTTCGCAACTTCTGCAACTTTTACCTGTTTTAAGATAATTAATTATGCAAGAAAAGTAATGAAACTGGTAAAAATTAAATATAAAATCCAGAAATGCGCTTGAATTATTATGCGTTACAATAGCTCCTTTGAGAGTCCGCACAAAACCAATATTGACGTAAAAAGAATCGATTTTTTTTCCAAAAATAAATGCTTTTTTTGTAAAAAAAAGTAAATGTTGTTCATCCATTTGTACAAATAAAATGTGTAGGTTATATTTTTAGCCATATCCATTCGGATTATTTTAATTTCCGTTGTAAATTAGATATTTCCGTAAATAAATAAATAAAACATTAATGTAACCATTCATTTATGTTTTATTTATAAGTAAATGTTTAATTTAGTTACTTGCATTATTTAATAAGAATATACACTGTTTTTTTTTTTTAATTAAAAATGATTAATGGATTAAGGAACATTGTTTCTTGTTTGTTTAAAACCATTTTGAAGAACAAAGTACGTTAAAATAAAATAATTTAATTAAATAATTCATGGTGTATGCAATTTTGTCGTATCCATTTTAATTGCTCTTTAGCAATTTTGAAAGTGCGACTTGAATGAATGAAATTTGAGTATGCGATTCTCAGCAAACAAAATTTCAGCACATACGATTTTTTTACAATTTTAATATAGGTAATCAGTTTGGTCAATTATTAAACAAGAATGTAACTTACTATACATGAATTAAATATAAGCAAAAGTACACCTTTTTTAATTTAAAAACTTTTAAGTAGAACAAACATTTTTTTATTTATTTGTTGGCAGAGCAATGTTCTTCACCAATTAACAAAAATAATAAGAATGATTAACAGACTTTCAAAAAAGTAAATCCATATATAGGTTTTTGATTGAATTCACTTGATTTGTTATACTGATTATTATTATTATTTTATCAGAATAACAAATCAAGTGAATTCAATAAAAAAAACTATATAGTAATAAAAATGTTTTACGAAGTCATCATGAGGAACAAATTAATCCTATAAGTAAATCCATTTTGTTGGACGTGCTATCAGAATACGAAAGATTGGTCACAGTTATTTAAATTAATTAATTAAATTATATCCTCTTTGGCTACTATGACATTTTGACTTACGTAACGTAAGTATTAATGTACATTAAAACAACAACTTCTTGGGCAAGTACAAGTGCAAGATATTGCATTGGGCATTTGATGTTGCATTTTAATAACATATTGCATAATGCAACAATTTTTGATCCGAGAATATTTAATGCAAAGAGCAAAAAACGTTACGTAATATAAGACCATTTGCAGACACGTGTTTTTAAATTCCATTTTTACTCAATTTATTTAAATAACTGTGACCAAACGAATAAATACTTTTTTCTATTGATATTAATAGCGAGTCAAGAAATAATTTATTAATTATTTTCAAGTGTTATTAGAATATCAGACGCATCAGAACACATTTTCGTCCAAATTTGCATGCACAGTAACCGTTGTCTAAAATTTTACTATTAAATCAGTTCTAAAGAACATACATATGAAATAAATTTTTCAATTTCAATTTACTTTATAAACGGAATCTCCATTTTCAAAATACAATTATAATTACATATTAAAAATTTTATAAGAAAAGTGTGACGCTCTAAAAAGATTACAAAACATATGTATAAAAAAGGCAAATTACCAATCACAGATTACGACAAAATACAAAATAAAAATAATACGCATCAAAATATTTATTTATCAATATTAATTATACTTGTTTTATTGTTATTTTCAATTTATTGTATTCTGCGTATAAATTTCAGCAAGTTTCAGTAACCACACCCTGATTCGTTAATAATTAAACACCGCCCGAAAACGCCGATGCCCAAACAATCCAAGATTAACATCTCGCACATAATTAACAAAACTCAGATCAAATAATAAATAATTACCGAAACCCGCCGCGGCGCCGAGTTCCGTTTTCTCTGCAAACATCCGTCGAAATTGAAATTCGTAATTAGCAATTACAGGGTCTTGTTTGTACACACCCGACTGAAGATGAATAAAAAATTTATAACATGAGCGCGTGCTTCAATTTTGTATTTAAGGGGGTATTCCTTTTTTAACCAAAATATTGATTTTTTATTTCAATTCATTATTAATCTATATTTTTCAAAAGTTGATTTTCTTCGATGAGTTTCAGAGTGATTGTAGTTCATTGATGCACTTAGAACAATTTTGTCTAAAAAATAAATTGGATTTAAATGTGAAAAAATATAAAATTACTTATTGTAAGATGAAAAAATATATTATGTACAGCTATTACATTAATAATACTTTTCTCTGAAGTGTTAATATTGTTAATGATTTGAGTATCTCGTTCGATCAAAAATTATCATTATATGCTCTTTGAACGATAATTTTTCATCTCTGGCTCCAGCCAACATATCGACTTCGCTGATTTGGAATTTTGTTTCCGGTGCTTGTTCCCATGGCTGGAATTGTAATTATACATTTCCAATAAATTTTACTATTTTTAACCCTACAAAAGGGGTTATGTTGAGGTTTCTAGGGATGCACATTTTTTAAAGATCTTCGTAATTGAACAACTTATTAAACGGAAATTTAAAATGTGGCAAGTTTTAATGTTTTACCGCCTCAATTACAACGGCATTCTAGCTTGTTTAGAATAAAATTGCACCAAACTGATTACGGATTCAATAACAATTTATGTTAAGCGATGATATTGTTTAATACGGAAATTTGATAATGATGAGGTAAATAAATCAAAGTCACGTGACAACTTTGATTTATTTACATCATCACTATCAAATTTCCGTAATAAATGTACTCGTTTACTGATTACCGTTGCCTAATCAAAAAAGTTTTGTATTCTTTTATATTTCAGCTAGTTTTTTAATTCTTATCATATGCATACATTTTACATTTTTGTAAAAGTTGAAACGTTAATTCTATTGTATCCGACTGAAGATGAATAAAAAAATTAGAACATGAGCACGTGCTTTAATTCAAAAAGATCGATTTTTAATTTATTTATTTTATTTGAATCGTTGTTAACCCTTTCACACCCAATGGGACAATACTCCTATCCCGAAAGATATTCTCATTTTGTTTATTGGTACAATCAAAGTTGATTGTTTCCACTTTTTTCTCTTTACCGAAACTACTTCGGATTTCCCTTCAATATTCAATGTATTGATCAGTTTAACTGATAGTCTTATTAATAAAAAATATTTTTAAAAATTTTACATTAATTAATTAAATGTTTCTCAATTATTGTACATCTGTGAAATATAAATTGGTAGTCAAAGAGTTAAACTATATTTTTCAAAAATCGCAAGTCGAATTTTCTTCCATGAGTTTCAGAGTATTTGTACACATCCGACTGAAAATTAATAAAAAATTATAACATGGACGCGTGCTTCAATTTATATTTAAGGGGATATTTTTTTATGCAGCTAATAGATCGATTTTTTTATTTCATTTTATATTCGATTCTCTGTTAAACTATATTTTTTCAAAGCCGTAACTCGAAAGTCGATTTCCTTCCATGAGTTTCAGCCGCCCAAAGAAAATAACCGGATGGGCATTCAGGTGCGCGCTCAAACTTTGATTGCCTTTTCCTAGAAATAACTTATACTTTTATTGTTTAATTTCTCCGATTCCAGCTAACCTATCGACTTCGCTGCTTTGGAATTTTGTTTCCTGTACTTGTTCCCATGGCTGGATACATTTCTAAATAAAATTTACTATTTTTTAGCTACACAAAATGGAACTTTTATTTCCTAAAGCTTCTAACTTTTTTTTATAGACTTGATTCCAGTTCGTCATAACTTTATTGAAAGTGATTATAATTCTAATGCCATTTTGTTGGATGGTTACTGACGGCGCTAGCTTTAGTCAGTGCTTTAATAAACAATGTTTGTCGGAGCCACCGACCTCAAAAAAAGCTGACAAAATTCGAAAATCTTCTCAAAACTTCAATGGAAATATTGCAAAAGTAATGAAGTTTCTAAAAAAATCTTTAAAAAATGTTTAAAATGGACCAAAAAAAAAAAACTATATCCCCTTAAGAAGGTCGCTTTTTGAAATGTTCATTTGGAATAAATAAATATTCAATGAAGAAAAGTTTACAGTGTTTTTATTGAATTATTTAATTATCTCCACGTACCTCGCTTACAATTATTCCTAAACAAAACTTTATTTTTTGATTATTTTAATCTCTATTTAATAAATCCATTTTATTACAATTTTTTCCGCTACGTTTAGGTATATCTCAGAATTTCCTTTCAGATCTAAATTTTCCTGCTAACAAAATGTTTGCTGCAGGTAGAACTGTTTTTAAGGAATTCTTACCATGTTTATAGGCTGGTATACATATACGAGATAATATAAACAATTGTTATATGTGTACTTTTTTGACTAGAGTTGTTCTTCTATTTAGGTTTTCTATGAGATTTACGGACTTCCTGGTTGATTGTTAATTGGCTCTTCGATGTTCTGTAAGTTGGCAATTGAATAAATACATAATTTTGTAAGGACGCTTAAAAATCCAGGAATTGACACATGTTGTTTTTCAAAGATCGTCCAATATCCTTTTTACTTTCCCCGGACCCCTGTCCAAGGGAAAGTATTGTGATCGTGAAAATTTTCGAACCGCCAATTTGTGTGTGTCTGTGTGTTTCCGCTACAGCGCATAAACGGCTGAATGTATTAAGCCCAAACTTTATATCTAAGCTTTATATAACAGTGGAATGATCTGAAAAGCTTTTTGTTAGAATCAAAACTCATTAAGTGCAACTTTACTCTTAGCAATTTTTCATTTTTTAATTCGGATAGAAAAATGTTTCAAATAAAAGTTTTAGATCTTGGAAAATAAATAATTTCTGTTATAAAACTTTTATTGTAGGACCTCCGGTTTTCATTTTATAAGCGAAAGAATTTCGTTTTCCTGATAAATTCCCTTAGAGATTTTAATAATTATTTTTATGACAAATAAAAAGTGTCAGCACGTCAGCTCATTCGCAAAGTTTGAAAAAATGAAGAAGAGTGTGGAGAAATCATTTTAACACATTGTAAGGCAATTATAATATTCTTCTAAATACTCGGTTTTAACTTTGAAAAACAACAATCATTTTTTTCTATTAATCATTTTGCTTTCCTATTAAATTTTCAATCAGAAACTTATTTGACCGTATTCACCGGGGAAAGTACCATGATGGACACATCACCATTTTTTTGCAATATTACAATATTCAGTTTTCTAATTCTGATTCACTCTTTTGTAATGCCATGGTATACAATTCATATTTTTTTTGTATTAATTGCTTAAAATAGCAATATTAACTGAGTCGTAGAATTATATAATTAGCCAATTTATAGTCAAAGGAAAGGTTTTTTTGTTCAATCCGTTTCTATTAAATTTTATTCGATTAGAATACATTTATTAATCCTTAAGTATATTCAGTTTTCTAAATCTGATTCACTCATTAGTAATGATTAGTGTTGGGCAAAATCGAGTAATATTAGTAATCGAGTATTTCTAAATAAGCAATTTTCAATAAATAAAGTCAATAAGTAACAATAAATTGATATTTTTAATCAAATAGGGAAAAATACTGATAGTAATAGAATATGTTACATTAATGGAATTGTCATACAATTAATTTTGCAGTAACAAAATAAATAGACTTTGCCCACCTCTAGTAATAATTTCAATAATCGAATGAATTAATGCCATGGCATACAAGTTTCTTTATTCATTGCTATTGTAAATATGAACTCAGTCATAAAATTATATAATTAGCCAATTTATAGTCAAAAGAAGCCTTGTTTATTCAGTCCGTTTAATCATAGCCCCTATTAAATTTCATTTGAATAGAATACATTTATTAATCATTAAGTTTAATAATTACACGATGCTCGGATAATTCAGAAGAATTATATAATAATTCCTTAAACTTTTTTTACAAGTTCTTATTAATATATTTTTTTGCTAGTATGTAAAGTTTTATTGATTTTTTATTGATAAAGAAGTAAAATAATTTACAAAAGGCTGAAAGACCTCCGGTCGATAGCCGATTCATCATCTACAGAATATAATTCTAATTTTTGTATATTATTGTACATACATATACACATTTGAATAAAGATGGTTAGTTAGTTAATTTACAAATTCAAACGAATTCTTTACCATTTTTTTTACAATTCGGATCTTTGTAAACATAACTTCCTACAATGTTTGTTTATAAACATCCGAATTTAAAAAAAAAAGAATTTATTTTCGTGTTATATAAAAAAATATCTTGGGTTAATAGAGAGAAAGAGAGAAGGAGCATTATCATTATTACCAGACTTATACAGAGTATTATAAAAATATATTTGTATTTGTTTACAGCGCTTGTAAACAGTTGTCTGTAATGGGCTATCAACCATATCTTTTTGCCCTTTTGTTTTTGTTGTTTTGAAAGTTAACAATGTTAGAGGACTGAGTTTAATAAAGTAAAGTAATCAAATTTTGTTAATGGGAATTTTGGGAATGTATATTTATTTCCAAATAAATATTTATAATTGAATGCAAACAAAACATTTAAGATTGGTGGTCTTTTAAAGATTTTTTCGTTTTTGAAATATAGTTTTAATTGATGGTTTTTATAGGAAAAGTTATTCAGATGAGGCTAAAATCCTGAAACGCGTGTATATATAGATAAAAACTAGTGTTGGGCAAAATCGAATAATATTAGTAATCGAGTATTACTAAATGTGTCATTTTAAGTATTCAAAACGAAAAAGTAACTTCAAATTTATGTTTATTAATAAATGGGTAGTTATTTTTGATATTTTTATAATAAGTAACATTCATAAAATTATAATATACTTAATTTAGAAATAATAAAAGATCGACTTTGCCCATCACTAATAAAAACTATCTGTATGCACATCTTTATTCAGACTCTACAGATAATTATAACAATATGAATAATTACAATACGTATAGGTGTTTGTCTGTTCTATCGACCAGAGGTCTTTCTGCCCAGACTATCTATTAATATATATTTTGTTATTTTAATTAAAAGCAAATTTAATCATTGATGAATATAAATCGGCAGGTAGGTTTTAGCCATCCTAAAATATATAATTTATATTAAACGAGCGTTAAGTATAAATATCAGGGGGGCGGTTTTAGTTGAAATTCGGTTTCATGTGTGTACGTACGCGCGCGTGTGTGTATTGAATGTTTGAGGTATCGCGATAAATTTAATAATTTACAGCCGCCGTGCCCGCCGGCTATTTCGTTAATGTTTAATCAAACACAAAACTCGCATTATGCATGATTAAAATATGGCGGTGTGCGGCGATGGCGGTGGATGTTTAATTGTTGATAAATATAATATCTGCATGGAATGAATGTCCGCGTGTGCGGTCGCAGAACGGCCGCAATTTAAAATAAATTAATAGTTTCGGATCTGTTTACACGACCGCCGTTTTCAACCCCGAAACTCGCGTGTTTTATCGCTATCTATTTTCCAGCTTTACATAATTTAAATGATAATTACTTGTGTGTGTACCTTTGACAATTATATTATATTTAATCCACCAACAAAGGTGGTTGCTGTGTTTTGTTCTACGCGTCTAATCGATATCGTTTCATTGTTTGCGTTTATTCCAGAAAGATTTTTTTCATACTATCTTGTCGAAATGTAAATAATGTTAACCTGTTTGTTTTTTTAACAAATTTCTGTTTCATATGGTATGCCGGATAAGGTATGTAAAACTTGCGCTTCAACTATTAATTCCCGAAGCATTTTGAAATGAATGAATGAAATGCTAATCCTTTTTGGAAATATTTTAATACTCCAATAAATTAGATTTATTACCATTTTTATCAAATTGCTTTAGCATTATTAAAGTTTCAACAATAAACAATCCATTTATTAATGTTATTTTAGTATACATATGTGATTCGATAAAAATATTTAGAAATTTTATTCATTTTATCACCCACATTTCACACGTTAAAAATTTCAATAATTTTATTATTCACAACAATTATACATCTTTATTTAGACAGAAACACGATATATTCACAAAATTGCCACACATTTTAATTTTGGCCTGTGATACCATCTTTCTGCACTGTTTTGAATATATGGTGATGAGAAATGAATGGAGAAAGAATTTATAGTGGTTTTACCTCCGACGAACATTTAATGACTGATTAAAAAAAAACATTTTTAGCAACATTTAACGACATTTTCATGTTGGTGAAACATTACTAAAATGTGTGCTCAGTACTCAGTTGTTTACTTGTTTTTAAAATTGTATTTCATTATCGGTAAGAAGTCATATCTTCCCCAAAAATTATTTCAATCTACGCGCCTGCTCAGATTATGTATGTTTTGTCACACCTATTCTATTCTATATAGTTAGTTACACGTGTAGTAATTTATTATCGATTTACAATTTCCATCCACCTTGACAGGATTTTTAATACCCTCGACCTCGCTCCAGGTTTTAAATTAATACAATGATTTTTAATTCCGATTGCTATACCTAGAAATAGGATGATAGTACTAGATTAGGATGAGCCTGGAGTGTGCGTTACCTATTTTTATCAATAAAGTGAGTATTTCGCAAACGCTCCACATGCTTGTATTTTTTTTTTCTCAACACCAAACGCACGACCTTCTACCACACCACGTCCTAGCCCCTCGAGCCTCACTTATCTCAACCTATAGCTTCTGAGTCATTCGCTCAGCGCTCACATGCAAGTAAGTCTAGAGAACATTCGCACATGGAAGCTTAGAAATATAAACATTGGGTGTATGCGTGTGAGAGAGTGTATCGGCTATCAACACGGATCGCTGAGAGTGTGTGAGAGTTTAGTTGGTCAGCTGAAATGTGTTGGTGTGAGCGACACTAGAGCAAACAGCTGATTCGGAAATGGTGGTAGGAGCGCGCACACACATGCACGTTGAAACGAGTTCCTTTGTTTCAAGGCGCCTAGGCACGAGGTGCTGGGAAACGGTTTGGTTCACGTACTCGGTGGAAAAATGTCTGAAAGGAACTGTGTACTTTGTTTTGGTGAAGAGTATTTTTGATGTTCGAGAAATACAACCAACAATTAATCTGTTGTTTTTATCAACAGTATTCAACTATATAGAGTAGTAATTCTCAAAATAAACGTCACAAGTAAGTTTAGTAGAAAGGGATAGCTATATTGTTTTGGCAACCACTAACTCGTATTACAAAAATATGTATTTCATAATTGTTTAAAAGAAAAACAATTATTAATATGATTTTAATTCATCTAACGTAATTGCAGAATGTTTTAAGATTACTTTACTTTTCGTACAATATTGTCCAGTGACTAGGACAATCAATTGTTCCTATTTACTTAGTCAAGTAATCTTAAAACATAGTGCAATTAGATGCATTAAAATCATTTTAACAATTGGCTTTTAATTATGAAATACATCATATTGTCATCGTAAACATTTTCGAATCGACAATTTTAACGGATATGCACGTTTTGAGATTCCCTGAGTCCATTTTAAATAAAGTACCGTGATGGACATCATCGTCAACATCACATTTTTAATTAGTAGCAAAAATGTGTGCAATGAAAATTTCAGAGATTTCACTAAATTATATATTCAAATTATTTTATATTCATTACCTATTATTAATTTCCTTTTCTAACAAGTAGTAGTGAATTGTGATAAGCCACATCAATTAGTCATTTTCTTAAAATTGTGACTGATATTTTTGTTATTGACATTTAAAATATGTAAGTAAATATTCATATTAGTAAATCCCAGAGACAGACTCTTTTTTAATCGAATATTTCTACTTTACTGAATAGGAATTTAGTACTTTAACATTTTACAGTTTTCCACTTATTGTTCAGAGGGTTCAGGTTAAATTTATAAAGCTTGTTTCATTTAAATTTGGTTTAATCGGTTCTTACATGAATGTACTACAAGTTTAAAAAATGGACACATTTAAGCAGAGACGGACGGTTTATAGTTAACAGATGAGATTACTGCATTGTATATCTAAATGGATATTCTGGCCATACACATTTTTTGTATTTCTCCGAAAATGATCGCCTGACCGAAACTAGTCAGAATAAACAAAATAAAAAAGTAAGACAATAAGCAAATATTTAATTTAAACAATATACTACATACAGTGTTAATCATGTCTTACCTGGTATTAGATGTGAGAAACGTGATTAGTTTAATAATATTCCATATTAACAATAATATAAGAGGGTTAAACCATTAACGACCCGTGGTTATTTTTTTGCAAAGTAAGGGCACATTGTTATTAATATAATATTTATGGAATTGCCAAATGATAAATGAGAATGTAGTTCGAGAAAAAAAACTGCTATTAATGTTTAAATGAATACGAATAAGCTCAAAAAATTATTCAGACTTACGATATATACAGTGGTTATATGCATATTAAAATTAACTTTAATGAAAAATATTATTTAATAATACAATATAACCGAGAAATTTTCTTCTCTAGAGTGCATTGATTTATTTATTTTATATTTTGTTGCCACCAGTAAATAAATATAAATAAAACGTCATATATGTCATTATTTATCAAATCAATAAAAATGAACATACAGTTTTCCTTGCCGAAAGCTATTTCCGAAATGGACAAAGAGAGAAAACCTATAATGAACGTATTTCTCTCCAACCGTGAGTAATTCCCCGCTACATTTCCCGCCATTGCAGTTTCCGACGATTAACGGCATGCTATTCAAGAATGTGTTCTAACATTTCGTGAAACACGAGTTGTAGATAAAAGACTTAGCAGTGCAAACCAACGAAACACACACGTGAAAATGTCGCAAACATTGAGGAACGAACGGCTTCTTTGGCGAATGTAAATCATTCGCCAAAAAAAAAAAGAGACAAAGAGAGAAAACCTATAATGAACGTATTTCTCTCCAACCGTGAGTAATTCCCCGCTACATTTCTCGCCATTGCAGTTTTCGACGATTAACGGCATACTATTCAAGAATGTGTTCTAACATTTCGTGAAACACGAGTTGTAGATAAACGGCTTAGCGGTGCAGACCAACGAAACGCACTCGTGAAAATGTCGCAAACATTGAGGAGCGAACGGCTTTTTTGGCCAAAAAAAACAAGAAGGTTTTCACAGCAAGTAGACCTTTCATATGGAATATGCCAATCATTTTTTTTAAAGTCCTTAAAATACAAGCTTCATTGTCTACAAGATCTCCATTTACTACGGTTTGGGTAATCGAGAACCCAAACCGTATTAATTATTGTTCCGTAATATTTCGTTTTTCTTTAAAGAAGAAAAGTTATCGATCATGTGGAATATTATATCTAGTGATCTATCGCACCCTTAACCCATTAACACCCATGCATAGATCACTAGATAATTATCAGTAGTCACTAATTCGTATTGCATTGATATCCAAGTCAACAAACAGTAATGTATTATACATCAACGTAATTTTAAAACATACAATATTTTCACCAGATCAATTAAAAATCGTTTTAGAAATTGTTAAAAAAAAAACAAATCTGAATACCGATTAAGATGTGTCATATTTATGTCGATTTTTAATCTATATTTTTGGTAACGCTCTGAAAATTTCATGGATTTCTACATTAAAATAACTTGAAATTCATTGCCTATCGATCTCATGATATTTTACAATATTATTTTCTAACAAGAACCAGTGAATTGGCGTAGTAGGCAATGATAGACTCTTATTATAAAATTTTGATTAATATTTTTTCTCTTAACATAAAAAATATAAGAACATATTTGTACTATTAAATCCTAAAGATTCTCTATTTATTAAATTCATTGTTTTCATTTTTCCGTATTGCTGTCTTTTCCTACTTAAGCGCATCCTTAATAAGAAACACGTACCGGTTGTCCCAAAACAAAAGAAATAACCCGTGACTTTTTTTGTATTTGAATACCTAGTACAATTATTAGCTTAACAAAAATATTTTTAGATGAGCAATGGAACTGCTTTCCAACTGATTAAATTTCATTTCCAAAATATTTTATTGCCGTAATAAATTTTAAAACATATTAACTCTAATTGATTGAGTTAATATTCATAAATATATCTATAAATCCTTTGATAATAAAAACGAGTATATTGGGATGTGTTTTAAAAATGGATTCAAGATTTCACCAATATAATTATAAATTCGTTGCATATTTGGACCACATGGATGAACATTACGACACCAGTAATAAATCCTTTAGAAAACACGCCCTAAACATGGCCCACATCGAGATGTGAAGAATGGTTCTAGTTTTCCAAATACCAATCCACACTTGGAGCAAAATACGAAACAGGTCTCTCGTTTCACACGTTCCCGCTTTTTGCGCCCGGAGAGTTTTCTTTTGTGAAATCGCCAATAGCCACATGTGTTCACCCCATTAAATTTTTATTTGGGCCCATAAAAACCTTATGCAAATCAAAAAATTCTGAGAATAAAAACAACCAAGCGAAATATTTTCGAGGTAACCAACTCCCGGGACAAATAATGAAGCAATATGTGCTTTACATGTGGACGCCGTGTGTGCAGGCATGCCCGTTTCAAATTCAATATTTACTGGTCGCCATTTGTTGCCGCTCGCTTTTTTTCTCCTCTTTTCGTTACCTTCTTCAGTCGCATTGTGCTAATGCTGAGCGGCGCCTTTCATCTCGGTCGATGATAAACGCTTTTTTTCCTGTGCGAAGCGGTTCAATGCCACGTGGGCCAACAATAAACAATACGCCTGAGTCGATAAGGCCGGCTGATATGACGATATAAAATGAGCTTTATCTGATTTCGATAAAATATTTGTACGGTATAAACAAATACATCAGTGGTTATCTAAAGAATTGTGAAAAGTCTCTGATTTTTATGGCACTTATATATTATAATTTTAGTTCAATAACACTAAACATTTTGAGATACGTTTCTTTTTTTAAGTTAAATTTATTTATACAGGGTGGCCCATTTGAATTCATCCAGTGATATCTCGACAAATATTCATTGTACAAAAAATGTTTCGGACAAAAGTTTAATGATTTCGAGGGAGTCATCCAATGCTGTAAAAAATGTTTACTGTCACCAAATAGTGACACATAATCCATAACATGTCACTAATTTGTGGCGGGGAGTCAATAGTCCATATTTTTTGGAAAATGGGGCTGGATAAGCAGTTATTGCTACTGCGATATGATAAATGAGCGTTGAATATCTAAGTTGGATACAATTGCTATGGAGAGCACGTGATTTCAACAAAATGTAACATGTCATACAACCCGTGAAATAATTCAATTATTGCATGAGAGATTTTCTGGTTGTGCACTTTCTTGTTTCACAAATAGGAATTATTTCCTCAGATTGTATAATTTTAACTTTATTGTATTTATTATAAGGGGTTATTGGAAGTCGAAGATCAATATTAACAAGTCTATATACACAACTGGATTGAAAATATAAATTTCTTGTTTCGAAAACGACATTCAACCACATTTATGTGAAAAGGGCATCGAAATTTTCGACGAAAGATTACGTACGAGCCTGCAAAGCTGCGGAGGTCATTTTCCCCGATACACTATTCCATGTATAACTCTATCTTCTGTATAGGATACGGTAGGAAAATTTCTCAAATTTGAAAGCGGTATAAAAAAATATTTTCAGAGATTAGTAAAATCTGGTTATTCTTTAAATGTGGATTCAAGAGAGCTTTAGCCTAGGTTTTTAAAATTAAATCGTCTAAATGGTGACCTAAATAAGCAACGCACATTTGGAGCTGTTTATGGATTTCTATTTCTCTTGAATACAGTTCTTTCAATTTATTCTGGAATGACAGTCTTTAGTTCATCCAAGGACCGAGGATGGTGTTTGAATAATTTGACTCTGAGAAAATAGTCATACGGAATTAAATCAGGTGAGTGCGCTGTCTTCAAAATTGTCCCCTGCAAATTTTGGCATGGAGTACGTGCTGTGCGAGCAGTAGCTCCATCTGCAAGTAATCTTCAATTTTTGGTCGCAAGAAATTCTCCAACTCGTCTCAGTATCAATAGGAATTCATTTTAACTTCGAAAAAGTAAAATGATTTTTATTGAAGTTCATGGTTTTCAGGTACTTTTGAGCAAAATTCTTTAAACTTCTTCTTAAATATCCTATTCATCCAAGAACCTAGGATGTTTGAAAAGTTTTGAGAAAAAAAGTCATACGGATTTAAATCAGATGCGGTTACGAAATTGTTTTTGCATAATTTGTCGTTGGTGACGTGCTGTGTGAGTAGTAGCTCCAACCTGCTAAAACAGTTTTTTAAAGTAATTTTCAATTTTCGGACACAAGAAAATATGCAAATGTCTCAGTTTCTATTGGAATTCACTTTAATAATAGCTCCAACTTCTTCGAAAAAGTAAAATGATGCTTCCATCATGTCTCAGTTTCGACTAGATTTCACTTTAACATTAGCTCCATCTTCTTCGAGAAAGTACCATCTAATGATGCTTCTGTTCATGATTTCTTTTCAAGAGTAATGACTCTTCAGTAAAATTCGTTCAATTTCTTCTTGACTGACCGCCTATAGTTCATCGAAGAAGCAAGGACGATATTCTAAAACCTCGGCTTTGGAAAAAAGGTACACGGCCACCGAATTCACCTGATAAATCAGGTGGAAGACGTGCTGCGTGAGCAGTGGCTCCATTCTGCTGAAACCAGAAGTTCTGCAAGTAATCTTTAATTTTCGGACGCAAGAAATTCTCCAACATGTCTCAGTTGCGACTGGAGCAGTAGCTCCATCCTGTTGGAACAGTGATACCTTTGGAAGAAATAGAACACTAAACGATCACTTTTGGACCTTGAAGAGGTCGTCTATGAAGTTGTCGAAGGTTTTCAGCAGCCAGTACCGAAAATGTTGTTTATTCACTGCATCAGTAAGATGAAAGTGTGCGTCGTCGCTAAATTTAGCTAGATTTGAAAATCTCGGCTTTGAGAAAATAGTCATATGAACTTGAACCAGATGATTGCTGTGGCTATGAAATTGTCTGCTAAAAAATGGCGTAGACGACATGCTGTGTGAGCAGTAGCTTCCTCCAGCTGAAACCAGAAGTTCTGCAGGAAATGTTTAGTTTTTGGACGCAAGAAATTCTCTAATATATCTCAGTATCGACTGGAAGTCACTTTAACAGTAACCACATCTTCTTCGAAAAATTACTTGTCCAATGATGTTTATGGAAGAGATAGCGTATTAAATAGTTACTTTAGGATTGTGAAGATGTCGTTTCGATCTCAGTGAGCGGCTCTATCGTTTTGATTAATGATCGAGCCCATCGGCTCGATCTTTCTGATGAGTTCGAACGGTTCGTTACTTCAATTGATCGATCATTGAGATGATCTATCTTGCCCTTCACTAGTTTTTAGCAGCCAATACAGAAATAAAATTTCGTTTAATCACTGCGCCAGAAAAATGAAAATAATGTGACTTGTCGCTACTCCACACAATAACAGTTATTTTTTAAAGTTGCCATCAACTACGTCCGAAAGCTAAACATTTCCTGCAGAATTACTGATTTCAGCAGGAGGAAACTACTGCTCACACAGCATGTAGTCTATGCCATTTTTTTGCAGCAGTCAATTCGTAGCCACAGCATTCACTTCGTTTAAATTCATATGATTATTTTCTCATAACCAAGATTTTCAAATCTAACTAAATTTAGCGATGAAGCAGATTGTCATATTTCTGATGCAGCGAATAAACATTTTCGGCACTGACTGCTGTAAACCTTCGACAACTTCACGGACCAAAAGTGACCGTTGATTGGCAACTGAAAACTACATTATGTACACTAGTTTATAAGACGCAGGGAAATGTGGGAGTTATTTCTGCCGTACCTTATAGTTTTTTTTTTTCAGCAAAAGAAAAATAATACAATTGAAAAATAAACTTAACAAAAATTTAGATTAATCACAAAAAGCTTATGTAAATTTTGAGATACCCTGCTAATATGTATTGAATATTAAAGAAATGGTCATAAGAATAAGCTTTTATTATTAATGGTTGAAATTTCTACTTCATTTTTTTTTTAATTAAAATATTAATTCTTTTGGTATAAAACCTTATTAAAATCTCTCTTTTTTATAATATGGTATCCTGATTTCGAAGACCAAAAAGATAATGTTAAGGTTCATGTTACCAATATCATCCAAAAAAAGAACCTTTCATTTTGCTCCGGTGAAAGGGTTCCACTTAAATACAGGAAAAAATGAAAACTCGTTTAGTCAGAGAAAACGAAAAAGAATCGAGACGATTAAGGAATTGACATTTATATTTAAGCCTCGCGCGTTGCTCGACATTTGGGTTAAGGCGAGAGAATTTCCTGCAAAAGTAAAAGATCCGCGATCGGTGTCAAGTGCGCGGCTCCGGCTCCCGATCCAAATATTTATTAATAAATAACACCGCGCCGAGGAGAAAAAGCCATACCTTCCTTTCTTCTCCTCGCGCCGTCGGAGCCGACGTTTTCAAGGTGGTCGGAGGTGCACAAATACAAATCCATCTTTTGTGCTGAATCGCACGGGGAACGAGCGCGCGAAAGTGGCCCTTTACAAAAAAAGGTAACCCCCCTGTTATTAGGAGAACCGCTAGGTGTAGAGAAACGGGCGGGCCAGACGGCTTTTGTTTTTTTTTTTTGCTCTCGTTCTCACTTAGACTAATTAAAGATTTGGACTTTTGAAAAGTGAAATGAAACAAGGATGGGGATCACAATGGAGGTGTGCTGTGGGAGAGTGGAGGGATTCGAGAGAGGAAAACAACAAAAAAAAAAAACGCGGAGGGTCTTTCTTTGGAGTCGCAAGGGGCAACAACCTGCTCCGGCGGTGGTCGAAAACAAAAGCGGGGACACCTTCACGTTTTGCACTATAATGCTGTAATTTGATTCCGAACGAAATTGAGAATTCATTTTTTGTTCGCACGTATACATTTTTTTGTTTAATTAAATTCTACGAATGCATTTTTTATTTATTTTCAAAGCTACGTGAAATTGTTATACATTGTATAAGAAGAAAACTGAATAAGTAAATGGAAAATCTACCTCGAAGAGAATGCCTTTAAAATACAAATAAAAATTAAATATATATATATATATATATATATACAAATATCTTTATTCAATTATATTACAATTACATTTTTACAAACACTGAGTACATACATTAAAATAAAGGTTTGTTTGTCCTGGGCCATCGACAGGAGGTCTTTCTGTCAAAAAAAGCATTATTTATTTATTTAATGGATTTACCTTCTTACAAATCTACAATATAATTAATAATATTTATGTATAGTGGATTGTAGAGTAAAAATAAATAATAACAAGGAAACAAAATAATTGGCACCGTACTGTGCCTTGCTTAGATTAATGAAACTAATGCTACCTAATATGATAAATGAGCAAAATTTAACATATATAAATGAATAAATGCTTAATTATATACACGTTATCGTATTAGAGAAAAAAAGAAAAGAAAAATACAAAGAAAGTAAAAACAGTGTTATCGTGATTAACAATTTAATTATTAAATAGTTACTTGTATGCCAAGGCCGTAATGTGGAACTATAGTGATCTCGGAGGAATATAATGGCTGGGGCCTCAGCAACAACATCGAGGACACTAAAGTTCATGGATTTTAGTCATTCAATTATGTCAAACATAATTAAATTTGTGCATATCTCATAATGGTAATACTTATTACGCTGCACACTTGGATATTCAAATTTGGCGAAGAAAGTACATTAGAAATTCTCCAAATTATAATAAGATGTGAAAGTTACCATTTTCCTGTATAAATTATATATATACGGTTTGAAAATGTTCCCTCGATTACAACGTTATAAAGGAAAATTATTTATTTTGAAACAAAAGAAAAACATATGTGAGATACTATTTCGAAGAAATACAATATGGAACATATAGATTCATTTTGAAACAAATCTTCAATACAAAAAATATTACTTTGCAGATTTCTAACTGGCCGAAAAATGACTTTGCGTTTCTGAGAGACCAGTCTGAGAAGTAAATCAAGTCCCGAAATTCAATTTCTACACTTGTAATGAGCCCGTGAAGTAGTAACTTCATAAATAGTTGCATAAAAACATTGTTTTTTTACTAATATATAAGGTGAAATGAGGTAGAGCAATATATGATCAAGTAAAACCATTTTATGTAAAATAATTGCTGCCCTGGTATTGAACTCGTTTCTGGAAATACATGATTAACAATCAATGAACACTCTAGAATATTCCGTCGAGCGTGCGACGGTAAGCATGACGTCATGGAAAGTTCTGGAAAATTCAAGAAGCAAACGTCTACACGCTATATAAGCACGTGTTAGCGGGATGTCTATCACGAACGTCTGAGTGTTTAACATCTATTTATAAATAAATAGTGATAGTGTAATGTTAATAAATGTGTTAAGTGTATTGTAAATAAATAAATAGACATTGTTTTACTTATTTCCGAGTCTGATTAAACCCGATTTCGTAACAAATCTTTTGGTTTTCGATAATTATACGCAAAATAGTAGTAAGTAATCGCAACAAATTTTATTTTTATTTGTAAAGTATTATTTTTTACAATCATTTCAATTTATAATCTATTGTTGAATTGAGTTTAATTATTAGCAAGAACTTTCTTTAAATTCAAAAGACATTTTCGAAAATTCATTATTATCCATCCCATGTAATAGCCCATTCCTTCTTTGTATTATTCCACACATGATACTTCATTTCAATGATTATTATTGAAAGTGTATATTCCGAGTTTTATTGTTCGTTTTCTTTTTGTTTGTTAAAAATTCACGGCACAATAAGAAAAACCTCTGGGTGTGTACACCATAAAAAAATTGTGATTGTTCGAGAAAAATCGTGCAGTGTCAAAAACATTAGTGGGTACGTGAGAAAGGATGTTAAAAATGAAGTGCTCTTTGTTTCACATGTTAATAATCCAGGATGACATCATTCTTTACCTCAATCCGTTAAATACAATAGTTCACGCAGTTTGAACAAATGGATTTGCTGCGGTTAAATAAATATTAACAAATTTGTTTTTTTTATATAATAAACTTTTAACTATTGTTACTCTGCTTAATTTTGTTACCAATAAAAAATAATAACAATTTTTTATTGAAAATATTTTACCAATTTAACATACTTTTAATGCGTCTTGGCGGCCAACCTCTTGTCTCTCTTCTCAGCAATGCTGAGTTTCACACCCTTTCCGCGTGGGAGCGATAAGAAGGCCTTGGCACCCTTGCCAATGATGAATACGTTGTTTAACCCAGTAGCAAAAGCTGAGTATATGATATAAATATTTGTAACTAATAACATAACTTATATTCTTTACCTGAAAAGCTATAGCTTAGCGAATAAACAAAATGCACTGAAATACAATAGTTGAAAATCAGAAGTGTATAATCTAAAAAAAATATTTAACAATTCCTTAAATCAATATTCTTAAATTTTTTAAATTATTTGAAATAATACTTGTGAAAATACACAATTCTGTTTTTATTTTATTAATAAAAATATTTAAATTGGCATGAATAATTACACTTTTTACCACGATAATTGTTTTGGCATCTTTGAATAAATGTGTAGTGTGGAAGGAGAAAACAATTAATATTTAAGAATACTTGAATATTAAATTTTAATTATTTATTACTCTTTCGGTTGCACACTACATGTATATTCAATGATGCCAAAACAATAATCGCAGTTAAAAATTTAATTATTCGTGAGAAAATTCTAACACAATATAAACGTAACCTTTTCAGAATATCAATATTTCAAGAAATATTGCACATTGTTTTCGAATAACTTCCAAACGCTTGAATGTTCATTTGTGTGTGTCGTGTAAGAACTTTCCGAGCCGAAATCCATTGTCCTCAATATTCGAATCACCATCGGAAAGTAATTAATGATTTCGGGCCCTTTGTGTAGTCGAGGGTTCCGACTTGGTCCCGAAATACCATGACGATGCAGGGGGTTCTTTCAACACGATGCTTTTTCTGGCGAGAGTCAAAATCATTTCAAGATTGGTTTCCATAAAATTCCGAGCTATTTCGTAAAGGAAAAGTAAAATTCAGTATATATCTATTTAAATTGCAGCTTAGACTGTGATACAAAATAACGTACAGGTTAAACTTCACATTTCCCTTACAGAATAGCTCCGATTAACTGAATGTTATTGACTAAGGCTGGAAAAAATAAACATCAATGATTGAGAATAAAGAAATGATATAGTGTAGTGTCTCTCGTTTTATTATACTCAATATATATTTCGGAAACTGTGTTTCCATCTTCAGTAGTGTTATGGGGTTATAATTTATCCATATTTATTATTATAGTAATTTTTTTTTACAATTATATGAAAATAATTTTAGAAGGGTATTAATTTAAAAAAAATCCTGGTGTGAGTTATGTGAAGATTAATGAATTTAATAAATAAAAATACTGTACGCTATTCTTCGAAATATTTGTTTTATTCAAATGACATTTCGAACACGTATTTCTTCCTACTTTTTCATTTTTTACAAAATATATTTTAGTAAGGAAGTTTCCATCCGCGATATTCAAGTTTAATTTCGTTTAAATTAAATAATTAAACTACAAGAATGGAGAAATATATTTCCAATCTTGAATGAGCTTGCTGTGGAGACTTTTTTTAAAATTAACCTACTAAATATATTTATTCGTGTAAATAAACTAATCTAGAGAATGTTAATATCCTAAACCCCCATACATCCACCAAACCCTAATGTTTTAAATCTTGTATGAGCCAGATTATTCATAATTTCAAAAAATAATTTCCCTTCTACTTTTTTTTTAAAGTTTTACTAAATATATTTCGGTAACGAAGTTTCCATCTGAAATATTCAAGTTTAATTTTAAATTGCGTTTCGGAAAAATATATAGCAAAAAAAACAGGATAATATTGATATTGAGAAGTGTCACCCATTCAATAATAAATTCCAATTTATTATTATTTATTAACTTTAGCTATTTAAAATTGGTTATTCAAAAATACTCGATTACTAAGATCACTCGATTTTGCCCAACACTATTAATTCATTTAATTTTTATAATCTAGTTGCAAATAATTTATTTTATACATATAAACAAATATATATCTTTATTACATTAATAATTCATTAAACCCAGATTAACATAAAAATTACAAAGTTGTTTTTATCAGTGAATCATATTTATAAGTAGTAATGTAAATATTTTTATTTTCAACGCTCGCCTTTTGAAAATACACAATTCTGTTTTTATTCTGTTAATAAAAATATTTGAATTGGCAATGTGGAAGGAACGCCGACAGGAATTAATGGTTTTGGGCGTGCGTGTGACGAAACAACTTTAACACGAATTTACATTTATTCATGGGAAAAAAGGAGGAAAACTGTCGAATTTAAAAGGTCCCGAACAATGCGAGCCATTAAACCGGAATGCCGTAAAAACACTTGAATTTTATTCCATCATTACTAGAGTTTCCATCTAATACAACACACGATTTAAATGTAAATAAAGTATTATTTGTTTTTTGTATAAATTTAGGAATTGGATTAATTAAACAATTAAACTACAAGAATGGAGAAATAGATTACTAATCTTAAATAAGCTTGTTGTGGAGACTTTTTTTAATTAACTAACTAAATATCTTTATTCGTAAATTGTAAATAAACGTGTGTTACGTTTCCTAAAATTATTTTAAAAAAATGCCACCAATCCTTCCTTACCTTAATCGGTTATCGTATGACTGAGATATCTTGAGAGTACCTAAGCCGCGGTGCAGTTTTGTGTACAGGATCATTCCAGTCTTCTTCACGATAGTTTACCAATCCTGAGAATGTCAAAATTCCAAACCTCCAATATAAACCTTAAATCCAAATGACCAATAATGGCAATTCATGCATTCATCTCTTCATTTCATGGTGATATTAGCGATAATACGTGTTTGTGTCGCACATTTGCAAAAGCAAAATTAGATCGGTAATCTATGTTTTACATATTGTTCAGGTTTCCTTTGTCTGCATTATCTTATTGTTTAAACAGAAATAAATTTAAATAAAAGAATTTGAAACTAATTAATAAATATTTCCTCTTTAGCTACTGTGATATTTTGACTTACATAAGTACTTTAAAGAAATGTTCAATAATGGACATTTATTTGCATATTATACATATTGTATAATGCAACAATTTTTGAATCGAAAATATTTAATTAAAAAAAAGTCATTGTTTTAAAGTACTTACGTAACGTAAGTCAAAATGTTACAGTAGCATAGAGGAAAAACGTATTAATTACTTTCAATTACTCATATTTAAATTTATATCTGTTTGAACAATAATATAATATGGACAAAGGAAACATGTACAATATGTAAAACATAAATTACCGATTTAATTTCGCTTTTGCGAATGTGCGACACAAACACGTATTCAATTTCGTGCCGGTTAAAATATTCAGCGATATCTGTGATACATAACATCTTTCGAATCACAGATAAATATTTCAATCGGCTCTAAATTGAATACATGTTTGTGCCGCGCATCCGCGCGAGCAAATTAAACGTGCTTATTTCGAGATTGATTTCGTGAGACCGCCAAGGATGTTTATCTTTCATTAATATAAATTAAATAATGAATAATTAATGCGGACGTGTCGGCCGTATTTTTCGTTCTCTCTTTCCATCACTACTGTTTTATTACTACTCGTTTTACTATTTACGTTTTGTTTAAACATTCAACGGGTCGAAACACCGGAATGAAAATAGACAATGAAGGAGTAATGGGAAAAAAAGTACTTCGTACTAATTAGAAACTTCAATATTTGAAGTGGGTATTATTTAATATTTATAGAGGATGTTAATTTTCTTCGCTAATAATTCTTGTATTGATGCAGAGAACAAAATTGAGGTTATTAAATAACAAATAATCAAATGAACAATGAAGTGATTAAAAAAAAAATAGAATGGATCCGACACCTGAAATGATAGGGTATAAGGATTCGAGAAAAAGAAAATGTATTAGACTAGACGAAAAGTTATTACACAAACGTTAGAGAAAATACTCTAAATTTGGTCTGATTTTTGTTATGAAATTCATTTAACAATTTTAGAATAGTTAGCAGAAAACATGCTGTTTTTTTTGTAAAATTTACTCGATTACATTCAACAATTTTTAACAAAAAACACATTCTAAATATGAACTGTTTTTTTTTTAATAAAGTTCACTCGAGGTTTTCGGAAGCTATGATTGATATTTATTTAAATCGCCTTTTAAAATTTTAATTCAATCACTTCAATAGGATTAATCATGATTTTCCGGGAAACTCCGATTTGCTTTCTAGGAAAACAGGAAATTCAATTTTCATTTATGAAATTTTGTTAAATAAATCGGTATACTCCTCGCCGTCGTGCAAATTCCAATTATTCGATTTGCGTTAATTAATCCGCAAATAATTTAATCTAATCGTCACTATCTGGGCGCTAATTGCCCAGATAAATCGGGCTAATTAAACCGAATTACCGTCGCGCGGATCGCCGGCCAACGACACTGCACCGTCGACACATTGCCTGTCGGTCCGTTTTTGTGCCGAAGGGGTGGCTCGGACGCCCGTCCCCCGAGCGGCCGCATTTTATATAAATTGTTCGGCGGCGGTGTGCGCGCCTATTGTTATTTTTGCGCTCCCACCGACGCGTACATATTGTTTCTGCTGTCAGAAGTTTTATAATAAAAGGCAAGAATTTCGGGGATTCTTTTGTGAGGGATGATTGCGTTTTGAAAAATAGCGGGGATTCTTTCGGCGCGAGTCACCCTACCCCCTCTAAGGGTTTTCTGTTATAAACGATACACCTTATTTTTCCCCGTTTTGAAAAAGAATAACAATTTATTATCAGCGTCGGCGAAAATAACTTAAATCACAAAACGCGGATTGTTTACGTATTTATCAACAACCAATTACTTTAGTTAAAATAAATTCCTTCTTATTTCCAGTATTATGACAATAAATATGTTTCTATAATTAAAATACATAGCTTTAAATTACATAATATCTATGCAAGGTATGGCGCAGAAATAAAATTATTATTAAAAAAAATCATATCCATTTCAAAAATGATTTTCACATCTGACACACAGTGAAACATGTAGCAATAAATTTCAATAATATTTTGCACTTTATTCTGACTATTTTTGGGTTGATAGACTTGACAATGGTTTAACAAACCACCGAAACTAGAAGGAATAATATTATATCTTCTTGAAACTGTGCCTAGAATTTTCTTAATAATCTTACGTTAATTGAAAATGTATGAGTGTTAGAAATATTATTTCCATACATATTCTTTTTCATAGATCCATGTTTAAAGCATTTGCTAATTAGACAAATTATATCTTGAAGATAGACTTATTTTTTGTTTTATTTTTTGCATTAAATATTTTCAATTCAAAAATGTTTGCATTATACAATATGTTATTGTTATGCAACAGCAAATGTCTATTATTAGACATTTGTTATAGTACTTATGTAAAGTAAGTCAAATTGTTACAGTAGCAAAAAGTAGAAATATTTTATTAATTATTTTCAAATTCTTTTTATTTAATGTATTTAAATAACTGTGATCAAGTGAATAAATCCCTTTTTTTATCACTAATCTGTGTTTTATTTGTTTTTAGTGTGTTGTTGTAAACATAAAGGTATATAATTAACCACTTACTTTTTTTTATTTTTTTATTGGTTAATTTTTAATAATTTATTCATATTTATTTTATATATTAATATAGATTTAAGTTCAGAAATTGAAAATTTACAAAAATGTTGTAAAGCACAAGCTTTCGTAATTCATCAGCTGATGGTTTAAGAATGAGACGAAAATGCGACAGCAAGTCCGAGTACTCTTTCTATCAGCCGTGGTTCGGTTGCTGCGGCTTTGCTTTTAGTCGCATTAGACGGTATCGACTCATTCGGAATCCCGCTGCAAAACTTTAAAACACATAATACGCTTTTGATAACTGGATAAAATTTGATGAAGCTCGGTTGGGAATGATTTAAATTGCAGTAGTTTTATTTTTTTCATCCTTCAATAGAACTGCAGCAAAATGTTCAACGTATTTGTAATACATACTACTACGAGATCAAAGAAAAGCAACATTTCAAATTTTCCAACCGGTCCACGCTCGTCTGTCTGTCTGTGTGTGTGTTTGTTGAAAATTCTTCCGAGAGACTACGCGGAAGTTATTCCTCCCTCTAACCGGATAGAGTACGCAGTAGAATTCCAGAGAGCGAAATGAAAACCGGCAAATCCCGAACGTAATAACTCGGGAAAGGCGGCGGGAGGAAAATCTCGAAAGTTTCCCATGGCTGCGGCGGCGGCGACGGTGGCGTCGCGCCCGCGGCACCAGCGCGCCGCTATCGATTTTATTATTAAAAATTTAATCTGCTTGAATTTTATATGGAGAGATACGTGTGGTGGGAGGAAATGAGGGGCGGGGGGCGTTCGCCCTCATTTATTATTTTATTTTTAATCGATGCGCCGAATTAGCGGCCCGCCCTGATTATCCCCAATTTATAGAAACGCCGCCTAGTTTCTGCATTATTCAGGGGAGCGCAGGGAGTCCGCCGGTGCGCAACTTAATTATTAAAAAACGAGCCCTCGATCCATACGAATAGAATCAATTATGAGTGTTTTTTTTTTAATACAATAAATAAATAAATTTAATGAATATCATATAGCAATACTAGTAATTATAATAGAAAATAGTTTTATTCATTCTTTCAGTTATTTAATTTCTATACAAATAAATGTTGATTTACATAAATTTGTAATTAAAATTAACATTCAATTTTAATCTGTTTTGTACAAATTATTTTGTAAGCATCAATATTTGTAGAAAACAATTTTCATAACAATATAAAAGGGAATTCATTCATTTGGTCACATTTATTTATTAAATGATTAATTAAATGAAACAGTAATTATTTTTCTCCACTGGATTTTCTCCACGCTAGATTTCGTTTTCTAGGTGGACATTTTCGATAGCTGTACTAAATTGTTTAGTACAGCTAGTATAGCACCTAGTGGACAGAATTTACATCTAGCGTTTGAAATAAACCAGTAAAAAAAACTGTTTCATATAATTAAATCAATCTTCACGTAACTCAAAACGATATGTCAGAGCTGTACTGATGAGAGATAAACCACGAAACACATATCTACAGATAGCCTTATATTACGATACGTTTTTTTTTGTTCTTTACATTAAATATTCCCGAATCAAAAATTATTGCTTTATACAATATATTATTGCTATGTACCTGTAAGTGTTCATTATGTAATTAAATATCTGGAGGGGTATAGGCCAGAGAAGTAGTTGTTTTACATTTGTTTTAAAATGCTTACGTAATGTAATTCTTTTTTTCCCTTTAGCTCTTGTGAGGTAATAATTAATTATTTTCAAATTCTTTATGTTTAATTTACAATTTTCATATTGTTTAAATTAGAATATCTGTGCGGCTATCGATCAGTTGTCTTTTCGCCTTTAATTTAGATTTTATTTATGAATTCACCATTCAATGTAACAAGCATATGCGTCAAAATCATACAGACATTTTTAATTGCGTTTTTTCTACATCTAAAATGTATTTCATATTATCAAATATATGTTGAAAGATTTAAATGAGAAATATATTTGAGACAAAATGAAACATATTCGACGTAAAGAGAAATATAATAGAAAAATTATCTAAATTAACCTTTGATCTTTAATTGAAAATATATTTCAAAACAAGTTGTATTCCATATTTATATTTTTGGATTGATTGATAGATGTGGCATTCAGCTGTTGAAAATACATATTCACTCTGTATAAATTAATTTTTATAAAGTATGTCGATGGAGGAATTCATTACTTTGTCATATATGATAAATGAGAATGTGAAAATTTAAAATTACTTATTATAATTTTCGTCATTTATTTTTTACTTTTCCTGGTTGTAAAAAAATCGCATCACTATTTTCAACGGAATAAATGACATTAAAATTATAATTGTTAGTCATACGAGTATTGTGAAGCTCTTAAAAACTTAGTTTTATTTTATCTTCTAGTCACAAGCATATGTTTTTCGCATTGTTTTTCCATTTCACAATATTGTTGTATATTTTTCGTTTGGTCTTAGTTTTATTTTGTCTCCTAGATACAAAAATATGTTTTCGCATTGTTTTTCTATTTCTAAGTTTTTCTATATTTTTCGTTTGGCCATAATATTATTTTGTCTCCTATATACATTTTTGTATATTTGTCGTTTGGTATGCCTACTTTTAAATTTTTAGGCAAAATTCTTAGCGATGAAAATTGACCACCATTATCCTAATATTCCACTTCCTTTTCTACACGCTCTTCCAACACTTCTTAACAATGAATAACGTCTTCTTTTTGTTACCGCCGTGAAGAAATCCTTGTCTTTTCCTGACTAATATGGAAATTGCCTGGCAATCAAGTTTCGGCAAACTATGGAGGATCGAATGGGCCTTGAGGTGTTTTTTGCGTAGAGGTCACACGACCAGGAACAGTAGGTGGAGGAGGGGAGATTACCATCGCGCACTCTCCTCGCCCAATTTCCTTCTTTAATAGTACCCGAAAATTTTTCTGACAGGCGACGCGGAACGATCCGTGCACGATATAGCTGTGTGCTAATAATGAGTTTTTAAATGTATGTAAAATAGTATAATGCTGAAATGAAAAGATTTACTGCTAGGAACGTGGTTGGTTATTAATTTCTATAGCTACACCAACTAGAGGATTGTTCATTTAAAGGGTTTGCGAAACCATATTTTTAGAGTACGATTTGTCGAATATTAAGGTCTATCCATTGATAGTACTATAAAAACATAGAATTTATTACTTATTTTAAAAAATATATACTTGTATATTAAAGTCAATGCCCGATGATGAATCATACCATACTTTGATACCACGGCCTTTTCCATAGACAAAAAACTGCAGCCCCTGGTTTCCATTGTGCATCGTACGGTCCTGACATTTGCATATATTTATAAATAATTGCAGAACCGTATCGAATCGATCTTTCTAATCTAGTTTGCAGCCGCCGTGATTAAAGGGTGTACGCGTGATCACGTATGCACCCTCTCCTTGCCCGTGGTGCCAGTGACCATCGATCGCGCCGTAATAGCTCTTCCCCACCACCACCGCCGCCGCTGCCGCCGCCACTCTCCGCTGATCTATTAAACAAAACCCATTCCTACCGCTGGATCTGAATATACACCAAAGGGGTGGATTAAGAGAACCCCCCTTGTTTATGAAACGTAACTAATAAAATTATGGAATTATTTCTTTCAAAAAGGGACATCTGTTTAAATATTGATGCAAACAATTTGCTGCAACGGTTAGGGAAATGTGATACGAGGAATAAAATAAAAAGTAATTAATTTTTCTATAAAATTCACGCGCTTTTATTAAATTTAAAGTATTCCAGCTTTAGAAAATATTTCATCCTAGTTATGCAATTATTGAAAAAAAAAAAAACACTGAATTATAGAGCGAATCCAACAAAAATCTATGTCCGATTCACGATGGATATGTTGTATACAAAATTGAACATGCAGTTCAAAATGGCAATCCGAATTATGACCAAAATTGTAGCACCATTTGCTCTTTCTTTCTCTTGTGCATAAAAGTTCTCCAATAGGATTACCTTTTTTTACAAACAACCCAAACATAAACTATATCTGCTTTTAATGGTGAAGTATTGGTATTACCTTATTTGCTATAAGAAAAAAACAAGTAATCTACACTCCTAACAGCCTAACAGACTCATCAAAACGCCTTCAAAATATATACACATCTTCTAACAAATTATCAATATGTACATCTACTTCCTCAGTAATATATTAGAAGTACAAGTCATACATGTTCTCGATAAGAATTTTATTTTACCAACATCAGAAAGTAGTACTTTGAAGAAGACGTGCCTATTTGGAATATGAACTGCTTATTCTTCTTATCGAAAATAAGGTGAATGGTATTTCACCAAATACCTTACACATGGCAATACCTCCTAGTACAGTGTTTTGATTTCAGAAATGGATTCAGAATCGTGTTTCTCCATTCATGATCGACAGATCGCAATACCATTAAAAGCAGATATAGTTCACGTTTGTGATGTTTATAAAAAAATATTCAATCGGAGAATATTTGTAGAACAAAGTCTTGTTATGCTCATCAACTTCCTTAACAAAATATGTGAGTTGCATGTCTCTTGTATATAAATGTTCACCGATTGAATTATTTTCTTACAAACATCACAAACGTGAACTATATCTGCTTTTAATGGTATTGCGATCTGTCGATCATGAATGGAGAAACACGATTCTGAATCCATTTCTGAAATCAAAACACTGTACTAGGAATACTACTGCACTGCTGTGGAATGGATGGAACATAATTTATGGAACAAATTTTCATTATGTTCATTAACTTCCTTAATAAAATATGAGAGTTGCAGTGTCCCTTGTACATAAATATTTTCCGATTGAATTATTTTTTTACAAACATCACAAACATGAATAATATCTGCTTTTAATGATATTGTCATGGATGATATATTTATAGTGGTATTAGCTTATTTTCTAAAAGAACAAGTTGTCCATGATGATATATCTTAAGAATGACCTACGGTCGAAACTAGTCAGAGTAAAAAATCAATCATTGAAACAAACCAAGTGTTTTACTCAAAGTGTATCAAGTAGTCCATATTCTAAATAGACACGTCAAAACGTCTACATCATCGAACAAATTCTCGTTATGTTCATACATACAATCCACTTCCTCAACAACATATTTATAAATTCCACGGCAAGCGATCGTAAATCAGACCGGGGCGTCAGTTGGCATTGTCTCGCGTGAGAACCCGGCGTTGAAGATTCTAGATTTGTGTTTCTTGGTGCATGTTTGCTTTAGCGACAGCACGTGGCCAGAAACACACCGTCGAGCGTGCCTCCGCGTGGCGTGCAGCCACTTCCGGTTCTCGGCGGCTTCTTAGCGTCTCCTTTTAATTCACCGCTCCGCCGCTCGCTGACGGATCTCTCCCCGTTCCCGTGTTTCCCGGCAATTAACGTTCTCTCCCCCCTTTTCTGCCTTTTACGCCGACCTCAATTAGAAACGGCGAAATCCGCGAAAACGGGGCTAAGTTGTAATCAATTTGTGTTCAACATGGTTTGAGATTGTGAATCACTGTTTTCTCGTCATCGTTTACTTTTAATTAAGCGGAAACGATTAAGTCTTTAAAAAAATTAAAATTTTGAAACAGTGTCTCAATAGTGTTGCCAGCTTCCTCAATCAGACGGACGACTAAGCAATAAATCATTAATGGAATCCGGTACTAGAAGGTTAGACTTAAGATGTGTGATAAGTTTTGGGGCAGTATCATTCAATTTGCAGATCTACGCGAGTCGTTACGAAGCTTTTTCTATTTAACGTCCAAAAAGGATCAAAAATGAATTTCTCTATGGCTGCACGTTATATATTATATATATATATAACGTGATTTTTATTATATATATATATATATTCAATGATCCTTTCTACTCATATGGGTGTAGGGTTGCTGCACGTTATATAATTAATCCAAAGGTCTTTCTTAAGATGTGGACGAACTAAAAAAATGAAAAACGTCGACCAGGCAGAAAAAAGACACCCGCTGTTAAAAGGCAGGATATAATGATCTTCAAACTTTTTGAAAAACACCCAATCTACACTTTATGGCAAATACAACAAATTTTGGTCAGAAAAAAGACCGAAAGTAAGCCTGAAGACGATGGAACACCGTTTGCGATTTGCTGCTTATGAATGGAGGAAAATGATTCTAAATCCATTTCTGAAACCATACTACTACACAAGGAATACTATGGTACTTTACCGTGGAATGGACTGAACATAATCTTGAGCGGTATTGGTCTAATATTTTTTTAGCCTCAGAGAACCTAGATCATCTTTTTTGTGGAATAATAAATTTTTACTAATATTTTCTATTTCGAGAAGTCTTGAAAGATGTATTGCTCTGTTGATATTTTCACACGAACAAACAAGAGCTGTCTCTGCTGGAGAACCTAGATCACCTTTTTGTGGAATAAATTATTTATTATCAACTTTACTATCGTGAGGAACGTTGAATATTTTATTGTTGTGTTGATATATTCATCCTAATCGACAAAAGCTCCCATTACTGAAATATTTTCCTTTGTAAAATGCCGCGTGGACAAACCAGGCATAGCCTAGTTGTGTTACAGATTGTTATACCACATGCATGAGCCTTCACGACAATCCATTCATCTATTAATCTATATATTAAATAAAAATGATTTGAAAATAATTAATAAATTATTTTCACATTTAGCTCTGTGACTATTGACTTACCTACGTAAGTACGTTAAACAAATGCACATTAAAACAACTACTTCCCGGGCAAATACCCACGCCGGACATTGAATTACATAATGTACACCTGCTGTTGCACATCAATAAAATATTGCATAATGCAACAAATTTTGATCCGAGAAAAATTTAATGTAAAAACAACAAAAGGAACGTTACATAATATAAGGCCATCTGCAGACACGTGTTTCGGGATCTATCCCTCGTCAGTACAGCTATGCCTTACATAATTTAAAGATGTTAAAATAAATCAATTAAATTAATTCAAATACAATCAGCACAATTAAATCAGTTATATTAAATCAAATTAAACTAAATCAATTTAAATTAAATTAAACCAAATTAATTCAATTTAAATCAAAACCGAATAAAATTAAACGAAAAGAATTGAATCAAATTAATTAAAAAGAGCGACCCTCACCTGCCGCGCGCTGAGATAGTAATGACCGGCGAAGGAGGACGTGCGCTCGTGTATTGTTGTTATCGCAAATTCACAAAAAACTTCTCTCGGTTCGGATTTGAATAAATGCCTCGCTGGCTATTAATATAAATAGAAAACAGTATTCATTCACTTGGTCACAGTTATTTAAACATATTAAATAAAAATGATTTGAAAATAATTAATAAATTATTTTCACATTTAGCTCTGTGACTATTGACTTACCTACGTAAGTACGTTAAACAAATGCACATTAAAACAACTACTTCCCGGGCAAATACCCACGCCGGACATTGAATTACATAATGTACACCTGCTGTTGCACATCAATAAAATATTGCATAATGCAACAAATTTTGATCCGAGAAAAATTTAATGTAAAAACAACAAAAGGAACGTTACATAATATAAGGCCATCTGCAGACACGTGTTTCGGGATCTATCCCTCGTCAGTACAGCTATGCCTTACATAATTTAAAGATGTTAAAATAAATCAATTAAATTAATTCAAATACAATCAGCACAATTAAATCAGTTATATTAAATCAAATTAAACTAAATCAATTTAAATTAAATTAAACCAAATTAATTCAATTTAAATCAAAACCGAATAAAATTAAACGAAAAGAATTGAATCAAATTAATTAAAAAGAGCGACCCTCACCTGCCGCGCGCTGAGATAGTAATGACCGGCGAAGGAGGACGTGCGCTCGTGTATTGTTGTTATCGCAAATTCACAAAAAACTTCTCTCGGTTCGGATTTGAATAAATGCCTCGCTGGCTATTAATATAAATAGAAAACAGTATTCATTTCACTTGGTCACAGTTATTTAAACATATTAAATAAAAATGATTTGAAAATAATTAATAAATTATTTTCACATTTAGCTCTGTGACTATTGACTTACCTACGTAAGTACGTTAAACAAATGCACATTAAAACAACTACTTCCCGGGCAAATACCCACGCCGGACATTGAATTACATAATGTACACCTGCTGTTGCACATCAATAAAATATTGCATAATGCAACAAATTTTGATCCGAGAAAAATTTAATGTAAAAACAACAAAAGGAACGTTACATAATATAAGGCCATCTGCAGACACGTGTTTCGGGATCTATCCCTCGTCAGTACAGCTATGCCTTACATAATTTAAAGATGTTAAAATAAATCAATTAAATTAATTCAAATACAATCAGCACAATTAAATCAGTTATATTAAATCAAATTAAACTAAATCAATTTAAATTAAATTAAACCAAATTAATTCAATTTAAATCAAAACCGAATAAAATTAAACGAAAAGAATTGAATCAAATTAATTAAAAAGAGCGACCCTCACCTGCCGCGCGCTGAGATAGTAATGACCGGCGAAGGAGGACGTGCGCTCGTGTATTGTTGTTATCGCAAATTCACAAAAAACTTCTCTCGGTTCGGATTTGAATAAATGCCTCGCTGGCTATTAATATAAATAGAAAACAGTATTCATTCACTTGGTCACAGTTATTTAAACATATTAAATAAAAATGATTTGAAAATAATTAATAAATTATTTTCACATTTAGCTCTGTGACTATTGACTTACCTACGTAAGTACGTTAAACAAATGCACATTAAAACAACTACTTCCCGGGCAAATACCCACGCCGGACATTGAATTACATAATGTACACCTGCTGTTGCACATCAATAAAATATTGCATAATGCAACAAATTTTGATCCGAGAAAAATTTAATGTAAAAACAACAAAAGGAACGTTACATAATATAAGGCCATCTGCAGACACGTGTTTCGGGATCTATCCCTCGTCAGTACAGCTATGCCTTACATAATTTAAAGATGTTAAAATAAATCAATTAAATTAATTCAAATACAATCAGCACAATTAAATCAGTTATATTAAATCAAATTAAACTAAATCAATTTAAATTAAATTAAACCAAATTAATTCAATTTAAATCAAAACCGAATAAAATTAAACGAAAAGAATTGAATCAAATTAATTAAAAAGAGCGACCCTCACCTGCCGCGCGCTGAGATAGTAATGACCGGCGAAGGAGGACGTGCGCTCGTGTATTGTTGTTATCGCAAATTCACAAAAAACTTCTCTCGGTTCGGATTTGAATAAATGCCTGTACTGACGAGGGATAGATCCCGAAACACGTGTCTGCAGATGGCCTTATATTATGTAACGTTCCTTTTGTTGTTTTTACATTAAATTTTTCTCGGATCAAAATTTGTTGCATTATGCAATATTTTATTGATGTGCAACAGCAGGTGTACATTATGTAATTCAATGTCCGGCGTGGGTATTTGCCCGGGAAGTAGTTGTTTTAATGTGCATTTGTTTAACGTACTTACGTAGGTAAGTCAATAGTCACAGAGCTAAATGTGAAAATAATTTATTAATTATTTTCAAATCATTTTTATTTAATATGTTTAAATAACTGTGACCAAGTGAATGAATACTGTTTTCTATTTATATTAATAGCCAGCGAGGCATTTATTCAAATCCGAACCGAGAGAAGTTTTTTGTGAATTTGCGATAACAACAATACACGAGCGCACGTCCTCCTTCGCCGGTCATTACTATCTCAGCGCGCGGCAGGTGAGGGTCGCTCTTTTTAATTAATTTGATTCAATTCTTTTCGTTTAATTTTATTCGGTTTTGATTTAAATTGAATTAATTTGGTTTAATTTAATTTAAATTGATTTAGTTTAATTTGATTTAATATAACTGATTTAATTGTGCTGATTGTATTTGAATTAATTTAATTGATTTATTTTAACATCTTTAAATTATGTAAGGCATAGCTGTACTGACGAGGGATAGATCCCGAAACACGTGTCTGCAGATGGCCTTATATTATGTAACGTTCCTTTTGTTGTTTTTACATTAAATTTTTCTCGGATCAAAATTTGTTGCATTATGCAATATTTTATTGATGTGCAACAGCAGGTGTACATTATGTAATTCAATGTCCGGCGTGGGTATTTGCCCGGGAAGTAGTTGTTTTAATGTGCATTTGTTTAACGTACTTACGTAGGTAAGTCAATAGTCACAGAGCTAAATGTGAAAATAATTTATTAATTATTTTCAAATCATTTTTATTTAATATGTTTAAATAACTGTGACCAAGTGAATGAATACTGTTTTCTATTTATATTAATAGCCAGCGAGGCATTTATTCAAATCCGAACCGAGAGAAGTTTTTTGTGAATTTGCGATAACAACAATACACGAGCGCACGTCCTCCTTCGCCGGTCATTACTATCTCAGCGCGCGGCAGGTGAGGGTCGCTCTTTTTAATTAATTTGATTCAATTCTTTTCGTTTAATTTTATTCGGTTTTGATTTAAATTGAATTAATTTGGTTTAATTTAATTTAAATTGATTTAGTTTAATTTGATTTAATATAACTGATTTAATTGTGCTGATTGTATTTGAATTAATTTAATTGATTTATTTTAACATCTTTAAATTATGTAAGGCATAGCTGTACTGACGAGGGATAGATCCCGAAACACGTGTCTGCAGATGGCCTTATATTATGTAACGTTCCTTTTGTTGTTTTTACATTAAATTTTTCTCGGATCAAAATTTGTTGCATTATGCAATATTTTATTGATGTGCAACAGCAGGTGTACATTATGTAATTCAATGTCCGGCGTGGGTATTTGCCCGGGAAGTAGTTGTTTTAATGTGCATTTGTTTAACGTACTTACGTAGGTAAGTCAATAGTCACAGAGCTAAATGTGAAAATAATTTATTAATTATTTTCAAATCATTTTTATTTAATATGTTTAAATAACTGTGACCAAGTGAATGAATACTGTTTTCTATTTATATTAATCTATATATTGCGTTAAGCATTCGGGGTTGTTTCTGTATACAGGATTTACTTAAAGAATTATTAAATGTACTGCAGCCTTCACCAGTGTCAGTATTGTGTAAGTGCACGGAAAAACAATTTTGTGACATTTTTCTTAGTGTTTTCGTTTATTATAATTATTCAAAATACATAGAAATATATATTTTTCCTCAAAAACTGTCTTCATATTTTTGTTCTGTAATTGGGTCATACTGTTGGACAAATAAAGATATTATTATTATATTTGACCAGAAAGCATTGTTAAAATCTAACAAGAAACGGTTTGAAGAAAAAAAATGACGACTAGAAACCTCAGGAGGGCAACGATCCAATGATCGAAATCGGGTACTTCTGAATAGTTCAAAATTTTACAACCAAAACTTTAGTTAATCGACGCTTGAGCATAAATCTTGAAACTCGTGTCCTCTCTATTATTTTGAACAAAATGAGTAGAATTTAAAAAAATGTCAAAATAATACGTAATAACTGAGTAAACATTAGGCATGTTTATTTGATGTGCACTATGTAGCACCAAGTGCAAGTTTGTGATTTTACCCATATTGTTTAGATTTAAAAAAAATGCAGTCACAGTTATTTAAATAAATTAAATAAAAATGATTTGAAAATAATTAATAAATAATGTGAATTTTCTTAAAGTACTTACGTAACGTAAGTCAAAATGTCACAGCTAAATGTGCAAATAATTAATTATTTTAAAATCATTTTTATTTAGGTTATTTAAAAAATTCTTTCTTATAAAATTTAATCATCCTGTATAGAAATAACGTCACACGTGTACCTCGATCGGCTGATTAACACTACGCTATATGAAAGGATGGCTGCGTAAAGAGTAAGCATATGGTATAGACACCCGTGCTCAAAATATGATCTGCCTGGTTTGTCCACGTAGCATTTAACAAAGGAAAATATTGCAACAGTGAGAGTTCTTGTTTATTGATATGAAAATTGCAAACTTCTTTGATCCTCGAGATAGAAAATCTTAGTAAAATTATATTTATCTAAACATTTTGAATATTGTTATTATTCTGTATAATGGTGATTTACCGTAAATAAATGAATTGAATATTATTTACATTATAGTCAGTACAGAACGTGCGGAATCTTATACATACTGCTTCAGAATTAGTTTAGTTTTAGGCGATGCTTAAAAATAATAGTAGCTTTTATTCAAGTTTCAAAACTTCTACTACGAAACTTTACTAGAATATACATATTTATCTTATCCAATCTTTTTGCTTTATGATAATACAAGTCACGCTCAGATTACCTCTCAGGCGACACGAAATTGTACTCCGTCGAAACGTCGCAGCACCGAGGGTTTCACTTATTCACGCCGAAAGAGGAAGAGAAACTCCCCCCAACGCCAATATTTCACCTGGCAAATTGACGTTTATTCCTCATTCCCGCTGCTCCTCCTCATCACCGTCCGCCCTATCTGCACGACGCGGAATATAGGGAAATAAACCCGAGAGCCCTTTCCCTTCGCTGCTTGGCCCCCCTCCTCTCGATAAATAATCCGTTTTAGTGCGTAATTTCGGCGGACGTAAAGGGACCAGAGCCGCCCTCGCCGCCAAGATTCGGCCCGCCTCATTGGCGGAGGATCAAAGTCTACGACGCTGTATATGTGAGTTGTTTAACGGGGATCCGGTCATTTTGGATTTAATGCGGAGGGTTCGTGCTTTTACTTTCAGAGTTTCCACATAAAACCGCGTGGATTATCGTCTCGTATATATTTTCTTTTTATGCGAAAAACGGGTAATTGTTTTTGTATGGCCAATCAATAGTAGTTAAATGAATTCTACTGTTTCATTCAGGATAAAATAAGGCTGTTTACAAAACAAACACACAACTGAAGGTTGTTAAAAAAACATTTGATACTGTTTCACAAAATTGTATAAAACTTTATTCTGGTTACAAATTTGTGAAACAGTTACAATTGTCTTTCTTAATAACCTGAAGTATGTGCATAATGATCCACGATGGCCTATAAGAAAACCTGGACTAACAATGCTTAATATCACGTTTGTAAGCGACAGCGAGTCTATAAAAACTCCTGACTGACTGAGCTTGGTGTAACGTTTGTGAGCAATAGCGATAAGTCTATTAACTGGCTAAGTTTAGGGTCTAGTTTACGAAAAACAGCAAGTCATTTAAAATTCTTGGCTAGCTGACCTTAGATCACGTTTGCGCGCGATAGCGAGCCTATAAAGTCTTCGGACTGGCTGACCTTATCGCTTTTGCTCGTAAACTTGACACTTTGCGAGCGATAGCAAACATGCAAAAATTCTTGACTGGCTTAGCTTAGTATCAAGTTTGCAAGCGAAAGCGAGCTTATAAAGTCTCCAAACTGGCTGATCATAGTATCAAGATTGTCATGCTATAAAGTATCCTGACTGGCTGAGCTCAGTATCAAGATTTTGAGCGATAGCGAGGCTTTAAAAACTCCAAACCGACTCAACTTATTATCAAGTTAGCGAGCGATAGCGATAAAAAAATCTTAACTGACAATGATCAGTTTCAAGTTTGCGAATTATAACGAGCCTATAAAATATTCCGATTAAATTCTTCACTTAACACGTGGTGAAACATTTTTAATTATTAATAACAGGAAATTAAAACATCTGTTTTTATGTTTCACAGAGCCCATAAAACTTCTGACTGGCTTAGCTTAGCATAAAGTTTGCGAGCGATAGCGAGCCTATACAAATGAGTGGCAATGTTTCTAGTGATAGCGAAACTATCAGGTCTCCTGACTGACTGAGCTTATTGTCAAGTTTGTGAGCGATAACGAATTTATAAGGTCTCATAACTGGTTGAGCTTAAAGTCAAGTTTGCGAGAAAGAGAGCCAATAATCATTCATAACTGGCTGAGTTTCGTTGAGGTTTGCAAGCGAAACCAGACTACAAAAAAAAACCCTCAGCTTAGTTTAGCATCAGGTTTGTAAGTAATAGTCATGACATATCCCTGACTGACAATTTATACGGTCTCAAAAATTTGTTTTGAATTTGGGATTTATTAATTGATTTTGTCAGATAAGAAACGTATTCTTGTGATTCTTTCAAGATACTTAATCTGTAGACAAAATAAAAAATAATTAAGTGTTTCAATATTGAATATTTACAATATCTTACAATAATTATACCTAGAGAACATGAAATTGACAAATAATGATTTTTTATGTTTTGTTTTTCATAATAGAATTTATAGATTTATTCATTTGGTCACAGTTATTTAAATAAATTAAATAAAAAGAATTTAATAATAATTAATTAACTATAGTAGCCAAAGGGAAATTAATTAATTAAATATGTTCAAATTCTTTTTATTCAATTTATTTATTTAATTTTTTTTGTCATTTTTACCTCGAATATACACATTTTGTAGAGAAACTCTTAGTTTGTCCTAAATTAACAAAAGTGGCTACTAATTTTTGTTACAGTAAGATCGAGGACGATGATAGCAAGGTATACGATGTTCGGTCAGTGTTGCGTGGACAAAAGAATGAACCTGGATTACAAAAGTTCGTACTCAAACGTTTCCAGTACATTTTTTTTTTTTTTCAATAATAAATTATTTAATTTCCATCCATCTCAAACCTAAAACAAACTTGTGGATTTATTTTTTTTGTGAAGTTCAGATTTTTTATTGATTACTGCCTCTGTAAAATAGTTGCCAATAATTTTGGGTAAACTACACCATAAAAATATATGGTTTAGTTCCAAATTTATTGGCAACTTTTTTACAGAGGCAACAATCAATAAATCTTAAGAAGCAATTGTTGATAATGGATGTTGGACGATCTGGCGTTTTATTGATGAAACATGATGTCTTTTTCCATTGGCCAAAATGAGGACATTTTTTTTCAATTTATACTTTGACTTAGTAATTTGCTCGCAATACTTGTTGTCTGTAATTGTTTCATCAAGTGGTAGACGCTAAAATAATTTTCTCCCATAAAATAGATAGCAACATAGGTTTCGAGCCTTATTAAAATTGTTGATTGAAAAAATGGATTTGTAAGATACATTTCGAGTTTTTTTTTTTTTCTTATTTTGGGTAAAAGCTGTAAATTTACTGAAAAGAATTGATGATATAACACTACAAATCGAAATAAATAGGTTTATAATGATATTGTTTTATTAGGTGTATAAATGAATAATCAAATTTTGTTCAACTATATACAAGGTTTATTTTAAAAGAAAGTATATTAAATTAATCAAAGAATTCGCAGTTGCTTTATATAACTTTAAGCCATCTTTCAGGCAGATGATGATTTCCACCTCGAAAATGTTACATAAAGCCATTTTCGTATCTCATCTCTGATTGGAAGTGCATATCAGAAAAGACATGTAGTATCGATCGGAACTAGTAGTAACACCGGATTTAGTCTAGTGAATGCACCGGATGTTGCAAGACTCATTATAATGTCTTTTGCATCGGATGTAATGTGTAGCCTGGCAACAATTTTATTAGACGTTATCTTTTGCCAATAGGATTTACATATACTTTTCTGCATTTTAGATTGTCATCCATTTCTCATTATCCGTAACGAGTTTCCACAAGAAAGCCTTTCGACGCTACTTATTAATTATGAGAAAAATACGCTACCACTCTTTGATTTTTATAAAGTTCATGCGGGATATATTTTCCTTCTTTCTGGATCTTTTCCATATGATACAGATCTCGGAAAACCATTTTCTGCATTCTGCAAACATTTTCGCATTTGTGCGCGAGCAATTGTTCCAAATCATCATTCATATAATTTGGATTATTTATTTACCCATCGAATACAAAAATAATATAAACATTTACCAAGCTTTTCATTTACTAACGAACCAAGAAGAAAACAGGTATGTAATTAATTTATTTATTTTTATCCACTGGTAACTATATAACTTCCCGTTCGTCTCGCATTTCCAAATCGATCGGTCGGGTTCGTATCCCCGTGCAAGAGGTAATCTCGATGCGGGCCGTAAGGTTTCTTCCTCTCCCCCAATTCCCCCCTTCACTTTGGCACTTGTGGATTCCCCACGCATCACCGCCGACAGCGGCTAATCCACCGACCGGGCCCGTCGTTTTCCCCTCCGGCGCCACCGGCTCCCTGGCGAGTAGCACCCCCTTTTCTGTAGAAGCAAGTGTTTACAAAAGCGAAAGGGACAGAGACGGCGGTGCAACGGGCGAACGGGAGGAAGAGAGACGGGGCGGCTCGGAATAGGGTCGCCCGGTTGCTGCGGACACGAACCGAAAGAGAAACACGGAGGGGGATGCGTGTGAAAACAACACTGCCATCTCACACCGCGAATATATATATATGGAATGAAAAAAAAGCGAGGGTGGGGGAGGGAGAGAGATAGAGGAGGGTGACATTGTTTGGATTTCATAAATTGTAATTAGATTGTATTTTTTCAGTGGACTACGGTATATTGAAAAATTGTTTTAAATTTCTATTATTGATGTGTTGTTAAAAGCGTAACTCGTGTTATTTCATACGTTATCAATTATTTGAAAAAAAATTGAATACTTGCATCAATATTATTTTTAATTTGATGCTGCATTTACGAATTTACCGAAATGGATGTTTTCGACATAATTTTATCTCTTATGCGATTAGAAAATTAAAATAGAAGTCGTAAGGATGGAAACATCTCTTCGTTTCCAGAACGGAGACAATCTAGAACCGAAGAGATGTTTCTATCCTCGCGATTTCCATTTTCATCCTGTTGTTTCCATCATCATAAATATGTGCTCACAAAGGGGGCATAAGAACTAAAATGTAAGTTCTTAAAGAAAAAAATATAAAAATGATGATAATAAAATGTATTTATTTACTTAGTTAAATGTGCTTAAATGAAGAAAATAAATATAGTGTTCTAACTACGTAAAAAAAAAATGTTCATTAGTTAGCAACTGACTCTACTTGCGGGCGCTTATATTGATATTCGTTAGAATATATTTTCTATGGTATACAAATGAAAATTGTAGTTACAGTCTTACTATAATTTTTAATCTAAAAACATTATGTGCAATTTAAATCTTAAAAATATTGAAGAAGTACTTCACAACTGATTTTTTTTAGCAAGTGCAACTAGTTGTAATTACCATAGCGATTATAATTACAACTTCCATATTATTTCCCCAGCGCAACATATTAACAATTACGCTCGTCAACCCTCTTCCGCAATTACTCAACCCGGTCCTCATTTTGAAAGCGATTTTTTTCTGCCTCAGCTTGTAATCTTGCGTTGTACTCCAAGGAGACGTAATTACTTATTACGCCCGCGGACATCGCCTAATAACCCTTTTTTTAAGATTCCCTTTATTTTTATTTCGACGTCGCGACGCCGCCGCCGGCGATTAAATAACGGTACGCTCCTCGCGATTCTCCGAGGCGCCAGAAGTGACGGGTTCCTCGTTTTCTTCTCCGTTATCCCTTCTTCCACTTCGCGGAATCTTCGCGTGTTACACCGGACGCGACGCGATCGGTCTTGAGGATCACAAGTGGGCGTGACGGTTAACCCGGAAAAGCAAGTGAATGAATGGGTCAGTGAAATCGAAATAGAGGGAAAACGAAAACAAAAACAAAGAGGTTGGGTTTGTTTTAAATGCTTTTCCTTATTGTGTTTCTTATAGCACGAACTTGTCAAGGACTTTACTTTTGTTAGGACTTGCTTGGTTTGTACACATGGTGTTTTATAAAGGAAGAGATTCCAGCAGTTAGAGTACTTGTTTTTTGGTATGAAAATGTCAAGAAGGTATTGAAAAGATTTCAAGATTTCTCGAGATAATAATTACAAAACTATTAAAAACAGGAACCCAACACCATATGGTAAAAGGGATTACTGATTATATGGACAAACAAATCCTAACGCCTAAGTTAGTATAAGAAAAATTTCTTCATTTCTGTTTTTATATTACAATAAGTGAAGCATTATCTATAAAGTAAGGATTGGAAGTAAGAAAAGATAACATTTAATTCAATAACAAAAAGTCACGAAACAGTAAATTATACAAAATTGCCAAATTTGGGTGTACTTTTTATTCAGCTTTTATCAATTGGCCTGCTTAAAGTTCGCGGAGGTAGTACACATCATTAATCATTAAATTAAGTGAAAACGTAGATGTAAAACCTAGCCAATAAGATCAAAATACATTTTGTTAACTTACTATTTCGTGACTTCTATTATTGAATTAAGAGAGGCAAGCATGCTATGCCCACGTAGGTCAAAGTCTCTGACCCATTGTAGTGCCTCCCATAGATGGCGATTCTGATGGTAGCATTTTTTTAGGTAATATATTTTGCAAGCATTTGCTGCTCTATATTTAGCCTGTGTTTATACGCAGTTTATGTTTCTCTTGTGTACAATTGCACATACGCAAATTCAGATATACACATTTATTTGTTTTAACTCAGGCTTATATCTTAAATAGTTATTCAGAAATGCAAATTTTACCATGATTTAGAATTATCTACGCGAATGACCAAAGTTGTCAAAGCGCCTTATTTTTTTCCTTTCTAACTAACTAGAAATATCCTTTTTCTCTACTTTTGGCTCAAAATTATATAACAAATACTAAAAGCTTTGGTTAAACGTAAATTTAGTTGACAGCTAAAACTAAAATCATACGTCAACATCGATGTTACTCAATAATCCACAACGTAGTTGGCCATAAGCATATTTGAGTGTTATCTGAAACTGCCTCTACTTTAGCTTCAAGCTTGTTTAGCTTCACGTATACTTAAGAGACTAACTACAAATGCAAATGGAGTCTAGTTCAACCCGTGGGGCTTTATTACCCCGGTAATCCCGTCCCGATCCCTGCTCCTCTATCCTCCATCTAAGTGCGTGAGCGGCAAGCAGAAGGGCATTCACTATGCACCCCGACTGACTCATATCATTTATATTACACCAGAGATGGCCGGAATGAAAGGAATTGTTCATGCATACCGGCTCCTAATTGCTTTTTACCGTTCGCCTCATTGTTTACGGCACGGCGGGGACGCGCGATAAATTTAAAAATAAACGCACCCCCACCAACGACGCTTCAACCCATGCGCATATTAACATAACATGGACGAGTCTTATTGTTGCTGGTCATTATGAATCTGCATGATTATGGGAGCTGGGAATAAAGATGTGTTATTTGAAAGTCATAAGGTTGGGGGATTCAACTTATAATTCTTATGTAGATTGTTGAGTTCTTTTATTGTAATGCAACTATAATAAGTATACGCTCTTCCTCTAAACCTAAAGCTTTTTACCATGTTTTTTTACATAGAAATGATTGTAATACTGAAGAAAATTATAAACGGAAACTCAGAAAATTATAATAAATTAAAAGTATTTTGAAAAAAATATTCATAAAATAAATATTTTCTCATTAAGTTGGGCTTGTCTTTGCGCCTTCGATGCAATTGGCCATAGGAGTTGTTTAATATTCGGGGCTATTCTATAAGGGAAATGTTAGGTTTAAGGTGTATATTATTTTTTATCATCACAATCAAGCAGCTTTTATAAAGGATATACATTAAATAGAATGTAAAGGTTATTAATAACGTACACGTTAAATTTAACATTTATCGTACGGAATAGCCCCGATTAAGAAAGTAATGTTGTTCGAAGTAATTAATGAAATAAGTGTTCGATATAGCTTAGCTATTGCAACACTGACTAAAATAACGTAAGTTTCAATAAAATGTTAACCACCGTCCATTCTAGCGTATCGATAACTAGTGATAGCCAGTTGTAACAAAAACATGGGTATTCTTAATGTTTGCCAGGAATCTAGTTGTTATGTATTATTTAGGAATAGTTTCACGAGTTTTAAAGAACATTTTAGACACATTATTAAAAACATGTCAAAACCACATTTTCCTTGAAATCCACCTAAAAAAATGATTCCCATTCAACAAAATCCAATTAAAGTTATCCCCACCCAACCGATATTACAATGTGGGTGCACACAACCATCCATCCAAAAAATGCAATAACTATAACCTCCTCTCCCTTCATCATCTCTTTTTATTAGAGATTCTTTTTATGCGGTGACAGTAATGGGCCGCACATGTACGTGTGTGCGAGTGTGTTTTGTGCGGGGAGCGCAAAAAAAGGCCGATGAGGGCTGAAAAAATACGAGGCGCGCACCCATATAACACGCACAGAAGGCAGAAGAGTAGTAGTGAAAAGAGCTCCGTCGGTCCCCCTATCAAGGGGTCAACGAACTGATAATTTAATTCCTCCAACTGTCGCGGGAAGTGACTGACTGATGTATATACGCACAACCAGACTGCCAAGTGCTTCTGTTCTCTGTTTATCCTTGCGCTTCTGGACTTTAACGATTGACGTGGATGGCTTAATTACTTTGCTTTTTGCTACCTTGATTATGTATTGGGACTGCTCTAAAACTTTATGCTAATAGTTTAGAGAAATATTAGCAATACAGTTAGTTTTATTTTGATCTTATTTTTAAATATCTTAATAGATGATAAAGGTTGAAGATTTGCCAATATATAATATACCTTATTTCTGAATCGCGATAACAACATAAAAATACTATTTTGAATCCAATCTCAGAAAATCAGTTTACCAAACGTTACCGAAATCCTTAACATTGTTGGTAGTCTTGCTTTCTGTAAATGTATTTTGAAATAGCATTTTTATGTTTCTAAACAGTATTTTTTTGTATATATCATTATTTTCAAAGCCATTAAATACAATACAAATACATAGGTTGCAAAAAATACACTGCTCAACATTTGAACTGGTACACTTATATAACAGGCAATGAAAGTAAACCACACATATAATCAGGACGGTGTATCAGAATGCAAACGAACGACTAAAGAATCAAAAAGATGTTGATCAAAAAGTAGTAAATTGTCATTTATATATGTTCTTGTAGGTGTACCAGTTCAAACATTCAGTTTTGATTCTTCATTTCAACATTGCAATATTTGTTATAAATAACGTAGTCAAAAACTAATGAGCAACTACCATAATAATAACAGTCTCTTTTCAATAGTCAATACCTAATAATTGAAAGATAACGCAAGCGCTATCTATTACCTAATTTCATGTGGCATTGTCAACGATTTGGATTGTCTTCCTTGTAGACCCAAATAGGTAACGGATGGCGCTTGAGTTATCTCTCAATTATTATGATTCATACCAGGTATTTGTTTACAACACAAAATCCGTCCAAGCCATTGCACATGGAACATACTAGTCTGATGATGTTCGAAAAACCGAAATGGCTATCATTAGTTATCCACATCCTAGATGAATGATGGTTGAACATTATATAAAGTCAATACCTAATTACAGAACAATTAAGAATGTCAATATAATATTTATTACAATATTTGCACTGGACAAACATCGGAGAACTTTGTAAAATATTTGAATTAGATGCTGGCAGTCGAAACGTAGTTGCTGATGTATATCTCCCGGGAACGCTAAATGGAAATCTGTCCAATACTTCCAAGCTATCTATTTTGCCATAAATTAGATTTCTCATGATATTCCACATATCATGTATTCTGTTGAAGTAGTTCTATTTATGGAGTTTCATATATGAGCATGTATGATAATAGAAATTTTAAGAGTCTTCGATGGATGCTATTTAACGCGAGTAACTGATAAACATAAATGGGATACCAGATTATGAAATTGCATTCCAATCTGCTGAATATACAGGGTGAGTTTTTTTCGATGTTCTCTATGGGGATCTCGGAAACTATAAGAGATAGAAAAACGGTTAAATGGGGAAAGAAGTGTAGTTTTATAAGACGAATAAAATGACACTTTCAAATTATTTGAAAAAGTCAAGGGTAACTAGATATTTTGAAAAAAGTAAAATGTGTCAATTTTTTGAAATCAATATATCTCTATTATTATCATAGATAGAAAAAAACTGTAAAGGACAAAGTTGTAGAAAATTTTACACAGATTAATAACAAAAAATCAAAAAAAAATTTTCGCCCATATTTTGGGAGATATGACACAAACTTACCTTTTTTTAAATGGAAACAATAGTTGGCTATGACTTTATTAAAAGGGCTATTTTTTTCCCTTTAATCCGATATAACATATGCCATAGTTATTTTTAAAATAAAATAAGTTACAGTCGTTTTTAATTTTACCATCCACCAAAAAATAGTTAGCCATGAAAAAGACAAAAGTAAAACAATTGCGGTTGTTTATAGCAACGAAATCAATATTTAATTTATTATCTTTCTTTAGATTTGTCAAAAGCAACATAAAGTAAAATAATTCCGAAATTATCAAAATAATAATAGAAGAAAAATTTAAATATTACATAAGATGCTCAAAAAGTCCACCATTATTATTATGGCATAAAGTACATCTTTTTAAAATCGAATTTGTGGCTTTTTTGACTTTTCTTCTGTCAATAGAATAAAATGTTTCAAGTACAGCTAGTCTAAGATCCTCCACGGATTGATATGATTGTTGATACACTTTGTTCTTCATATAACCCCACAGAAAAAAGTCTAAAACGGATAGGTCGGGTGATCTAGGTGGCCATAGGATTGGTCCATTTCTTCCCACCCATGAATTAGGAAAAGCATCATTTAAATAGTTTCGCACAGCCAACGTGCTATGATGTGGAGCTCCGTCATGTTGAAACCACTTCAATCTTTCCCGTACTGATAAATTTAAATCATCGAGCATATCTTCAAATGTTTCTTGAAGAAAACGAAGGTAATCATTTCCATTCAATGTGTGAATTCTCGATCCGAACACACAGCACCATACATTAAATCCAAATTTAATTTGTGGTCTACGTTGTGCAACTTCTCGTGGATTCTCCTGACTCCAAACATGTTCATTGTGCCGGTTAAAAATCCCACAATTAGTAAATCTGCGTTTCATCTGTCCAAATTATTTTTGTAGGGAACGTATTATCTCTTGGCACATGTTTTTGTACCACATACAGAAGACCATTCTCTTATTGGTATCACTGTCATGTAAATTTTGTGAAATTGATACCTTATATGGGTGATATTTATGTTTTTTCAAAACTCGTACTAGAGTCCGTTGAGATATGCTTGCTTCTGTTGCAATGTGTCTGGTCGATGTGGATGGATCTATTATCGCCAATGCTAATACGTTTATTTCCGCAACATCATTAATTTAGTTTTTTTTTTTCAAGTTTCGGTAAATTCTTCTGAATGTTGGTAAAGATGGCTGCCGACGATCGATATATTGATTATAATATTATTCTGCAGCATCCGCAGCGTTTTTATTACATTGAATGTAACAAACAAGCATATCACGCTTTTCTTCGTTGGAAAAATTCTTTATCACTTTAAAAAACTTACAACACTAAAAAAATACAAAACAAACTTATCGAAACAAACCAAATATGGAAATGAATTAATGTGTGTTTAGAATAAACAACTGCAATTGTTTTACTTTTGTCTTTTTCACGGCTAACTATTTTTTGATGGATGGTAAAATTAAAAACGACTGTAACTTATTTTATTTTAAAAATAACTATGACATATGTTATATCGGATTAAAGGGAAAAAAATAGCCCTTTTAATAAAGTCATAGCCAACTATTGTTTCCATTTAAAAAAAGGTAAGTTTGTGTCATATCTCCCAAAATATGGGCGAAAAAATTTTTTTGATTTTTTGTTATTAATCTGTGTAAAATTTTCTACAACTTTGTCCTTTACAGTTTTTTTCTATCTATGATAATAATAGAGATATATTGATTTCAAAAAATTGACACATTTTACTTTTTTCAAAATATCTAGTTACCCTTGACTTTTTCAAATAATTTGAAAGTGTCATTTTATTCGTCTTATAAAACTACACTTCTTTCCCCATTTAACCGTTTTTCTATCTCTTATAGTTTCTGAGATCCCCATAGAGAACATCGAAAAAAACTCACCCTGTAGATATTTTAAGGCATCTAGATCGAAAAAGTCACGATTAACATCAAGATATCCTAATGCCTAAGAAGCATTTTTTCGTAATAAGAGAGGTTTAAACGTACGTTTGCGATAAAATTCAACGCCTAATAGCGTTTTTTGACACTAAGCATTCCGAGTTGGAAAATCAGAGTGTTTTGGTCAATTACGTCGAAGGCGCGTGAAAAATTAGTAATACTGATTTTTGCAATTGACCATGCGATTTTGATTTACCAACTTCAGAAAACAATATTTCTCGCTTCTTCGATGCAATTGAGATTCTGATTTACCAACTTGGAATGATTGGTGAAATGCTTCTTGAAAACGAGCATCGATTGATTCCGCTAGATATTTAGATAGTTACTAAATTTGTCGTTGTTGACCTAGCTGGTATAATTCCGTGTTGGGCAGAGATATGAAGCTAAAAACATAATCAAATATATATTAATGCAATACAATTTGAAGAACTTTCGCAAAATTTCAATATATATATATTCAAATAGTATGATTGTATTGATAGTATTAAGTAAACTAAATTGGTTTCGCTAGCAATGTTAAGGAGATTAAAAAAAGTGAATAAATGAAGAGATCCAGTGATTATTGAACTTTCATCATTAGTGTACTATTTATAACTATATTTTGTTATATGGTGAATATATTATTATATAATAATTTATACCAAATTACTTTCAAAGGAAACCAATATTACAATAGCTCCTATGTGGTAATTCGTATTAAATTAATTTATTGAAAATATTGTACAAGGGCGGAAAGACCTCTGGTCGATAGCACAGGTAGATCATGACCAGAGGACCTACATGTATTGTAATTATTAGATGCTTGCATAAATTTTGATCGGCGACGTGTATTAATGAAAATGTGAAGTATAAATGCTAACAACCTAACCTAACTGTTAAATTCCATGAATTTAACATTTTTCTACATAAAATATCAGTTTTTCATTTAATATGGAAAGTTATGTTGTACTCAGCATACTCACCAGACATACCGCCTCCAGATTCCCACTTGTTAAAAATCGATGCAGCATGACTTGACTGGTCATGGCTTCGTAATGCTGAAGATTTATGAAAATGGCTCGATGATTGATTGGATCACTGCCAAAATCAACATCGTTCTTTCAATACAATATCACATTGTTGCAAGGAAGTTATAGGAAATAATAATAGAAAATATTTTGATTAATATGATTTATCTGAATAAATGCTTCTCTAAAGTGAAAATATATATTGTACAAGTTTTAATTAATGAACATGAAACCAATATTCATATCATAATTACTACCACAATATTTTGTTTACTTTTTGTTTAATTTAAAAACTAACATTATTTATTTTTGTTTCAGGTAAGAGCACCAACTATTAAAAAAAAATATGCACCGGGCTGACGAACGTAAGGTAGTGTGCGGATGGAATTTTTACTGTTTCCTTTTTATCGATGAAATCTTGGACCAAAAAAGTAGGAATATTACATGTAAATGGGCACACATCTATATTTGGTAATAGTGTCGCAATCTTATTTACATCATTTTATAGAATGTCGCCGAGATAGCTATCATGATGGCAAATGATGTATTGATATGGAACAAAAACAAAATCCAAGTAATGAATTTGTATGTGGATTTTTATCACATTTGATTAATTAAAGAAAGTAATTAGATTAAGCCGAACACTGATTATGGAGATATTAATTATTAAATACGCAACCTTTTCTTGTTAGAAAACATTTTTTTCTCCATACCATAATTCAATTAATTTATCAGAAACATGTAATTGAAAAAAATGTACATCTTTTACCTAATTACAAGTGGTATCATCAACAATTTGTTTCTACAAGGTAGATGACCGAGAATCGTTGTTTCATCGATTAAAGGAAGGCGAACTTATTCTGATTATGACCAGGAAAAGAAATTCATTTCATAAAATAAAACTTAAAAACAAAGAAAAGTTTTTTTTGCATTTTACAAAAAATAACTTTTTGCATAAAATGCGTTAAAAAGAGCACACTGTACGCGAAATGTACATATGATATAAAAAGATGTAAAGAAAGGAATATAATATAAATATTACTAATATAAGAGTATATACATTTCTTTATAACTCCTTTATTTTTAGAATCGTTAGAATTAAAATTATTTATCTAACGGAAATTAATTGATTTGTTAATAGATAAATTATCTTGATTTACTTCTTGAGACAACTATTGTATCCATCACGTCCTTAAATTATTTTTTTTATATAAACACATATTATTTATGATTGTTATAGATCTAACGGGAATTAATCCCTCCACCCTCTTTCTCACTCTCTTTCTGATATTTTTTTTGTTATAAGAGAACGTGGCACATCTGCGCGCCGTCTCGGGGGTCCATAAATAAGCGCACGGACCGAACGGGTCTGGCCGGACCATATGCGACTGGGGCCGGGCCTGCTTTAAATTATCATTTTATCGAAGCGCCCCATCGCGGACGAAAAAAAGATCCTTTCCACCGGACAACAATGACCCCGAACTCGCCGCTGCCGGGGGTTGGGCACGGTTTAGAATTTTCGCTATTTACGATCTGCGCGCAAAATGATAATGATAAATAATAAAAAAAAATCGAGCACACACGGACAGAGAGAACGTCAGTACAATGGGCCATTTTCACGCTCAATTCATCCTACGTGTCGGGAACAGTGCTATGGATGCTGTTATTTATTTCCAGATCGATTTATAGGTCTTTGTAGGAAAAAAGGGTTGCATTGCTAAAACTAATTGATGCGATTTGTAAAAAAAGATCAAGGTTTATGAATTGATCTTTTTAGCTCTTCCTGTTGTATCCAACCACTACGGCATGTAATATTGGTTGTTTTAATATTTGACCCTAAATATTTATATTGAACAAAGCTATATTTAAAGAATGTAATTTATTTAATTTCTCAACAGATACATGTACCAATTATAAAGAAATCTAACTTAAAGTCTATATAAATAAATATTATCTTTAAAAAAGTACAAGATACAAGGAACGATAATGATACGTGTGTATATTAAAATATTAGGTCATATAAATATAAGACTAAAAAAACATTTGAAATTGGTGTGCTGAAGTTCTAAAGGATCCAAAATCGAACTGATGTCTACTTTGCTACTGTTTTTACACGTTTATTGTGAAAAATATCAGCAGCATACTGCAGTCTTACATTCTTTTTATTAAAATTAATGTAATATTGATTGTTTTAATATTTATTTATTTATATTGAAATCTATAAAGCTATATTTAAAAAACAATTTCGCCTTCTTTTGTGTATTTAAAAACGATTCGATCGTCTGCCTCGTAGACTCAGATTGTTGACGAAATTAGGTAAAAATTACACTTTGCACTATTTTTTAAAGCTTTGTTTAATGTACAAAATAAATAATTAAACCCACCCCCTCCTTCTCCGCCCCAATACACACAAACATATCGTCGATACGTTAATAGTATTATCTTCATTTTCTTTTCTGTACAAATAAAGCATTTAGTTTAGATTTTTAATAAATAATTCTACCATGCGCTCAAGAAAATACAAAAATGAAAATAACAAAAACATCTTTTTTGTACAGAAAAGAAAATGAAGATAATCCTATTAATGTATCGATGATATTTTTGTTTGTATTCGGAGTGGGATGGGAGGGGTGTGGGTTAGGTTCGGTAGAACAGGGAGGATATAAAAGAGAACAGAAGAGGTCGCAGCATAAAATAATTTACGGGAAAACATAAAAACGCCCCCGATTATCGACGTTCCGCTTTGTGAGAGATAACTCGTGGGGCAGCCATCCCTCTACCTCCCCGCCCGCCCCCGACGTCCCTGCATCCCTCCGGCGACCGCCGCTGCAACCGCCTTATCAATTTGTACCCCCCTTTTTTTCCTTTCTCTTCTCCTTTCTCTTTCGTTAGCGAACGTGCGTCGCAAGGTATTGTACTCTCTGCAGACGGAAGGGCACCCGCCCCCTTTACCACTGGTCAACAGGGGTAGTAATCGAGTTAATTATATAGCGCAGACATTAACTGGAAACTTCAGATCTTGTTGCTTGGAAAATTTTCTGTGCGTGTGTTAGTGGGTAAAAAGTAATTAAAAAATAATAACACAATAAATCTGTAGTATTTTTTTGCTTGGCAAGAAAGTAATTTCGCTTTTGTGGAGTGAAATGAAATTCATTATTTTTATAGAAAGAATAATCAATTATATTTTTTCCATTGTATTCGATGACCATTGCCAGAAAAGTAGAAAACAACCTAATGATTACGCGCTCATAAAACATCTGGAGCCGGATTCCGAATAAGTCGATCGCTCCAACTTTGTTTTCAGTCAAAATAGAAGGGACTACTACTAAAAACGAACCTGAAGCGATTCAAAACCACGGTTGTTAAAGAGAGAACTTCGAATCGCAGTCGCAATACCGACTCATTCGGAATCCTCTAGATGGTCCTTGTCAGCAAAAAAACTGAACCAAGTGCGATTTCAGATTATCGTTATTAGTGAAAGTTTACTATATGAGAAGCGTAACATCACTTCCCACAACCAAGCCCCAATAATTTCTTATGATTTATCAAAAAGGCCTGAGGCTTTTCATTCTAATGGCAGAACATGGTTTCTTTAAGATTTACCAATTCTTGCCGTTTTCATCGAATTAAATCAGTTTTTAATTGTAAACATTCGATTTGATTATTTGGTTCTTTGGAAGCACAAATACATAACTCCTTTGTAGTCTCCCCACATGACAGCATGTTCAGACAGTTACACAGCATATCTACATAATTGTCTGATCATGAGAGGTAGAACAGAAAAGTGCCCTTAAAATGATATGAGAAACAAGAACCACTGCAAGTAGAGGAAGACTACTGATAAACAGGGAAGATAATATTACGAAGGCACTCCAAGATGATTTAGTATAGGCGACACACTGCAAGTAGAAAAAAAAAAGGAAGACTACTGATAAACAGGAGGAAATAATATTATGAAGGTACTCCAAGAAAGATGATTTAGCATAGGCGATACAGAAAGGGCAGTTATAGATAGAAACAAATGGAAGACAACTATTAAGACAGAAATGATCTAAAAACTCAACCCCAATACCCGACGAGTGGTCACTAAGTTGAAAATACATAACTCTTTTTTAGTCGCACCAAATTAACATCATGATCAGGTAGATCAGATGGTTTATCCACGATTCTGGACTCAGACTTTATGCGTTCGCTCATATTTATAGTCCCGGGTGGATGAACATACGGTGTTGGACCATCGAGAAACAAAAGGAAATCTTTCGTATCTTCTAAAAGCAACATTTTTGTTTTCAATGGTCCAACGCCCAATGTTTACGTTCTCATTGGACCAGATTATTTGTATTTTGAGAACAATTCTATATATATATATATATATGTATTTCGATATATTGGTTTAAAACTTATATCAATAATCATTACTGCAATAATTAGGCAATAGATGATGCTTACGTTATCTCCCAATTAATATGGTTCATATCATTTTTTAATCACAACACAAAATGCGTTCCACCTGGATCAACCGCCTTCATGGAGACATTGCACATAGAACACACTAGTCTGATGAGGTTCGAAAAACCAAAATGGCAAAATAGATGAATAGTGGTTGAACATGATTTATTAAACGCAATTTCTTTGTTTTGTGAGCGAATTGATTCCCTATACTTTTTGTTATCAACTTGTTTTGTTGAAATACATTCTTCACTTTAGATAAACTCCATTTTTAAGAATTAAATTAGTGCGTTAGGTCAAAGACGTTCTCTTAGTAGAAGAAACATTTCCTTTTTGATAAGCTTGTGTAACTATCAGCGTTGCAAAACATTCCTTTGCATATTTATACCCTTAATTAAGTCGACGGTAACAAAAGCCTGAAAAATCTTTTCGAGATTTGCACTAATGGTCTTCTTCAAACAGCTTGTCATATTGTGCTATCTCTAGCGACCAAGGCGATTCCTTGAAAGCGTAACCTCCGCTCTCAAAAATGCCCGTTTATGACCCAAAAAATAAAATAAAAATATAAAACCACCGTGTACAAACGACAAAAGAGAACGCGAGAATTTAAAATATCAAGAACCATAAACCGAGGGGACCGGTCGGGACTCGATGAGCTCGCTTCCATGCACACACACCAACAACACCAACATACGTGCCACCTTTGTCTCTTTCTCTCTATAAATACGTATAAGGTCAAATAACTTCTCAAAAATACACACGCATACGCTTATATGATCCACTTAAAACGAAAAGTCCAGTCCCTCGTAAAAGTCGCGTTTCATACGGGCCCCCATCCTTCATGTAAATAAAGTAGGCAGGTACGAAACGAGTGCGCTCGCTTTTAACGTCCGTTCCGTCGTCGTTTTCGGGGCCCGGTTTATGTCCTCGTCCGGTGACATTTATGCGTATGTGTGTGTGTATCTGTGGAACAATTAAAATACATCATGCGGACAACCGGGTGGAACGCACAGAGGAAGGAAAAGGTATGTAAGCTACGTACCCACTACTTTGTGTCCGATTAAGAGACAAGAGATTAATTTGAAATTCACATAAAATTAAAATACATGCAATTATATACCTCCCTGAGAAACAAAAGTAAACAAACAAATATGTTGAAATATAAAGTAGGGATTCGTAATGTTATTCGTATTCAGAACCTTCAATTCTAAACATGTGTAAATCTGATAATATTTTGTAAATATAAATTCAGTGATCCTTTCTATCCATTTGGGTTTACGGAAAAATGACATAGGAGGGAGTAATTTACGAAATACTAAAGAGAAGATACTGCAAAAATAATTGCACAAGACACCAAGAGGCTTTCTCCTTTGACAAGAACAGATGCTGCAAAGATTGCACAAGACTGCAAGATCTGGAATTCCTTCCATGTAGGTAAAAAGCTTTGCCCTTTTACAAGAAGAGATGTTATAAAAATAATACAAATATGCAAGTCCTGGAATTTCTTCCATATGAGTAAAGGGCGTTGTCTTTTCACAAGACATGTTGCAAAAATAGTATAAGATCTGGAATTTCTTCCATGTGGATAAAGGGCTTTGTTCTTTTACACGAAGAGATGATGCAAAATTCGCACAAGACCTGGAATTTTTTCTATGTATGTAAAAGGCTTTGTCCTTTTATAAGAAGAGATGCTGTAAAAATAGTACAAAACTGAAAAACCTGGAATTTCTTTCATATGGGTAAAGGGCGTTGTTCTTTTACAAGAAGAGATGCTGCAAAGATTTATCCTTTCACAAGAAGAAATTCTGTAAAAACTGGAAGACCTGGAATATCTTCCAATTGGGAAAAGGGTGTTGTCCTTTCAGAAGATTTGCTGCTAATATTTTACAAGACCGCAAGACCTGGAATTCCTTCCTTGTGGGTAAAGGGCTTTTTTCTATTACAAGAAGATATGCTGGAAAAATGGTACAAGACCGCAAGGCTTTGTCTTATTATATAGCGCAACACTCATTAAAATTTCGGGATGCTAGAAGGAGACGAGGATGTACGACAAGCGACATACCAAACCCCTATGGTTTAAAATACAATATAAATGAAGACAATAATAAAGCCAATAAGGATGCATATCAGGTAAAGTAAAAAAAAGAGAAAGGTGAAATATATATAGTGAGAGATTTCAATGGAAGAGTAGGAAAAATAGATGAAAAAATATAACGAAGACCACATAAATAACAATGGACGAAGAATTATTGAATATTACCTAGAACAAATCTAAATTATACTTTTTCCAAACATAAGGAAATTATGAGTACTCATAATCGTCTCAAACTGTGTTTGGATAAAATAACATTTCTTCGAGCTCATCTCTTAAGTCGCAACTTGATATCTAAATATACCTTAAGACATGTTACAAAAACGGGCACAAAGAAGTCATGATCATTCCTTAAGATAATAAAAGATGGAATACTAACGGGCGAAGAAATAATTGCAAGATAGTAGACACATTTTTAAAAATTACTAAACCGGGGCTATGAATGAATATCAAGGGGAAGATGAAATATTAGAAGAAGTGACAGAAACAACATAAGATTACTTAACAGAAGAAAAGTAGAAGAAGATTGTTTCAGATGAAAACAGAAGAAAAAGTAACAGTTTGCTTCATTTACCTTTCCTTCTGTATTTTTTCGTCTATTAGAAAATGTTTAGTCCTTCTATTGAAAAGGGCTAAAGATTAAAAAAAAAACGCTAGTAATAAGCAAAATGACAGCTGAGATATTGCTTCAGAAAAAAAAAGTAGAAGATTGCTTCATCTACTTGTTCTTATATATATTTTCGACTATTAGAAAATGTTTAGTCCTTTCATTGAAAAGGACTAAAAATGAAAAAAGCCAGTAATGGACAAAATTACAGCTGAGATATGACAACAGCAGGAAAAAAACAAGCTTCGAAAATGTCTTAACAAAATGCGGAAGGAATAAAAAGTACCAAAAAGCAGAATAAGAGAGAAAATAGAAAGGAACCTGATTAAAATATATTGCCTCACATCATTTTTTAATAGCCGAAAAAATACAGATCTGAAGTTTGGCAGATTCCTTCTGAGACACTCTGTACATATTGATACATTTCAAAAATTAGGAACACAGTATATCATTCTTATTAAAGTAGACATTTAAACCTAAAATAAAATTATATATTTTTAATTTTTATCATATATTTGAATTTATGTTTTATTCATTACAATAAATGTTACACAATAACGGAAAATGCTTTGTACATTTTAGTATTTCCAATATTCAATCAGCGATTTAGGTTATTGAAATTATAAATTCCACTTATTTTTACTAACAATTTATAATTCTAATGATATTCGATGAATATTGATGAATCGTAAAATTTCTTTAAACGACGATTAATTAATTCTACCAATGATGTGAAGATTGTTGGCGTACAACGATTAAATTAATTAAACCGAGTGTGTTAATTAGATGTCATAAAAATGAAATTTATGTTTCGTCATTATATATTAAATGCTGTCGAATTATGAATTCATCGTACAAATTGATACGAAACTTGTTAGACTCATTTTTTTAATTTCAATTTCTACGAAATTCCTAATGTTTCACATATTCAAAAAAAAATAATTATTTTAAATTTATTATTGTTTTTCAATAAGTAATTGACAATAATTACTAACATTAATTGTATATATACAAATACCATATGATCGAGCACTTATCTTCTCTAAAGTGCTTTGAATTTTTTATTAACAAAATATATATGTTGGCAATAAAAGTAACCACACGCTATAGATTATGTTATTCTAAGAAATTGAATAATTTGATTTGATAAATAATGACACATGTGACGTTTTATTTGTTTTTATCCACTGGTGCCAACAAAATGTAAAAAAAAAATCAAAGCACTTTGAAGGAGAAAAGTTCTTAAACATATGGCATTATTTTGTATTTATAAATTTATTTAAAAGAGAAGTATTTGTTGAAAATAAATATTTTAATTATTGCTCCTTCTAGTTTCGTAAAAATTACAATTTGAATTATTATAAGAAACTATTTTTTATTTTAGTATTCGCAACTTCTAAACAGTGTAAAATGGAATGTAATCAGAATTACCATTGTAACTAAATTCTTCAAAAAAAAACAATAAAACGCGAGTGAACAAACGAAGCTCTTGGAAATTCGAAAATTTCATTTTACGACCCGAAAGGAATGCCGTCCGCGCACATTAAAACAAAAGATAACGCGACATTTTCAAATTCCGGGAACCTTAAACTGTCGGACATATTTATTCGGGAAAAAATAAACGGCTTTCAATGGTTCGCATAAATTTTGCAGAAATCCAATCCGCGGACAGAATTTTTCTTCCTGTCTCCACCATTGAAACATTAACCCACCGTATCTTATTCCGTGTGTACACTCGCAACAGTTACCCTATCCTATTTCACTCATTTCTACTCAAAGGGCTTCTTCTTTTCCCTCTTCTCTTTCTCTCTACCTGCGCGTACTAATATTTGTGCGCGGGTGGAAAAACTGTGTGTGAGCAGCTGCGCGCCCTCCTCGCAAATAGTGGCTCAGACCGGGCGGAAAAAAGAAGGGAAGACTTTTTCTCTCGTTGTTATTTCTAATTTAGGACGTGGACGTGGCAGGCAGGTGTGATCTGAAGGGAAGCGCAAGACAGGTGGCTTGATGGATCGGTTAATTTGTAGCATTGACCGAAAGCAATTTCAACAATTACGTCTGCTACTGCTCGTTTTCTTTTCTTTTATTTATTATTTTCGTTTTGTTGCTTTTCTTTTCGAAACGAGGCTCGTGGTCATAATTATGTAAAAACGTTACATCTACGATTTTTAGATTAACCTCTTTAACGATCAACGGACAATTTTTTACCAGCACCAGCTGCTTCAAATTATTCAGCAGAAAGAATTACTTTATATCTGCAACATGTACTTAGTAATTTGAACCTGGGTTAATATGGAAATAAATAAATTCATTTAATTTTTGTTCAGCAACCATCATCTAGCGTTTTGGAAAAATTGGCTAGTTTGATAATAGCAAGCTAAAATTGTTGAAACTATTCTTCTTTCTGCCCAGAAGCTTCTATTATCAATCATTTAACTGGTCGTTTCGATCTTTTGAACCTCATCAGACCAGTGTGTCCCAAGTATAAAGCATCACAAATTATAATATAGCAAGTCAGCTTATTTTATAAATCAAATTATCGTTCTATAAGAAAAATATATTATTTACGAAGAAAATTAACTTTTCAAAGAAATTCATTACTTATTTAAAAAGAAAAGGGCTATCGACCAGAAGCCCTTCTGGCCATAAATTCTTATAACCATAGAAACGATTGTCTCTAAACTAATTAATTAAATTATGTTTCTAAAATGTTCTTTCATGCATTTCGTTTTCCTTTCAGTGGACAAAACAACAATTTCGCTTGTTAAAGACTTAAATTGTGGATGATAGCACTTCTAAATTACACAAAAGATGGCGTTTTCCGCTTTTTATCAGATTTATTAAAAATTTACTTAAATTGAAAGCCTTTGGCGCACAAAATAAATTAATTATTCTTTAAATTTCAAATTAATATGCTTTGATATTTATCAAACACGTATAATTATTATTTAAAGTACACTCATTAATGGATTTCTTTCGTGACACATTTAAAATCGAATATACCCATATTAATATTGCATATTTATATTTAAATTGTTTGAAAATTTTATCATGAATATTCACCCTTTTCGCTGTTAAATGAATCCCATTTTACTTGAATTAATCACATTTTATGTTGGGCCCTTGTTAAAACTTTCTTTGTATTATCCATTCATGAAAGGGTGGTTTTTCCCTTTCAAAAAATTTAATGAAACCACCCCGAGGGGGAAATATGGGGCCCATTTGAGAGAACGCGCTCTGAGAAATGCGGCCACTATATCTCCGAAAATAAAACAAATAGGCCCATATATAACGCGAAAAAGAGCGTAAATCAGTACTAATGACGGCGATCGTTCATACGCCCCCGCGGCGCGAGAATTTTTCCAAAAAAAATGAAAACGGCGAAAGCGACATTGTTGCGGCCGCGGACTATCAATCAGTGGGCGTGCACCGCGAGGGCGACGCCCACTATACGGAGGTGATCGGCGGGAAATTTAAAAAAGTCGCGGGCGCACCGGCGACAGCCTAGGGTTGATTGATGACGGAATTTGCGAACGCCGACTATGGAGCTGATATGATTGATGAGCGCACGTGTTATTAATCAAACCGAGGGGAATTATATGTAAGAACAGAGTTAATGCATATATTATAAAAATAATTTTTGAAACGATTTTGATTTATCGATTCCCATACAAAATAAAAAAGAAGATATCACAAATAATAAAGTGAATCAGAATCAACAGACTGAATAGATTTAAAGTTATAAAAATATATACATAAAAAACTAGTCTAGCTTTTTATTTGTAACTTAAGCTTAACACCAAGGATTTTCATTGTCTTTAGCTAAAATTTCAAAAAGGTGGAGAAGTTTTTGCTTATAGGTTGAAAAATATTTCATACTTACCTAAAAATAGTTGATTTACGCATTTAACATTTTTGTGACAAAAAATATCTACCGTTTATTTGTGTTAATTTTTTTTTTTTTTTCAATTCAGTCCAGATCGATATTTTCAATAATCGAATACGAAATAATCGATTATTTTCGATAATGGAATATTTTTATCATTCATTATTGTTTCTGTAACAATTTCAAGTATTTTTAATTAATATTTCATTATCTTTTATATTTTTTAAATAAATCTATTCTTCACATAATCGTTTTGCCCGTCACTACTCAAGAGGGAAAATATTAAAATAAAACAAAGAAACATAATTGTTTTAAAAAATACTATTGTACGATACTGGCTATATATATTTTTTAAGTATGATATAAGACAATTTTTTTTTATAGTTTGCAAGAAGATATCCTGAAAGATTTAAAAATGTTCACTACATCAATCATATTCATTTGACCTCACACAATATCTCATGCTGTAGAAGATCAAAAGATAGAAAACCTTACGATTGTTACCATTCCTTTTTTGTAAGTTTTTGTTTCGTTGTTGCTTGTATCGAATGTCTCGCACACTTTTCACTGCAACTTTGCGTTGTTTATCCACATGCAGCACAAAAAAATAGAATACAGAAAAAAACTTGACGGGCCACTTGTCAAAGTGGCGTGTCGGCTTTTGATCCTTTCTTCTATCTCCTTGCGCGCCCCATTCATTCATTCGTCGATTTCTCGTTTTGTCGATTCAATCTGGTTGGCGTTTGTATGGGGATTTCGGTTGGGTTGTACGTCTCCTCGTACCGAGTATTAGCATTTTAACGGCGTGCATTATAAACGCATAAAGGGATTCATTCCCATCTCCTGCGTACGTGTCCAGTCTTTTTTAACGTCGTATTAATAACCGAAAATTGGTAGTATTATATCTGTTAGTGGTTTTGATATAAGGGGGGATGTTTCTGCGTGAGGTTATGGTAGTGTTAAAAATAAACTCATAAGGATGAGTGTGTAGTTTGTCAAGGGTTTTTATAAACGTTCGTGTATTGTTGTTTTTTATATTCGTAATGAATAAATGATGAGTTGAAATGAAGTTCGAGAGAATGATTCTACTCAATAATGATTATAGACGCAATAGTAGAGAGTCTTTGGATTGAGCAATTGACTCCGACTCAAACACTTTAACTAAACAAAAGATGACTCCAGTCAAAATATAAAAACTTTGTCTACATGTCTTATGAAAACAAAGTATAAGGAGAGAATTGCTTTTGAGCGCTTAATTTGAGTTGTATTTCGGATAATGAACGCTAGAAGACGATTGAGTTATGGGAGATTATGATATGTGCTTTAAAGGTCTAGTTGTTCTCAAATGAATTACCTAGATCTTTAAATTGCAACACTCTCTCAAGAATACATCCGTTTATTGAATAATCAAATATATGGCTAGATGAAAAAGATATCTTATACTTATCGGAATTAAGATACAAATTACTTTAACAGCATCACCCATTTTAATTGGTTTTATGATTTAGGGATCATCTACTAAGAAAAGGGAACCAGTATCAATAGAGTTTACAATATCATTGATAAATATATTAAAAAGAAAAGGATCCAGAAATGAACCCTGAGGAACCACAGATGTTGCCCGAAACGTATTAAATCTTTGAACTACGGATTAGCGAAATGGCTCATTTCAACGACCTGATTCGCAAAATCCAGATCACTTAGAAGAGACGACTCGGTAAGCTAGCTCAAAAGAATTACATAGCTCAGTTGTGGGAGAGTGATCCCCCGAGATTTCTGACTATTTTGATTTACTAAGTACTGCCAATAATTCAATTTTTTGTATCTCGCTTATTTTACAAATTACTAAAAAACTTTTCAATCAAAAGTTGTTCACAATTTGATTCTCTGCAACTCTTGTTTGAGACAATTGTTGCTAACTGTCAAAATAAGCTATTTTCCAGTAAATTTCGATGTTATGTAGCTTATTTCAACAGCTTGTCCTATGTCAAAGTAAACGAGTCGATTTTCGTGTGAAATTCGAAGTTATGTGGACTCACGAATTCAAAGTCTGAGGAAGTATTATGTTTTAAACATTTGTTAAAGAAGCGTGTTACTGACACGCTTCTTTAAAAGACGAAATCATGATGATTTAAAATTATATTTTTTGTCGCTGTGAAAGACGATTTTTTTACGGACGTTGTATCTCGGACTCTTCCCAGATTTTTTTAGGAGACTACCGACTAAAAACTTTACCGTCGACTACCAGGATCATTGACCGGCCTTTGCAAAATATTAAACTGGCTAGCTGGCTTAACTTATTGTACTCTGGTCTTTTTGAGTTTTTGTGAGCCGCACTTAAACTATTATTACAGATTTCTTAAAACTAATACTGCAATGTATGTGTGTGGGGTTTTACAATTCTATGTTGTGTTTAGAAGCTGCAGATATGATTTATTTATTATGATTCCTCGTGCTTCGCGTCACTCGGTGACATTACAAGTATTACATCCAGGAAGCATAACAATATTAAATATAATATTTTCGGTGACCTTGTTGCTGAGTACACTCCTGTACACATCTAAGCATCGACTAAATGAGATGGTCGATATCTTCTTTTGAGCCCACTTGAACTTTGTGGATTACCTGTGCTATACTCTGTGGAAAATGGTACAAAGTGGATAATCTCCACACCATAATGTTCCACACATGTTTTATAGGATTTAAATCTGGCATTAACTTAATGGTCCATTGTTCAACGAGCAGTATGAGGGCGTACATTGTTTTACAGGAAAAGAACATCAGGAGACTATTTAGACAAGGTAATGAAGTTGAACGTAAAATCTATCGCTATCATGCTTGCCTTTTTTGTTTACAGAATGGATTGGGAAATTTGCAGACAAAGGCCTTTTGATCTAATACGGCCGATAGTGTCGGATTCTGATACCGACTAAAACCCTTCCCCCTCTCTTCCTAGTATCGCCATCATGGCATTTCTTCAGGTCTTCTCTAACAGCCTCCAGTTCATCGGCTATCTTCCTCCCCAGCACGGTAACGGCGAATTGACTTACCGCGTTTCATTTCTGCTTGCTTGCCAGCATTAAGTTTTCCTCTCCTACTTCCCCAATCTTCCTTCTTAGCTCCTCCCTTTCTTCCATCCATCCCTCGACTTTGCCAGGGTGTGATGAGCTGTATCCTCCTCTGCCTCGCAATATCTGCAGTTCCTGTTCGGCGCCTTTCGATCTTGTGGAGGTACGCTCCGAAGCTTCCGTGACCTGACAGTAGCTGGGTGAGGCTAGGCAAAATCCTAATTCATCGTTTATTACGATTATGTCTCCCAATACTGCCTTTTTTTCTTGTACGAGACCAAACACTAGCGACAGAGTACCGTAGTCAAAGGAAGCACTAATTGTGGACGCTGTGTAATAAATTCAATGACTCGAATTACGATCTGGGTTGATAAGCTATTTGTCTTGACGTTCTGTTCTGCACTTTGGTTGACTAGTTGTGCTTAATGCTTGTTCTTATACCTTCTTCTGTCCATGCCCTACGTGTATATTAGGCGAGCAATTTCGCGATAGGACAAGCCAACATCTCGATAAGTAATAATTGAACAAAAAATCGCTGACGTGGTGCTATTTTTGACGTCTTCAGACTCGAGACATTTTTTTACACATAACACAGACATTGGGGGCACGAAAACTAAACATTTCTGTATTAAACAGCATTTCAACCCTTGTCAAAATAGCTGGCATGATGCTATTATTGACTTCTTCGGACTCTAGACATATTGTTTATGCTTGACACAGTATGTGAAGGCATAAAAACTAAACATTCCTATACTAAACACCTCATAAACTATTTTATCAAAATAGAAAACATTTTTTCTTTTGCAGAGATATCAAAGGAACAAGTCTGAAATCTTTATCGCAGCATTACTTAGTTACAGCCATTTTACTGGCAAAAATTGAATTCCAATTCAATAATAAGGTTTATTCATTTCAAGATGTAGTGTTTTACTTTTTACAGTTTTACAGTAAAAGGTTTACATTGTCGTTAGTCAATGTAAACATTTTACATTACCGTCATAGGTGAAGTGACAAACGTGCATAGTTTATATATAGTTTATATATTTATTTAAAAATCCTCGTGGTAGATATAAGTGTGGGATTTTCTTGGGATATGAGACCGCAAAAGCTCGAAAAAAAAAAGAAATAGAAACCGCACGTAACCTAACCTAACTGAATCGTTTTTCGGGCAAGGTCAACGTTTGGCGTGGGAAGGGAAAAGGGAACAGGTGTCGACGGGAACAGGGAATCCCCCCGAAATAAGCGAGGGCGGAAAATTCTGTGGACGGAGACGGGAAGTTGCGTTTTCCTCGTGCGGGCTGGGCCGATGATACACACGGGCGGAAAGAGCGAGCGAGCGAGTCGAGCGCTCGGCGGGCGAACGAGGGGGAAGCCAGAAAGCGATTAGAGAGAGCACTCGCCGTCGACGGCGGCTGCTTTTAAAGGGGATATCCCCCTCGTTTCGGGACCATCCCCTTTAAAGCTCTAATTATAAAGCAAGCGAGGGTGTTAATTGCAGGTCAATTCGCTGTTTAGCGGTGACGCCTTTTGTGAGCCGCTCCGCTCGCGCCCTCGAATCCACCTCATCCCGTCTCCCTGCAACCTGGATTCGGAATACCCCCCCGCACCCTCGCCACTTCGCCTTTTCAACATCCTGGTTGAAACAAACGATACAAATTTAGATCATAAAAGTGGGTCAGCATTTAAAAGTAGAACATAATGTATCTCATATTTTTTAAATCAAACAACATTCTTGATTTAATCTATTAACTTTTTTCAGCTTAATAAAGTAAAATATTTCAAAATTTAATTATTTTAAGCAAACACTTGTCCTTTAAATAAATTCTACTTTCTGTCAAAAGCATGATTATTGATAATATTAGAAAAGCGAATATGAAATCCAAAATAATTTACCCATTAAAAACAAACCAAATAACCCACTCAAATTCTAATATACAGAAATCACAATCCATTAATTAATTTCATCTTTTTAAATAACTGACAAAATACAAGCCAGCAGTCTAAAAAAAACTAAAGCCATTGAATTATAAACAAATAAAAGGTGATTCAACTCTAGTGCCTTAGGATTTTGAAATGAAATAAAACAATAAATATAACAAAAACAATTATTTTTCTTCTTTCAGCTTCCACTAGTTTAATCATATCTTCGATCAACACAGTCTATTTAAAAAAATAGGGTTGTATGAAGTTGGCAACTACATAAAAAGTTCTAATAATTCTAAATCAGTGTACTGGACTGAGTTTGATTAACTGTTCATGGCCATTTCGGCCTTTTGGACCAGTGCGTTCTATGTACCTTGATGAAGAAGGTAGTTCAGCGGATATTTTACTGTGCATAAATATTACTATGAAACTTAAATAGAAACAATAGCACAAAGTACTTAAAAATTAGGCAATTTTGTCCTATTGTTGCTAATTTTTTTGTTAAATCTTATTTTTGAGAAATATTTTTTAAGCAAAATTGTTTGCAGAACTCTTTCTAAAAATTCTTGTATTTAGTTGGCGTTCACTTATGGTATATTTTCATAAATTGCATTAAAACATTGTTTTCCCACTTTTATGTACCTTTTACAGTTAACTACAAGCAAGTAATTATCAAACTGAGTTACTAAGTTCAGTCAGTTTGAAGCTTGTAGTCGAAATTATAGTTATTGTAAAAGATATATAAAAGTGGTATCAAAGTTAAGTCTTTCTAAAAAGTATCGGACCCTTCTTGTATAATCCTTAGATCATTGGATCACATAAATTAAAATATTGTCAAGTTGGTACTCCATTTTTTTTTTAAATGTACAGGATGTCAATTTATAAAACTTGTTCTAAAAACTTGATAATACCCTTGAGTATCTTAAAGCACATTAGAACTCTACTACAAAATATTGAAATTCTTCAAAATGGTGCCAAATTGACACACCCATAAAAGATGCCGTATAAAAATTTCCTTGATATTACAAAATACTTTCTTCATAACAGTCCTGTAATAAAAACATTGGTAATTTATTTTAACACGAAAAGAATGCATAATAATGCCGCACATTTCCAATCGAACCTGCAACAGCAGCAACCTATAATGTTACAACCAATAAAGTCTCTGCCTAATTGGCGCCCATTAAAATTTCACGTGAAATTTCGAAAGCCAAGTCCCAATTATCTTATCCAAATGAGAGTGAAAAAAAAAGGTGGCCACCGGGCCGTCGAGCGGATTACCATTTTTATCCCACAAATTGTCACCGTCGCCGTTTTCGATAATTTATGAAAAATAGCAAAAGAAACTGTTATGTTCTTGTAAATATTTATTAAGTTGCTACAGTGGAGAGGAGAAGAAACTTTATGATAATTTTCATTTTGATGTTGTTGACGTCTAGGGAACTGTAATTATTTCATTTTTTATTTTGATCAACATACAATTACTTCTGTTAAGAATTTTACTAATCATTCTTTACAAGTGTAATTAAAGCTTTAACGAAAGCAAGTGTAATTAAATTTTTTGTGAAGATCAAATGAGCAGGATCTCCTTTCAAAATCCAGTCAATTATAGCATAATGTTTAATATCACCTAATGAAAACCCTCTGAATACTATTTTCTATTTTCGGTGAAGGTAATTAAAGGTTGAGCTTTTTGAAACCTCCCTTTCACAGAAACTCGCTTTTAAGTGTACTACGCATAAGGTTGAAAACTGCATTTCCGAAGACATGCCGGTCGGAATTAGTAACTTCCCAGTATGTACAATCCATACACGTATCCGGATGTGCATGTGTGCGCGTGTGTGTGTGTGTATAGTGGATCATTCACAAGTAGCCGTGACGTCATCCGGGATCAATACTGTGGAAATTGGGTGCGCGCGCACATGCCTTACCCCCACTTTTTCCACTTAAGAGGATCACGTGGTACACCGGGGAGCTGTCATAAAAAATTAAATTGCCGCGGAATTATTTCGGGGCGGCGCGCGGTCCTGGATGTATGCGTGTTGGTGTGTATATATGAGTGTGTCTTTATATGTATATGTGTGTGTAATATAGGTGTGTGTGTGTTTGAGTGCGCCATGTCGTAACCGCATTTTCCGGGACGTCGTAAATATTCAACCAAAAGGAGAGAGGACTCTTCCATCATCAGCGTTGCGATGGTTACCCTCCGTCAGTTTCGAATTTTTATCGCGTTTGAAGGCTATGATTAACTTAGTAATATCATAATGTCAACATATTACAAAGATTTTACTATGTAGTCTCCTATACGTTGTCGTACAAGCCTACACGTTTTAAAATTATGGAGCCATATGCATAATCCACTATTGCGATTAATTATTGTCATATGACAATTATTTAGTAGTGATTAGTACTAAATAATTTTCCTTGGTAGAAAGTCGATAGCTATTTTCTGAAGTCGTAATAACAAAATATACCATATGATCAAGATCATTTCTCCTCTTTGATTTGTTTTCTTTATTTTACATTGTATTGGCATCATTGAATAAAAACAAATTAATGTAATTTTTGTCATTATTTATCAAAACAAATTGTTCAATTTGACCTATAGCGAAACCCTACGGTTATGTTATTATTGCCAATATATATTTTTAAATAAAAAAAATCCATACACAGAAGAAAAGTAAGTAAGATTTAGTAGTAGTGTATATTTCTTTAGACTATATGTATAAAAAGATTTTCTATACTTTAATTATAAAGTATTGCAAATCATACCATAAGATCATGGTATAAGTTTGCAATACTTTATAATTAAAGTATAGAAAATCTTTTTATACATATTGTCTAAAGAAATATACACTACTACTAAATCTTTATTATTTGAGAAAAAATACATTGTATAAAATCTAACATAATATAAAATAAATATTTTCATAATATATTCTCAAATAAGGGCTCGCTATCGACCATAGGTCTTTCTGCCCTTGTGGAAATAAATATATTATATACATTTTTTTCTATAGTAACAAATGTAATTAGATTCGATTAGCAGGCTGTTCCTATTAATGTTAATATTTTATTTCTGTTGACAAATTTTTGATCATTTTGCTTCATTTAAAAAATAAAGTATACCCTTGCCTTCTATTTATTCAATGATATCACACAATTTAAACAAATTGTATTTTCCTATGCGGAAATTCCCAAAAGAAAAATAGCATATTAAGATAACCAAAGTAAACGACCAACCCATCTAAACAAAACAAAAAACTTAGCGCACAAACACAAGTTCTATATAAATTAACCTTAATGGCTCTTTGTGCCCATGCAAAACTGCGATTGATTGTGGGATCGATGCTGAATAATGTGAACCCGGGACGCGCTGATTGCGAGCAAAATTGTGCCCATTGTTTCTCGTGAGGACAAAACGATGTCCGCAGCATACTCGCGCCCGATGACACATGACTTTCAACAATTTTATTCCGCTCTGATAAGTCGCGAAAATCGGGAGAACATAAACAAATTTAACGTTATCGCCATGATAATCGTATCTGATTAAGTATATTTTATCGAGCATTGATATTACACAATAATACTAATAATAACAAAATCGCCTTATCTCAACCTTACGCGGCATTACAACAAAACAGCTGATACAATTCTGTGCTCTCGAAATTTGATATTATTTTTAGTTGTTGATAAAGCAATCATTTTCTCTATTTGTAACAATAGTAGCTTCGATTTATTTATAACTTGTGATGGAACCATTCGAATAAAAATAAACGATTTTTTCGATTATACAAATGTTTTCGAATCATATCAATTTGAGAAAATAAGCAATATTCAAAAAATATTCGAATCATAGCATAGTAATTTATCCTTGAAATTATTCAATATCCTAAATCTTTCAAATATTCTACGAGAAACATAATATCGGCAGATCTTCCAAGTCGTGTACTTTGCTAGGTACTTAAATACTAAATTTAGTATTTAAGTACTTAGCATAATACATGGCTTATAATATCTGTAGATATTTTGGAGTAGGATCGAGCAGAAAATATTTTTCGCCAATTTAGGTCTACAATGAAAGAGTATTTACAGTCATACTGTTTCATATTACTTCAAATCTGCTCGTCTTTCTTGTGGAGCTATGGAGCTACATAACAGTGATACTCAATGTTCCCAATGAATAATACAAAGACCAAACACAAAATTCAAAATTCCTTTTAAAGTAACTTTCATTCAAACGTCGCGTTTAGAAGCAACATGTTTTAATTTCCATTGTCCAAGGACAAATAAATCTTTTTAATATATCACTAATAGTAATTGGGATTTTTTGATTAAATAAACTGTTGATGGGAATTCGTGTTCAACAGAGGCATTTGCATGGGTGCTTCTAAAGAACGGCTATTTTTCCATCATTTTGTAATATTTTTCTTTTCATAATTTTTAAAAGAAGTACAAACACAGAACTACTGTATGTACCAAATAGTCTTTTAGTAGTACTATTAATTTTGAAGAAAATAAAATCAGATAAAAACTGAAGGTAATCCCTTAAGTTGATAAATCCAATGTTCTGAATGTAATGTTACATATCATTTAAAGATCATAATAATAAAATTGATATTATTTTGATGAATTAGATCACTGTTCCGCAAAAGGTGTTCCGCGGCAGCACATTGGTGTACCGTGGTCATTCGTTGGTGTACCGCGGGAAAATGTCAATATTTGTGAAGATAATGCACCTACACATAGCTGAGATTTATGCAAACGAAAATTTGATTGCCAGTGCTCAGTTAATCAGAATTTCTCAATGTACCATTTTAGCTTTCTTCCAGACCGACCCACTATACAAGTATTCTCCATCATTATATCGGATTGCCAAACCGTACTCAACGATGGAAGAAAAATTGCTGCTATACCATTTTTTGATTTCTATGTTTACCGGGGTTTACAAGTGTACCTACCTTTCCCCTTAATCAATATACAAGAATATTTCCTTACCGGAAGAAACCCACAAATAAAATCCATAATTTCTTACATCTTTTGTTCCTCAGCTTCTAGTAACACCCAGACCACATCCACTTTAATCCACTTTTTCCAAACAAGTGGAAATCCGGCTGGCCTTTTGTTCCTCAGCAAAGGGTTCCTCAAGGGTGTATCTCTAAAGTTTCTTGATTTAGTAGGTGTACCTTGAATACAAAAAGTTTGCGGAACACTGAATTAGATTATCAGAAAGAAAGGTTGGCTTATGGTGATAGTTATACTGAATATTTTCGGTAATAAAATAGTTTTTATATGATATTGATTCATCTGTAGAGAAATGTTTCATTATTATTCATTTCAGCACTTTTAAAATCTCTCGATTCCATGGTAGCTTCCTCGAGGCTGTGAGAACTCTGACGAAATGAATAATCACGGAACATTTCGATTCTTCTCCCTCTCCCCCTCTTTCTATCCAAAACCAGAAAACTACGGACACGCTTTCAAATAACTCCTAAAGCTATTCTCCTTCCAGCATCCCTCGTATAAACTATGGGAACAATCCCTCAGGATTGACAACGTGAATGATTTCATTTCCTTACTCTCTCCCGAAGCGATTCTGTATCCGAAACCGCCCAAAGCAACAAAATTTGCCCCGCCCCCAAAGTATTATTTTTTATATCCCCAAGCAGTTACAACTAAAATCTATATTTCTCCATGGTATATTTTAATAGGCGCAATTTATATCTGATTGGGATCCAAAAGACCCGCTCTGCGTGAAGAATGTTGCTTAATCATCGAGAATTTTAATCGGGCCGTGACTCAAGCAGCATATTTGTTCTTTTATGTGTGTGGACCCTTTTGGAACACGACGACGAGCACACAGAGAGCGAGAGCACTATCAGAGAATGCCCGGGCAAACATGTACCCCACCATAAAGATAACAGGGCCCTGCTCATGCTGATGCTGTGAGAGAGGATGTTGACGCTGCCGCTTTATCTCTGGTGTACACTGTACATACATACATGCATGCACACACACACGAACTGTACACATTCAGGGACTATGTCGAACAAATTCAATTACGGCGTACACAACGCAGTGTGTTTCGAAAGGGAAAGAAATTATTTCGTTGGTGGAGAGTGAATTGAGACTGGCTACATTGGGTAGTGTTGGATTAATGGAATTGTTACAAAATATAACTTTGTAAAGAGTGTTATCTTAACTTCAAAGTTATAAACATTATTAAATATTTGTTTTTTTTTTTAATATCAGCATAAAACGTCATAGAAGTGTAATTGTACAGTTTCAAAATAATGATAAAGTTAGCTGGAATGATACGTGATATTTCTCTGAACACAAGGTTTACATACATTGATAATTCGAACAATACATTAAACATTAGTAATTTAAACCAATTAGTACTAAGAAAAGGCTTCCTTATATAATTCAATGATATCTGATTATCAGCAAAAACACAAAGCTGTTTCCATTACTAATATGGTTATTGAATATCCTCGATGTTTCAACGAAGTTCTTTTCGATTCCCAAGGATTTTTCAATTGTTTGATTTATTACATACTCCCTTATTGAATCAATAGAAACTATAGATCCGCCTCTGAAATGGAATTTTAATCAAAATTTAAATTACTAAACATATATTTACGGGCATTCCATAACTACTATCTCGTTTTAATTCCCTAGGAACATAGATAGTAATTATTGGGTTGTTAATAAGGATTTCCTTTTCAAGGTTGGATGTCAGGATGTAGAAAGGAGATATAATCAAAGGAGGTTATAGGAAGACTTATATATTTTGGAGAAATATTTAATATAAATCTAAACTCAATCGCTTTGCTATATTTGTTTCTAAGATTAATTAAATTCCATTTTGCTGCTTGCAAATAGTGGTCGGAGCAATTCAATTCTAGGTAATAAATTTTGAAGGAATTGCTATTTCTCAATGAGTAGTCACAATTAGCCCAACTAAAATAGTCCAAGTGTAGATCTGACACGGTCTATATTTATGTACTAGGTGGAATTCCACGAGAGCGAGCGTAGGAAACGGTATCTGGTGCACTGTCTGTGCGAGAGTGCATCTTGTGCGAGGGGGGCGCCGCCTTGGTCAAGAATGCCGGCGGTGCTGGTGGCACGGCATGCCGTGCGGCTATCGGAAACACGTATAATTTCCTGTGCAGGTATAAACAAACTTAGCCTTGAGAGTGGAACGAGGAATGGATAAAAGGAGGTGGTGAAGGAGGAGGAGGAGGAAAGGCAAGGCACGGCACGCCGGCTGGCTGACCTAGACCCACTAGACGGCCGCTAGAGGACGCGCCGCTCGTTCTCGCTCCTCTTTAAAGCCGCACAACCCTTACGAGGGAGGCCCACGCCCTTCCACCTAAAACCCACACCGTGCCCTCCTTATTAAATCATACATCCCCCTTCACTTCTCGCACGCATCGGAATTTTCGATTAGTACGATCCGGTCGCAATCAACGGGATAAACACCGAACTTCCTTCGTATACTACAAACATCCAGTTAATGAAATAAGTTACATATTTCTGGAGTACGGATTATCCGCTCTTTGTAGCTTTTTTGTATCAGCGTGCCTCGGCGTGGTCGCTGCTGCAGGACGAGCGAACAATAATCGATTCTAATAACGGAACCCGTTTAACCCGACCTAACGCAATTTGCTCTCGTTATCGCAACGTTTACATTTAATTGAATAACACAGTGGGCGTGGCTTATCCGTTTCCGTCTAATATTCATTGCACTGCTATTAGAGAGAGAATGTAACTTTACAGTTTTAATAATATTTTAAAAGTAAAAAAAAACGTTATCTATAATTTATTACAAGTTTAACCATATTTTTATGGTTATACAGTAGATATATTCGGGACTATTTTGTTAGGAAAATGTTAAGTTTAACTTGTTCGTTATTTTTTATACCATCACAGTCTAAGCAGCTTTTGTGATAGATGTATATACATAGAATGTAAATAATTAATAACATAGCCCGGAATGACTAATTTCAAAATTTTTAAATCAAACTAAAAATACCACACCCAGGCACTACAAAATTCACCGGTACATACTTAAGTCCACGCTTCAATCCATTCATTGTTATATCCTGAAACTCTTTAATTATAATTATATTAATCAACTCAAGAAATATGGCCGTATATGCATCCCTAAACAAAACAGCAATCCATTCCTAGTATCACCAATTACTCTTCTCGTCCTAGAAAAAACAAACTTTATGAAATCCCTCCTAAAGGAGAAAAAAGCCTAACATATATCATTAATACTATTCCAATATACCAATTTGGCTTTACCATAGACCGTTCCATTACATGGGTACTCTTCATCATTATATCCAATTTTCAAACAGCACTCATCGCTGGAAGACTGCTATCCCATTTTTTAATATCTATGTATACCGGGATCTACAAGTGTAACCACTCCGGAGGGTATCAGTACACAAAAACTTTTTCTTTTCGAAAGAAACTTACAAATAAAATCCATTATTCCTTATTTCATCCTTTTGACCCTTGACTACATCGTCCGTTATCACTTATATCACCCAGACCACATCGACTTTAGTCCACTCTTTCCAAACAAGTGAAGGCTTTCCTTTTGTTTCTCAGCAAGATGGCCTACGTGGGTTTTCTATAATTTCTATTGCTATGACTAACATCACCCAGACATCCTTTACAAAAGAATGGAAACAAGGCTTCCACAGGCATATTATCTATAATTTCCAGAAGACACCTCCTTTTTGTTACATCCAACCCTCAATAACCTCCAACAACAAAAATGGGCCCATTCAATAGACGCAACTCTTCTCCCATACCACAGAATCTTCCACAATCCAATAGCAATCAACGGTTATGGATCCGGGAAGCTACCCTACAGAATGTAAATTATATTGGATTTTTTAATAACAAATTCAAGCATTATCGATAGAAAAATGTAATAAACGGACAAAATACTTCCTGGTACTAGCGTTCAAATTCAATGGTGTGAGTGTTAATACAATTGTGAAGATCTTCAATATGATAGGTCGCCTAATAGTACAGTACACCCAATTCACAGTTTTAGTGCAATTACTCACCGGTGAGAAATAAGTGAATAATTTGACTGGCTAAACATACGACCGATAAAATTTCACGAATGTGAATATCATCACATCGAAATTACGTCATTTCACCGATGAATCGTTTTATGCAGTGTGCTCCATCCTATACACAAATTCTTCTCCATACACCCTCAAACAAATTCAGAGGCCTTATTCGCAATTTTAGTGCAATGACTCACCAATGAGTGAAAGCAACGTAAATCATTTCGCGTACATCTCAAAACACCGTCCAATTTTTCCTTCTTTGAAGCACGTTTGTCTTTAAAAATCCACTGTTGCAGATGCAGAAAATATGAAAATATTCGGGATTGCAGTGGAAAAGTCCCAAAACAGTCTCAGAATCGCCTATACAATTGTGTCTATTCTCCATTATGAGCAAAGCTGCACCAATTTTGCAGAAATTCTTTTCATACCCAAATTTTTGTGTAAAATATCAACGATTGAGCCTTTTGATATACAAAAGGTTTCTACTAAAGAATGTCCGAGAATTAAATTAATAAGTTTAAGTCAAATAGAAAACACAGTTTTTAGTCTTTAGATTGTTATTTTTTTCATTGCATAATTATCGCTTTTGACCAGCCTCATTTTCAAAAAATTTTAGACCATACAAATGTTAATATCGAAGCAATGCGTGATAAAAATTGCAAATTCCAAGAAGCTCTCTGCAGCCTATATTCACAAGGCAATTTTGGCGATTAGCAAAGACATTAAGGTGAAAATTGTTGAAACTATTTATAACCATATTTTGCATAAAATTTTCGAACTGCATCCGCCAAACTTCCATTATTTTTAAAATATTGTTCAATAATGCAATACACGTTATTGTATCGTATAACGCTCAATTTTTACTAACTATAAACTCTCAGCTGTCAAATGTTTCTTTTTTCCACGGTTGCCAATAATTTAATGCAATTGCGGTCCATTTTTAATAACCTTAAACTCTCAGTTATCAAATTGTTCTTATTGCAGGGTTGCCAACAATTTACTTCAAAATGGCTGCAAGTTTAAATATTGCGTTAATTTTAGAACATCCTTTAATTCGCACACTTTGATTCATCAATCTCTTAAAACCAAATCGTGCATTTTGTCAAGTTTAGGGGTTGATATATCCATAGAACGTCTGGAATGATGTTCATATTTTGTGGATGTACACTCATTTGCAAAATAATATTACTAAGGCAATTAAACGCAGAGTGATAACGTGGCACGTAGCTTGTTTCGTTCTAAGTGTACGGTCACATTTCAACATATTTATCGAATTGTAAATAGTTGCAAACTGGCGCTTTTTAAAGGAGTGTAACGACTCTAGCTCTGGGGGTAATGTTCGTGAACCCTTAAATTTCTAATTATCCCCCTTAGCGAGTTCCTAAAATCACCGAGGTGGAGGTTATGGTCTTTGTATTTTTTATTACTGAGTTTCTTCAATTGTATTATTCGAATAAATCTTTGTTTAATTAAATACTCATATCACTTAATCCAATATTAGCGATGTTTGTAACTTTAATAACTAAATACCACGCTATCTTGAATACGCATACTCTCATTTTACAAATTTCATTAATTTAATGCCATGTCCTTGTAGTCTGGATACGTTGGATTTATTGTTACTAGACTCTGCTTAAATTTAATTCATCTTCATGGACCCTGGAATGGTTTACAAAAAAATGGTTTAATTATAATTTATACATTTTCATAATTTATGTGCTAAATATAATATATTAGCATTTTTTAGAATGATTTAATAGATTTTAATAAAATATTATTTTCTATTATGTTTCTTACCGGTAAGGCAGGTCTAAGAAGAAATCACTAGGTTTCAGTAACATTCGTCAATAAATATAATAATGTGTTCGACCTCGTCTGGAACGGGGGGGCATAGTCTCTCATAACAAAGAACCGACATTGTCCATTGTACTCTGGTAGAGATCATTGTTGATGAGTCTGCAACTTTTCAATATCAATACCTTCTGCATGAAAGCACTGGAAATATAGCGACTTCAATATTACTGAAAAAAAAAGAATCTCTTGATGTATCTAGTTGAAAAATGTTTACCCATTGTGAAATTACTGTTTGATTTGAAATACCTACTACATTCAGATAAGATAGCCGTCCTAAATACGTCAACGATGAAAATCAGCATGTAAATGGGCCCGTATGGCTGCCGGGGTTGTTCTCCCTTTAATAAGGCCCTCTCGGATCGATACCTAGCGCACGCATGATGAGGAAGATGTGCGTGTCGCGGCTTGCAGCGCCCAAACGTCCTCTGTCCATCAAGCGCTGAAATGACGGCCGCAATCAACGATTCGCAGCGAAATGGAAATCTTTCCTTCGAAATGATCAATGCGTGAAATGCGGGCGCAATCGGTGAATACACTAAGTTAGGTTGTCGGGGAGAGGGGATGAGAAAGAGAAGACCGGGCGCGGAAGTGGGCGACGAGGTACACCGGCTGAAAGATACAAAGTGACAAAAACCACGCGAGCCATTAAAGCGATTAAAGGCGACGTACCGTAATTAGAGGCGGCAGCACGCGAGCTCCCGACTCGGAACGATCGTTCTGCTTTAATACGGCGATTCACCGACACACGCCCCGGCAAAGCCGACACAGGTCCGGACTCACTCCGCCAACGACGGGAATAGACACTCTCTCTCTCGCACTCACACACCCATGCAACTGTACACACACACATACACTTACACAGCTGTGAATGAATCAAAATAAACACAAAACAGCTGATTCGACAATGTTTTTAAACCACGGTTTCTGTTGTTTTGATAATTTCCAGTAGCGCGTACTTGTTTGTTTTTTAACATGATTATTGGACTTGTTTAGTACTACACAAATTAGGAGCGTTTTAGTTGTTTTTGTAGAATATAATTTCTTCTAATTTCGGTGAATATAGGGTTGTTCCTTTGTTACTTAAATCTGGCAATCCGGACAATTATATTCAATATTTCATGGCTTTTTAAAAGTTGAAAATAATATAACTTAATGCAATCAAACTTAACCATAACCGAATATAATCCAACCTAAACTTAACGTAACACAACTTAATGCACATACACAGAGCTAAAGATGAAAATAATTTATTAATTATTTTCAAACTCTTTTTATTTAATTTATTTATATAACTGCGACCAAGTGAATAAAATCTTTTTTTCTATTAAACTAAATACAATCTAACACAGCCAGAACCCAACCTAAACCCAATCTAATACAACTTAACTGCTTTGTTGCTTAATTTTTACTTTAAAGTTTCTTTTATTGTCTAATCTTAACTTTAATGTAAATACAGTTTTCGCCACCTAATGCCTAATTGAGAATTCAGACTTCAAAAACAGTTTTCGTCACCTTTATTATCTAATCGGACTTAAAAGGCATTTTTATCATGTTCATTGCCTAATTCTGACTTTAAATATAGGTTTCATCACTTTTATTGCCTAATTCTGACTTAGAATACAGTTTTCCTCATTTTTATTGTGTAAATCTGATTTTAAAAGCAGCTTTTATCATTTTCACTGCCAAATTCTGATTTTAAATATAGTTTTCATTACTTTTGTTGCCTAATCTTGACTTTAAAAGCAATTATCATCAATTTTATTGCCTAACCTGATTTTAAATACAGTGTTCGTCATTTTTATTGTCTAAATCTAACTTTAACATTTTTATCAGTTTTATGCCTAATAATATCTTCATATACAGCTTTCGTTACTTTTATTGCCTAAATACGATTGTAAAAGCATTTTATTCTGACTTTATAGATTCTTTGATTACCTGATAATGACTTGAAAGTATTTTTGTTGCTTAATTTTAACTTTAAGAGACAAGGCTAAAATTAGCAATTTATACAACAAACAAAACCAAAAAATTGCATGCCATTTTAGGCTGAAGTGGTCAATCATTCTATTCGAGGCCAATCAAAATAGACAAAAATGGTATGATTGAGGCTGAAGTAAGCATTTTTTTGCAATTTAAAGCTCTAAAAAACAATTTCTAGCTATTTTAAGACTAAAAATCGACAATTCATCTTTTGATTTCAAAATAGACAATTTATATTGCCTAATTCTGACATTAAATACTGTTTACGTCATTTTTATTGTCTATTTCTTACTATAAATGTACTTTTATGCATATCTATTGCCTAATATAGTATATTTACCTGCATTTTTATTGCCAAATTTTGACTGAAAATATTAACACAAAATCTTAAAATTAAAAAATTCTGATGCACCATTTAAATCTGTATGAACTATATATTTTAATATTTTGGGCGCACTTGATTTTTCATTTAATTATTATCATGTTTTTATCAACAATGATAATCTTGTACTCTATAACAAAAAAAATGGTGAAATGTGACTATAATAATACTTAAAATTGCATTCCTAACAACCAACTTTTTATGAAGAAATTGTTCGTAAATATTGGAGTAAACAAGATAATTATGAGGTTATGTTTGCATAAATTATTCACTTTGACAGCTCCGAATAACGAATTTAGCAAATTTTGTTCGGGATTCAATCTTTGTAAGTTTTGTCCGAAACATTTTATTCTAATTGCCAAAATAAAATTTGTACACATGGTCAACACCCCTCGTAAAAGTGATGTTTTCAAAATAATATTTTTATGACTTACTTTTAATATTAAATGAAAATTATTTAGAAACCAAACTGATTTTCTCAAGCTTCCAATTGTTTTTGTTTTTTTTTTCTTATCATTTAATTTTGTTAAAAGCTGCACAATTCACCTCACATTGAGAAGTAGAGAGGAACATATAACAATGTTATATAAGACTAAATAAATAAAATAAAAGCTGCACTATACTTGTGGAGCTCGTAATGTTTATTCATTGATATTACCAATTGGTTAGATTATAAATACCAACTCATTTGTTAAATCGAATGTAAATATTTATAATTGTTCTATTATAAAGGATTGATGCACCCACTTTTATTTCTAGACAAATTACAAAGAGCGGATCGAACGAGCGCGCCGGCATCGATCCAATAACCACTTAATGACACACCTCGATTGATGGCCGAATTGGTGGACGGATAATGGCCGCGCCACCCCGTCATTTCAGGCAATAACCCCGTGTTTTAATTTAAGATCCAAACCCGCCCGCTGCCACAATTTTAATTCTAGCACACCCCGTCCAGACGATAGCCGTCTTGCGGTCGATTATTATAATGATACGATTTGTCTCCGTGTATGGACACACAAGGTGAGGCAGATGGAGAGGTATGCGTTTTGTTGTTGAATGGGCCGAGGAGCCGAGGAGGTTGTGGAGACACACACACTCGCAAAGAGCGCAGACGGAAAATACAGGACCGTATCGTTGCAGCGAAACAAAGGACGAACGCGAACCGAGCACTCTTACTTTCTGGACTGTCCTTAAAGTGACTGATGGTGAACTTTTTATACTTATTATACTGAATGTTACTATTATTATTACTAATATGACATAATATTAAATGAATACATTTATATATTGTCAAATGCTAGTATTGAAATAGATAAATCTTTTATTTGATTCTCATTAATCACTTGATGAAACTTGATCACAATACTCCTAGATAATGACGAGAGTCGAAACTAGTTACAGGAAAAAAATAAATAGTGAAACAAATCAAGTGTATTTTTCAACCTACTAATATTGATATAGATATTTACAATGTAAGTAAGTTAAAAAATATTCTAAAACTTAGGTATTTTTATGATGTGCTTAATTTCTTTAAATATTCTACTTTACACACAAATATGTAAACACAGTTATGCTATTTGACTTCAAAATTAAAGCCATCAGCAAAGGAATCGTTATAGATTATTTTTTATGTATCAACAGAATCTCCTTGCAACTTAATTCCCTTTTGTCTATAATGACATCATTTTCTAGAAATTATTTTCGTCACTAACAATGTCCACAGCTAATAACTACACGCCATCTATTTTAATCCAACACCCGCCTTTTGTGTAATATGCACGTATCAATTACTAACTAACCAAATCGATAGAACGTTCCCCAAGGAGCAACAATCGCCTCCCGCAGGCCGCCCTCCCACGCTCGCACATGTCGCGACCCTATTTGACAAATTGCGGAATAATATCCCGAGTGCCGGGGAACATATTTCAGGCATTCACTCGGAAGACGTTGATTTCGGAATGGTCGCGAGATCATTTACCCAGTCCGTCTCGTCCCCGTTTTCGGCACGGACAAGGCGGCACGTAATAAATCACGACGGCACGTCCCCGACGCCGCCTCCCCCGCCAGCCGACGACATATTACACAGGAATGAACGTGAACGTTGGAAAGAGACGGCGGAGAAAGGGTCGAGGGTTAATAAAGTATTTACTTGTTACATCTGGATACACTTCGGGAAGCCTCGAGCTTTACACCTTGTTCTGTAAAAAGGATGTGATTGCGTTTAGTAGTTGAATCGATAGAATTGAATAGGGGGTTAATAATTGATTAAAATATTTTGAGCGGTTTTTTTTTTTGTAAATAAGAATCAATGTTGAAATTATTTTATTCAAGCTGTGTGCGAGTTCATTAAATGAGTTGTTCAACCACTATTCTAGTTAGGATAACTGGTGATGACCATTTCGGTCTATTGGACTTCATCAGACCAGCGTGTTCCATATACCTTGATGATGGTGGTGATTTATGTTAGTGTTTATAGACTCAGTAAAACATTCGTTCAAACACTTTCATGAAAGTCTATGGAGTTTGAGTTTGTGTTAAAATTTATATGCGAATTATTAATAAAATTCCTATTTATTTAAAAAGACCCATGTGTTGTATTTGTACTCAATCGTCGGTCACGGAACGATAGACACCTGCCACAAGATCTAGGGGGTGTCCTACTGGGGGCTGGTTATTGCCTGCCGTGGTCCTGAGAAAGGAAGATCATATAGTAACCACATCAAGAGCAAATACAAGAACATCACGACTATCTGGAACCATTATCACAACGGAAAGGTCCCGTAAGACGAATGAATGGACGAAAAAGTCACAACCAAAAAATAATTCCATATAGGGGAACACAGTGACAAGGGCCGCGGTTTCCTGATTGGGAATCTTTTATTGAAAGAGAAAAATCCAGACTACGCACAGTAGTGCAGTACTGGCAACATAATGATTTGTCACAGCAGGATGGCTGAAATATTTTATTGAGGAAGAAAAAAAGTGTGTTATTTATGTCCAAATATAGGCTGGGGCTTCTCATTTTGGCCCGAATCCAAATGAACCAATTTGCCAGTATCACTTAAAGGACATTGGACCTTCGACTTTAGCAAAACCCATAAGAAAAAGTCGAACGGGGTCAAATCACACCTCTTGGTAGCCAATTCACATCACCTCTGTGAGGGATAGCCATACCCTTAAATTGTTAATGCGGAATGTTAATGGTTTGTGGTTCCAACAGGACGGCGCTACGTGCCACATAGCGGAGGCCACCATTAAAATTCTGCATTAACAATGCTATCTCTCACAGAGGTGATGTAAATTGGTCACAAAAGACGTGTGATTTGACGCCGCTCGACATATCATTCAAAGTAAGCTAAATGAAATCGGTTATCATGGTTCCGTAATTCTCGCCGATGATGCTGTTTTTGGAAAAACTATGAAACAGTGACGCCACCGGTTCAAAATCGACAACAAACAGTAAATTTATGCATTGATACCTGGTAAACTTCGTGTAGATTAGTGTCATTTCATGTACGATAATTATGCATGTTAATATAACTATTCATCTAAAAATGTTCCTTGTCACTAAAGATGATTATTCACTAATAATTGTAGTCCTCTTCCAAACAGTCCGAATGCTATTCAGAAAACAAACAGCGTTGTCTACAGTCATTAACTTTGATTTCCTGGATGGATCTTGCACTGATGTAGGCCCAAGCCCAAACTTAAAAAAATCCAAAGCAAAGCCTACGAAAGACCCATGTTTTTGTGCACGATGATGAATTGACTGCTTCGGGTTCTTCTGCAGACTTTCACTGACAGCGGCGATATTTTCGACCGATCTTGAGTATATTTGACGTATTATAATTATTTACCAACCAGTTATCTCCAATTTTTCCACCAAACATTGGATGGTCGAGTTTGAAGAATTACCCGTTTGTCCTAAAATAAGCACAAGGCGTTAAATATAACATGCAAAGACTAATTTTGATAATAATGTATTTGCATTTGGATGTGCTGCACAATCGTGTGGCTTGTCATGATAGTTTGGCGATAACAGGTTATATAAACGCCGCCAAAAGACCACTGTCTGTCAGCTTTTATTGAAAAACCCTATATTTAAAACTATTCATTTTGATACTAGGGGGACTATCCTTTTAAATATCAATGCAAATTTTGCGACCCTAACAAATGTGTTCTTAAAAAAAGTATATTGATGATTACTCAAAAAAGCAATACTTATTGGTTCTCGGTCTGGAAGTTTATTATTGAAATCTGAATGACTTCACATTTGTACCAAATACCACAAAAAATAGACTTTTTTCTTGAAGTTTGCGAAAATCCTATACCTAAAATCTGTGACTTTTATTGCTAGATCTCGTTCTTCAGTGGAATCTAAAAAAATAAAAAGGCATTCAAAGCAAAAATCGGTAAGAAACTCGGAAGCTGTCCAAAGAGTTTAAGAACTTATCTACGAAAACCCGAGTCAGATTCTGAATTATTTACACCTCTTGTGTAAATTTATCCAGAGTTTCACTACCGTTGTAACTCTGGATAAATACATGAAAACCAGAGGACTATGTGTTTTCCAACAATATGGTGTAACTGCTCCCACAAGTGATTTGATCAAAAACGGATTATCAGATGACATGAACATGTTTTGGAGCTAAAAATTCTGGTCTATAAACAGTCTATGGATTTATTCTTGAAATAGGTGCCAAATACCACAAAACGTAAATACTTTGTCTAAGGTTTGCGATAAGTCTGAATTTTGCAACTTTTGTTGCTAGATCTCAGTCTTCAGTGGGGAAGATTCTGTAACTCTATTAAGAAAGACGGCTCTGCATTTCCTTCTAAGCAAAGGTCGGTAAGAACGAACCACGGAGGTTGTCCGAAAAGTTCGAAAATTCATCTCAGAAGATCCGGGTCAGTCTCTAAATTATTTACGGTAATCAATTCTTGGATAGACATTGTGACCCCCGAAAGACCATATTTCTCCGAAAAAAATGGTGCACCTGTTCACAGGTCTTTTGGTAGTGCAATGTCTACTTTATGTAATATTTGGCACTAGTGTTAAATCATTCCGATTTCAAGAATAACCCCCCAAACTCTTTGGATTGTCATGAGGCCAGAAATTCAAGCTCCAAAACATGCTCATGTTTTAATAGTTTATTGGATAACATGAACCTGTTTTAGATTTTTGGTCACCTAACAGTTTGAATGTTTATTCTTGAAATCGAAATGATTTAACAATTGTACCAAATATCATAAAAAATAGACATTTCATTATAAGTTCGTGATAATTCTATTCTTGAAACCTGTGACTTTTCTTGCTAGATTTCAGTCTTCAGTGAAGTCTGCGGAAGATTATGCAATCTTATTAAGAAAAAACATTCTAGGCAAATATCACTAAAAACAACGGATATTGTCCGAAAATTTTGAGAATTCATCTTAAAAGATACGGGTCAGTCTTTGAATTATTTACGCCTTTTTACAACGGTAGTCAATCCTAGAATGGGCACTGTGATCACCGGAAGACCATATGTCTTTGAGAAAGATGGTGCACCTTTTCATGTCAATCCTAGAATGGGTACTGTGACCACCGGAAGACCTATGTCTTCAAGAAGATGGTGCACCTTTTCATATGTCAATCCTAGAATGGGCACTGTGACCACCGGAAGACCTATGTCTTCAAGAAGATGGTGCACCTTTTCATATATCAATCCTAGAATGGGCACTGTGACCACCAGAAGACCATATGTCTTCGAGAAGATGGTGCACCTTTTCACATAAGTCAATTGGTCCATAATTGGTTATCGGTTAACATGAACATGTTTTGGAGTAAGAAATTCTGGCCTCCTAGCAGTTCAAAAACTCCGGGGGTTTATTCTTAAATTCTATATGATTTCATACTAATGCCAAAATACTAAAAAAAGTAGACATTTTGCCTGTGCTTTGCGCAGTCAAAAACCTCTTGAAATCTGTGACTTACCATGGTAATATATCAAATATGATAACGCATCTTACGCTAAATGTCAAAAATAGGTGTTTTTCTCGTGGTTGTATTTTCCACTAATGTAAAATCACAAGAATTTCAGGAATAAACTCAGGATCCATGGCTAATAAGTATTGCTAAATTTCAATGCATTTTTAAGAACAAAATTGTCGCTTTTAAGATCATTAAATCCAATAATAGAATCGATTTTTATTCACTTTGACATAGTTATATATGCAGAAATCTTTATTCAGAACTAATATCTACAATAATACTTACAATACAATACGATTATACAATATTACACAGTATATACCAGTCCCAAACTGGCTATCGACCAGTGGTCTTTTTGCCATTGTCGTAGTTATTTAAATTAAACTAAATAAAAGAAATATTTAATTCGTTAAAAATGTGTTGGAAAATAAAAACTGTACTTATCCAAAACTTACTCTTTTGAGGAACAATTTTACTCCTATCCCGAAAGATATTCTCATTTTGTTTGTCGTCCCAATCAGGTTGATTGTTTCCGAAGTGGTTCTTTTGTTTTTTACCCGAACCACTTCGGAATTCCATTCTCCATTTACATAGCAGATCATCAAAACCTCGCTATTTCATTTATCTCGCGATAACCGATAAACCATTGGACATAATCCTTACGTACCCTATCACGCACCATCAGATTATCAAAAGGCGATAAGGGCACGCACGTATTTGATAATCGCGCAATTCGATATTTTCTATTCATAAATCGAATCGATAAGGTCGCGATTTCGCCATTCGCGATCAATGGGGCAATCATTCAGTGAGCAAACAGTTGCACACGCCGACGTCGTCGCCGCACGAAGGCAAAAGCGCTGAAAGAGACGACCAGGAAGTGCAATCAACGGCGGCTGCTGGCAATAATCTATGTCTGTGGGTCTTTCGTGTAAACCGTTAAAGGAAGGCGGCAGACTGGACTGAGTCAACTTAATAAAATATGTAACAAATCTTTGATCACTTACTGAAATTTATGACATAAATAATGAGATTGGGATTGATTGATTTCTTCATTTATTCTCATTTGGTGCTTTGTTAAATAAATTTTGATATTTTTTATAAGACTTTTTTAAAATTTTGATATAAGATAATCGCTTGTATAAGATTTTTTTTTAATTTCTATATAAGAAAATTGCTTTTACACAATAACTGCAAAGTTGAGAAGAAAAATCTATATCAAAATACAGAACTGCTGGTGGCTGAAAGACCTAAGGTCGATAGCCATTTATAAGTTTAGATCAAATATTTTGTATAATGTATGTATATGTAAATACCACAATAAAGATGATTGTATATATACAGAACTGCTGGGAGGCCATAATTTCTTGCTCCAAAACATGTTCATGTTACCCGATAAACAATTTTGGACCAAATGACTTGTGTGAAAAGGTACACCATCTTCTCGAAGACATGAGAAAAATCTGTATGAAAATACAGAATATAGATTTTTCTTCTAAACTTTGCAGTTAAAAGCATTTTTTTAAGTTACAGGGTAACATACACCCTGAGTATCCAATTCTTATAAAATGGATTTGTATTTCTAAGATATACAAAGAAAAGATATAGATAATGAAAATGATTAAATCTATAATTCTCCAGTCTTGTTGGTCCTTTTATTACCTGACTACTTCAATGATTAATAGGAAATGTTCACAAAAAATGGAATTATATGCCTGTTCTCTATAAAAAAATATTTTGTAAAATAATAAGTCGTCACTTCAGATAAGACACACTTATGCGCAAGATTCAACCTAGTAAATCAAGTCAACGAAATATTACAGTGCTATGGATATCTAATTAATGGGTGCCGTCCACTACAGCCGAACCTATGATCCCTCTGGACTTAGACATAAATAAGGGCAAGGTTTGTTTACATTTCAGTTTCTTCCATGCTCTTAAAAAGAATGTGAAAATAAGGAGAAGCTTATTAAGTCAACCTTTAACAGTAATTCTTGGTTTTGCGACATTTGATGAAAAACCCTGAAACGTCCGTTATAATCACATTTTTGCACAATTATTACAACAGCCACGCGTATGCAAATCATCGAGTTAATTGAAAATCGATTTAGGTCAGTCGTAGTGTTGCTGCGAGAGAGGAAGTCTAAAATCTCTCTCCTCGCCCAACCATCCATCCGCGTTTCGAGGAAGCGGGGCGAAACAGTTAGGAGCGTCGTCGGCCAGACCAGACGGCTTCCTCCCCGGTATTTATTAATCAATTTACTGACAGCAATTACAGAGATAACGTTCGGCTTTAATTGGAACATCGGGGGCTGCTGAGTGCCAAGTTAGTCGGCCAATTTGTCTGTGTGCACCGCGCTCGCCGATTAATGCCAAAGCAAATTTCTCCGTGTCGGTGGACTTTCCACAGCGGTCTAACCGTTCACCTATAATGTTATTATAAAGCGGGATATTCAAAGGTTACCCCAATAATTAAACGTAATTTGATACATTACGGTATAGTAGCTGCATTAAAAGTTTTATTTACTAAGACTCAATTATATACTGCAGGAGATGAAACTGGAGTTAACTGATATTAACACTTTTACATGTTTGTAAGTGTTTATTATTGTCCCATATGTCTACGTCGTTTTTAATAAGACTAATAATAATTAATAATAATAGAAAAGATTTGTATGCACTTGGTTGCAGTTATTTAAAATATACTGACTTCCATAAAAATTACAACACCTAGAATTAGTTGAATGATTTTATTGAAATTTCCATAAAACGTCTAAAAGAATTTTAAAAAATAATTAATAAATTACTTTGTCATTTAATTAGAAAGATAGCACAAAGCGCCATCTTTTGTCAAATTATGAATCAATAATTAGAAAGATATCTTTATCATCATTGTGAAATCTATTACCCAACAGAGTGTTTGCTTGGGAAGTAATTATTTTAGAAGATAAACAAATATCCACTGAAACAATTATTTCAAGTAAAATAAAAAGTATCTAAAAAGAAGATAATGATTTAAAGTTCATTAATTAGCATAAAAATACTTTTGATTTTAGTTATCATTGACAAGCCTATTGAGGGGACAGTGGTATTATCAGGCAGCTAATAAATTCATCTGCCGGATGATGTCACTGTTCTGGTGAAATAATAAATGTGGTTTGATTTACAAATAGAATTCATAATACCTAAAATGGAAGAATTTTTTGTGAAGGACGTGTGGTTTCAAGAGGATGGTGCGACTTGTCACATAATCTGTGAAACAATCCATTGCATGGAATATTTTGCACTTACTCGTTTCGACGATCAGAATTAGCTCCCTAGATCATGTGACTTAACTCCTTGTGATTGCTTTCTATAGGTTTATTTGAAATGAGATATTTATAACAATAAATCCTATCCTCTCGTGGAATGAAAATGGAGATTCAATGCTTTACAAATTAAATTCAACCACATTTATATAAAAAGACTGCGTAAAACCGTGGAGGTCATTTACCTGAAAATAACCCTATCTTATGTACTTAATGTTTCAACACAAGAAACGGAATACAATTGAAAAAATGTGTTTTCTATTCTATTCAAATCTTGTGTTAATTTTGGGACTTTATTTACAATTTATGTGTGAGGATAAACAGGAAATATTAATTCAAAGACATACGACGTGATTTATATGCCCTTATTCCTGAAATTGATCGCACGTTTTGGTCATACACAATTGTCAAAATCAGATATAAATCTTAATAGCGATTTACATTTGAATTTGACCGTTGTGTATGACCAAAACGTATATTCGTCCGATCAGTTTCAAGAATACGTGCCCTGATTTGTCATTTATGATAGTCATTTGATGAAATAACATAAAGTATAAAATATGACTTTAGATTAGTAACATCTACATAAGACAATTTTATATCTCCTCCAACTATTTCCGCAACCTTCACTTCATCGCATTTACCATTTCCTTCACTACTTCGCGGAATTTCCACCATAATAGTCTCCTCCGTTAAAAATAAGTGATTAATCCCGTTTAAATTTCGCTTCATCCTCTTTCCTTTTTCTCCACTTTATGTGCGCGCGCATACATGTCTGTCTGTGTGTGAGCGCTATTCCGCAAACAACAATGTACAAACACGGAGAGCCCGACGAGCGGGTTCTCACGCTCCGGCACGTCGATGCTGATGGTTCTAGTTAAAGGTGTTATTACCGGAGAGACCCGTGGGTTTATGGGGCCCGAAATGACGGCGAGTGAAAGCCGAAGACATTTCGTTTACAGTTTGCTTTTGACGAAATATCAGGGCGCGACATTTTTGCCCGGCATGGCATTTCGCCCGGCCTCGGTGCATTAATGTTGGTATGACAAGAAAAAAATACGTTGCATATGAGGTGTGTGTGAGAGAAATGTGTATTGATTGCTAAAGAGAGACTCTGTAATAACATGTTGTATGTGTTAATATTAAGTTGCTGGATAATTTGGGAAAATGCAGGGCGCAGAGGAGTTGACTCATTCAAAAGTACATAGTTAAAATCGATATTTGGAGTCCCGTGTGACATAAATTAAATGTCATTTGAGAAATGAGTCATTTGTAAATTTGTGCGTTGTACGAATTGATATAGTGAATCATTTGTCCGAATGGATTGGATCATTTATATCTTGAATCAGGGCCGTTGCTAGGGTGTGACCTAAAGGATGGATTTATCTGATTTACCCCGCTCTGTGTACATAAAAAAATCAAGAACTTATAAATTTAAGAATATTACTGAACAACCTGTACTTTAATTATGATCAGGGATGTCATGAATGTATTACTGATTTTGCTACAAATGAGTCTCAATAACACTATTGTAGTGTTAATATAATAATAATAAGGAACAAGAATTGAATTGGTTTGGATGAATTACGCGAAATTAATGTAAAATTAATAAAAATACTAATAATCTTACTTCACAAAATTTATTGTACATTCAGAACTATTAAATTCCATTGAAAATGATCACGTTGTGATTGAAATGTACATTTACTGTAAAATACATTTAGTGAAATAAGTTTATTGTATATCTTTCTTTCTTAATCTTATCCTCTTTTACCCGTATTGGGTGTCGAAGTTTATTGTATATAATAATAATAATTTTATTATCCAACAGAGTAACTCTATATTAAGGATAATATACAAATTTAATTCATAGTGGAGCGAGCTTTATAGGCCCTTGGCTTTCTGAGCATTGATCCATTCTTCTTGTCGTTGGTTTTGCCCTTCCAGCTCCACACTTGTAGTTCTTCTTCTCTTGTAGATCTTTGATGACTTTTTTTTTCATTTGATCTTCGGTCTTTTCCTCCTTCTGGTTGATCCCTGTTCTGTAGCCCATAGCCTGCTTGGTGTCATTGGTAGAATGGACCAAGGACACCAAGCAAACTTACTTACTACTTAATCTCCGAGCCAACTTATGCTTTTACTACTCCAACTATTTCAGCGTTTATTAGTACTTTTATTAATTTTAATTAGAATAATAATAACAACAGTCAAATATTCAATATGTGTTGAATTAAAACCCATGTTATTAGTAAATATCAAAGATCGTTCCAATAAGATAGAGCTACTTCGAGTCAACGATGGGTGGATTTTGTGGTAAATTATGATTTTATAGTAAATGCCAGCTCCAATTTAAAAACATTAAGTGAATGAAAGCAACTATTGTAATGAATAAAGCTAATACGAATTGTTGTACCCACTTTAGTTTAACACCTCACATTCTTTGAAAATATACCTAAGAAATACCGAAATATTTATTTTATTAAAAACTGCGCTAAATTCAATTATTTCTTTTTTGAACTAAACAAAAGAAATAACTTTTAAGTAAGCATTCATGCAGTGATAATTTCATTTGTTTAATTTAATAAAATCAATATCAACGGATTGGAAGTGTTGTGACATTTCATTAATGTCAAAAATTGTCATAAACTATACTCATACATATAAATTGTGATTTATACTCTCCGTTGTGTGCTTATACGTAGAAAAATACATACATAAAAATCTTTAACTCATCGATGAAATTATGAGATTCTTCTTACAAAATATATTCCCATGGGTAGTAAAACCTCTAATTCATCGCCAATTGACATGCAAAATAACATTCTATTGTGAGTAGAATCAATTTGTTATTATATATTGGATTTCTTCTGTAAATTGTATGAGAAAAAAGTGAGCAATTTTTTTGAGGTAATGCGTTGACGACATGAATTTTATTAAATTGAACATAGTAATAATTTCAATGAAATAAAATTCTCAATGTATATAACAACCTTTATTGACAAATATGTAACTTTTCAAGTCAAGTCATACACAATATTTTTTTAATGTCGATTGGTTATGAATTTGAGGTCTTTCTATCTATGGTAATATATTTTGTAAGAAGAATCTCATAATTACATCGATGAGTTAAAGACCTTTATGTCTATTATCCTCTTATAAGAAATTCGTGACGAATTAAATCCGAGAAGACATTAACAGCACTGTTTTACGAAACCATCACCAACGCTTTTCGAAGAAGCTATTCCGAAAAAAAAATCCCACCCAACACCTTTTCTCTCCTCGCGTTACCCAACCATCCAACACTTGGACATTTTAATGTAGGTTAGTGTGATTTTAATTCGCGTGACTAGCCTGACGGCGACGTGTGTGATTCAGAAGGGAAAACATTATCGATTGTTTTTGTGCGCCGTGCATGCATGTGTATACGTGCATCTACGGAAAGGGAAATTTCATTGAGCGAGAGAGGCAACCTCGACGAGAGAGGAAATCTGCATTTTTAACAATGGAAAGAGCGGCGCACGAGAAGGAGATGGTCGCGTTTCGTGGACGGAGCGAGCGGGGCCGCATTCTTAAACTTCATCCCCCACCCGTTTTTGGTCATCATCATCATCTCACCAGACGTCCTTCGAGCACAGGACCTTAAGACTTCAAACGCGTACAACATACACATACTCGTACAAAGATGGATGATGCGGTGGCGCCCCTTGCATTCTCACATGTGTGGAGACGCGCCAGAAGAGGCACCTTTCCCATGGTCAGTTGACCTCGCCTGCCCTCGGGCACCGTTATTTTCTTCCGAAAAAACGGCATCGGGATTTTGTCAATTATGTATTCAATAAAATTGTAGGCTTTTAATCATAATTCAAAAGATGAGGGAAGATAATGTAGGGTTACAATATTTGAATAAGTACTATCTTTATATATAATATATAATATAAAAAGGCAAAAAGCATATTGTATAGCAACGGTGAATCACTAGATTATTGAAAAAAAAAAATAGACATGTGGTAATCTTTGTTAATAACATTATTGTAATATACCCCCAGTACATTTAATAATAATTTACATTATTATTAATAACATTTCATGTGTTTATTTCACATATTATTCATAGTATACGCTATAATCAAATACTGCATTTTACTTCTATAAATACCATTTGATTGAGTACTTTTCTGCTCTAGAATGCTTTGATTTTTTTTTATTAATAAAATATGTAAGCAATAAAAGCAACCTCACACTGTAGATTATGTTGTTCTGAGAAAAATGAAGAATTTTATTTATTAATAATGACACATGTTACGTTTTATTTGTTTTTGTTCATGGGCACCAACGGAATGCAAAAAAAAAAAAACACTAGAAGAGAAAATTTCTCGATCATATGGTACTATTAATTGGAGATGGTCAAAGACGACCTTTTTTGTTACTGCAATATTAAGTATATGACAATTTTATTAATGCAACATATTCTATTATCATCGGTAACTGGTTCCTACTTATTGAAAACAACAATTTATTATATATATAACAATATTTATTAACAATTAAGTTTACAATAACGTAACAAACATTGATTATGTATATCACACATAAATTAATTAATTGTTAAATGGCTATCGACCAAAGGTCTTTCTGCCTTTAATTTATTATTTATTTAAAATTGCTCATTTAGAAATACTCGATTATTAATATTACTTGATTTTGCCCAACACTGCTGCTATTAATCGTTTTATATATAATTTATGTTCATTGGTTGTGGACCAGTGGTCTTTCCGCCTAAATCATTTTATTTACAAGCAAATCAAGGAATTCATTATTTCATTTGCACAGATAACATTGGAACCACAGTTAATGAATTATTACTAATTTTAAATTTCAATCCATTCATGAATATTGTTAAATTCCAAATCATATCATAAATAAATAAGAAAATGAAAAATATTTATATAATGACAGAGACTTCGCGAATGGACATTGTTACCATTCGCCACTGTCATAATATAAATATTTTTATTTTCTTAATTATGTTCTGCTTGTCAATGTTATGCGTGCTTAATTAGATTTTAATACATATTTATCACACAAAAACGGACGGGTTATACTTGTGTCGAGGAAACCAACTTCACCTCATTGGGTCTTGAAACAACACGCGTACGCATCGTAAGACAATCTAAAACCTTCAAATTGTAGAATGCATTTTTAAAAACAGCACAAACAAAATCTTCTTTGAGTTCGAGTGTTAGCTGTTCACGCTAAGTTGATTAAAAAAAACCCTGAGAATTAAGCCAATGGTTTCCCCAGACCATTATCAAAGTTTGATAATGGTCTGTGAAGCCCGAAACACTTGTCAGGCCACTGAATATAAAAATATTATGGAACAAAACAAGTGTTATTCTTCACCTAATATTAAAGAAATAAGTATATATAAGTATAATAATCTAGACCAATGCATCTTTTGTAACAGAACATACTTAATTTTCTTTAAAATCACGTTACATTAATGTAAAAAAAAATAAGTAAGCAAGAAATTAAAACCTAAAGTTTGAATATTTCTAACATTATTGTTTACATGGGATGAATAAATATCGAAGGACAAAAATACACTTGAAGTTGCAAATATCGATTTTTCATAAAAAGAAAACAGTATTCATTCACTTGGTCACAGTTATTTAAATATATTAAATAAAAATGATTTGAAAATAATTAATAAATTATTTCCACATTTAGCTCTGTGACTATTGACTTACCTACGTAAATACGTTAAACAAATGCACATTAAAACAACTACTTCCCGGGCAAACACCCACGCGGAAATAATTTATTAATTATTTTCAAATCATTTTTATTTAATCGATTTTTCACTTGCACGTATTTCGAATGACTCAACTGTGTTCCCCAAACTTGTGTGAGCGATGGGGAGAGCCGAATTTGGGGAAATTCCTATAAGCGAATAAATATTTATTCTGCACTCGCGTGCGCTACGTATGTGTAAGTGTATGTTTAATTTTGAGCGAAACAAAGGCGCCGAATTGTAATTAGTGGACGGAGAACATGGTTTCAAACAGTTTACCCAGAAAAGCGCCGAACAAAACGGGCTTTTCCGCAAACGGTTCCCTCTTCCTGTTACGCTCCGAAAAATTTACAACGCCGCAGTGTAGACCGCATGGATCGACATGTAGATGTAATCGAAAGTAAATTAATCAAAATTATTTGGGAATAATGTTTCGATTCCTTTAAATAATTTGATTACTTAGTTATAAAAAATACTTTAACTAGTGTCCCATCAAAAACAAAAAAATAGGTAAATTAATCAAATAATTTGGAAATATTTCGTTCATTCCTTTAAATAATTTCATTGCTTAATTATAAAAAAAATACTTTAAGGGTGCGATTTAGGCGAAAGAGATAGCTATATAAATATTGGCAATCACTAATTCGAATTAGATTGCTGTTGTGATCAATGAACAATATTGTATTATACATTAAATTAATCTTAAAATAAGCAGGATTTTCATCAGATGAATTAAAAATTATTTTAGTGTTTAGTTTGTGTGAAAAACAATTATGAAAAATAATGAAAATTGATCAAATTTATAGCAAATTTCAAATCATATTTTTGCTAATAAAAACTTGTGCAACGAAAATTTAAAGGATTTCACCAAATTCTGCATTCAAATAACTTAGCAGAAATTACCTATTAATTTCATTATATCTTGCAATGTTCTTTTCTAACGTGAAGTGAACTAGTAAATTGACGTAATACACGAAAATTAACGATTTATTTTTTTATTTGGACTGATACTTTATACTTGGTAGATAAAAAATGTAAATACATATTCATATTATTAAATCCAAAAGAATGGCGCTTTTTTCAAACGATTATTTCCATTTTACTATATAGCTATCTCTTTCTACTAAACCGCAACCTTAAGTAGTGTCCCATCAAATACAAAAAAAAAAAATAAGTAAATTAATCAAATAATTTGGAAATAATGCTTTGATTCCTTTAAATTATTTCATTGCTTAGTTAAAGATATAGTTAACCTATTGTTCTCTCAAAAATTAAATTATAAGTGAATTATTTGAAACAATTTGAAAATAATATTTTGATTTGATTGATTTGAATAATTTGATTGCTTATTTTGAAAAGTGGTTTAACTACTAAAACTTCATGATTAAAAACAATACTAGTGAGCAGATGTAGGGTATGGTTGCTGTATACAAGGCATTTTGGTGATTCACATATAGAAAACTTTTTATTTTATTTTAAGAGATATTGAAAACCCCTTTTCGTGACCAATATTTAATGATAAAAACAATTTAAGATAGTTTCATAAAATTGTTTATAACTTTGCAAAAAAACGCAAAAAAAACTAAACAATCTGTATATATTTGGAATAACCTCGAAATTTGTGGTTATAACTCAAAAAAAATAAATATGATAAATGAACTCTGATATCATATTCGAAGTCAGCATAAAATGTTGCTTTGAGAAATGTTACATTTTTCTATTTTTAATGATAACGGAATTACATGCACACTCGAAAAATGACTAGTTAACTTCGTCATCATCCGGTTATATCGCGGAAACGGTTAGAGATAGATTATTTTGACCTAGAGTCACGAAAATAATTGATATCTCTTAAAATAAAATAGGTTTCCAAATGTGGCACCACCCTGTTTAAACAACATGGGTTTTTTTATCCCTGAATTTTTGATATGTTGGCAAAAGATTGTCAACGTGACATTTAAATCATAATATGTTAAACCAATTTAAAACGTTCTCAATATATGAACATAGAAATAAGCATTTTCTGAATAATTATTAAGTATTTCCTATTTAATCAGTGACTGTCATACAAAAATGTGTTAATTAAATCGGTTTAATATTGCTACATTACTATTAACTTTATTAACAAATTTAAAGGTGGAATTAGAAGATAATATTAAAATAATCTTGCTACAGTTTCAAACACACTTCAATTCTTGAATTTTAAAATTTTCCAATTTGGTGTGTGTAATTCAAGCTATGTGTTTGAGATATTATGACAATCTCAAACATATAGCTTGAATTACATATTAATTATATACGTGAAATGTTAATTTTAACGTATATTTTAGCTCTTAACTTGACAATCTGATTATACATGTTAATTAAGAAACTTCTTTGGAGTGTGATGGAAAAAAATAATGTGTAAATTAAATTTATCATTTCACAGCCCCGATTAAAAAAACAGACTTTAGATTTATTATTACTAAAATAGCAAAAGCTATAATTAAATATGTCACATAAACATCAATAATTTCATATCTACTGCATGCGTGATAACAACAAAATCCGCTCGGATATATTAGTCGCGGTCTCTATAAAACCATTCAATCCTATTTCGAAAATAACCCTATTAATCAGCGCTTCGCGATAAAACCACAATGCATCATTATCAATAGCAGTTTCTTCCATTTTTATGTTTTATTGGGGACCATTACGCCGATACATTCCGCGTATTTTTTCAGGGTATAAATCGCGAATACCCACGGGTCGGGCTATAACAATAACGGGAATCCCCGCATCGCATTTGGCCCCCATCGAGCGAGAGTTCTTGCGAAAAAATGGATGAGGCCCGATTCCAATTTGAAGGCGGCGGGCGCGATCGTTACCTTTTATCATGGAAATAAAGAACGCAAACAGCCTCTTTTGGGGCTACCTTCTTCGGCTTCCTGAATCCGCGGCGGCAGTTAGTGTCGACGGAGAGATGTGTATCGTTTGCTTTTGAAATGTGTATTTTTCATGAACAATAGGAAATTGGGGTGGCTGCAAATTTAAATATAAAACAGAGGAACATCTTGAAATTATAATAAAAAAAGGAAATGAATCACATTTTGATGTTATTTAATTTGGTTGTTACAAAAAACATTACGTAATGTATTCGGAATTTATCCCGAATCAATACAGCTAAAGGAAAAAGTAATTATTTTAAAATTCTTTTTATTTAATTTATTTCATTAACTCTGACCAAGTGAATGAATAATCTTTTCTATTATCAATTAATTTACTATTTAAGAAGGATCACTAAAATTCGAAATGATCGAATTTTAGCGATCATTTTCAGTTAGTTTTCTTTATTTAATTATAATCTTGAAATTAATTGTTTTGGTTTCAAAAGCAACTAAAATATAAAATGAAAACCACAATGAAAATCAAAATGTTTTATTTGCAAAATTTAGCTACAATTCTCAGCTACTTCTCTGCGTAGTGACTGTTATGATTTAAGATTTTTTCGTAATGTTAAAAATAAATCTTTTTTTTTTATTTTCACTGTGGTTTTCATATCAAGGCCGAACGGACCTTTAAAAAAGTTCGTTTTACATAATTACAAAAACATATTATATCAACTGAAAAAAAAAAAACTTATATTAACAGATATTATATAGTGTAGAATTTCAATATATTTTAGCTCCGTTAATCAAATAATACGCTCCTTTATCCGTATATTTCTTTTTCAAAAATTATAATATTTGTTTCTTGTTTTGTTTCAGGCTTCCATCTGAGCGGTGTAGTAACAACCAATAGGTTACTTTCATCAACTCCGTTGCCTTGCGGTGTTCCAGAACACCCACAGCCGCAAAAGTTCAAAGTTTCAGTCAGTTTTGACCGGTAGGCGTAAAACAAATTACACAAACCTTCCTCCCCGCTAAACACAATATTCTTCCGCAGATGCAAAATTACTTCGGTGACATGCAGTTGCGAAACGAAAGACATTTTCTGGTGCCAACACGTCGTGGCCCTGTCCCTATACAGGATAAGGAACGCGGATATCGTGCGGTTGCGGGTCCCAATCTCAGGTAGGTTCTTCGTGGAGTGACAACTTTTTTTTTTCTGTTGATAAAAAATCGTTGCACGTGTGTGTTTTTTGTGTCTAAATGGGGAGTGAGTCAAAGTAAGGAAGCAAGCAGCGGCATGCATTTAGGTGGTAAATAAATACAGCTGGGAGTCGGTGTCCAAGTCGCGTAGATGTCGTTTCTTAATATGACATGTCCTGATGCCGCTTCATGCATACCAATTGGACGCACGTCAACCGTTGCGAGTTTACCGGAAAGACGCTACCCAACAAGATCGATCGATGCGGAGATACAACGCTGTTTACGCGTGGATAACTTTAATTGTATGTAGCTTGATGATGAAATACGTGGAATATTCATTTGTAAATAATGGTATTTCAGATTTCTTGAATAACTTTTTCACTTATCACTTGGTGAAACATTCTGAAAATATATATTTATGTAAATAAGAATAATCATCAAAACAGCAACTCACAATTATAAATCGATTTTTCAGCTCCTGCTAGACCATGGAGCTATCCTATTTACACAAATCAAATCGTCCATCTTATACCGCCTCCGAAAGATCTTCCTTAAAAATCCTTACCAAGCTTAAAAAATCTAAGAACCTACTTTACAATCACTTCAATTAAAATCTTTACCCAAGTCACACTTGTGACGTTAAAATTTATATAGGCAATAAGGTATAAAGTCACACTCGTGACTTAGGTATATCCAACGTTTAATAAACCTAAGCGAAATATTTGCAAATAATCCCTATAATCAACCCCTCCTCTCAAAATTTATTATTCCATGAAACCTAAACATTCAGTCAAAATATAAAGATCCACTTCTCACAATTCGCCAATTAATTACTACGAATAATTAAGGCAGTTCAGCTAGTAAGCACAGATATTTTTATTACACATCGTCATAAATTTAAGACAGGGCAGAAAGACCTTTGCTCTATAGCATAAACAAATACATAAATGTATGCTATTGGTGAATACAGGGTGGGGCAGAATGCAGTCCTTCACCCTTTGGGTGAATTGGGAAAGAATAATTCAAAATAATAGAAACTATTTTTTTAAGCTTATATTTGCCATTTTTTGTTATGTCATAAAAATGATCTTTTAAGTGGTATTCTTGATGAGAGGTATATATATTGATTCGTTCAATAAAGTTTTCGGCTACTCTTGCCATGTATCTTTTATGGAATTACATCTGCAATTACCTCCTTCAGGGCTTCCAGAGTCCAAACTAAAATGTTGTAGCCAAGTTGTGAGATATCTCCAAAGAAAACTGTTGCCTAATTTCCTTACGAGAAGACCCTTTTCTCGTAAGGAAATTAGGCAACCGATGTTTGCCTTTGCAAATACTTCATGCTAACGACAGGCTGTGTGAGCCGTAGCTCCATCCTACTGAAACCAAAAAGCTTCTTTGTCGTGCAAGTGGGCATAAAAATCATATTTTGGGGTTGTGGATTTACTCATGAGACAGAAATTGTGGTTCGTGGCCTGTCCCGAATGGAATTTGTTTAGAAATGAACGAATTTAATTCGGTATCTTTGGGTGTAGTGTGAATGTGTTTCCGTGTCCAAATTATTCTTACATATATAACTTACAAAAGTGAATAGACAGATAGGCATAGTTGCTTGTATAAAAATAACGTATTTTTCAAAGAAACAAATATAATAATACGAATTTATAGAACAGTGTTCCATCTCCATATAATTATTGGCGCCCAACACAGGCCCTAATTAACGCTGCCGTTCCGTTCTGATTCCATTTAATCTACACCGTAAAAACAAAAACACCAAACATCGCAAATTACGCCCTCGGGCCAGGAAAAAGGATGAGAGAAAGGAGGCGTACTCGTAAAACTACCTGCACTGCAGGACGGGAGTCCAATTTTCGGTGGCGCCACCGAGGAAAAGAAGGGCCGGACATAATTGCCATCGCCTCGCTGTGTTGTCCCCTTTCCCGATTTCCTCCATCTCCACCTCCTCCCGGTTTATTTTTAGCAAGGGCGAACGACTTGTTGAGCGTAGACGCCTTTTCTACGTGAATTATCGCCTGCAACCTCCGACGTTCGTACCCCGAACCCCGGAGGGGCGACCCCAAACTCACCGCACGCATTTACACATGTCTGTACGCCACCTGCTAAACACCATCCTTTTCCATTTCGGTTTGTGTGCACTTGTCCGTTCTGCTTTTGTGGTCTGAACACCTGATGGGAAGCTTTTAAAACGCCACCGACCACCGTTATCTTCGACCAATGTAATTAGATGATAATTTCTTTGTGAACGGTGCATTTCAATTAATTCCGGGAAGTTCAGTTTCAATTTAATACTATAAAACATTAAATAATATTTACATTTATAAATATATACTAAATGGTTATCATCCGTTATCCAAATATTAAACAAAATTAAATGTAAAAAAACTTCAATCCACACTACTGTCGATCAGATGCGTAGATAGAAACAATTTTCGGGTGGAGTTATGACTTCTTAATGAAATAAATACAAATTAAATAAAATCTAAAAAACAAACAAAAAAACACATTTTAGTAATGTCTCATCAACACGAAAATAACGTTTAATGTTGTTACAGAGTTGCTAAAACGTTATTTGTTTTTTTTTATTCAGTCATTATTCAAACTATGCTACTGCTTAAGATAGAAACATAGTTTCCGAAATATATATTTAGTAAAATAAAACTAGTAGGTGGAAAAACAATTCTTATTTAAATAGTTAAAAGTCTCCATAACCAACCAACATTTAGAGCTATGAAAAATATAATGAATATCAATAAAGTGGCGTTCGATTTGTAAATCATATTTTCCTAAAGGATTTCGTGAGATTTGAAACAGTCAATCAGAAAAAGCTACATTGCTTTCGGTAGTGTTGCTAGATCTATTCAAGGTACTATCAATACGCACTATCTAAAGCTAAAAACAGCCCTGATTTTGTAGATTCAGCAAAATTATTGTTGATTGTGAAAATATTAATTACTTTAACACTTTAACCGATTTGTCAGTCACCGGTGACTGACATTGAAGAGTTCCTATGAGCCACGTTAGTCACCGATGACTGACAGTGAGTACCTACTTTAAACTTACTTTTCGAATAAAAAAATGCATAAAAATGAATTAAATATGCATATTCTTACTCATTTTATAAAATAAAACTTAAAAACAAAGAAAATTTGTTTGGACATTTTACAAAAAAACGTGTTGGTAGCCAATGTGTTAAAATACCTTGGATATTCAAGAAATTACATTGAGCTTAACAAATCTATATCTCAAGTATCGTTGGAGAAAGTGAGCTTTATTTACTTTGTTTGACCAACCTGTACTTGATTATTTGATACAGGCTCTGCTATGTTAGTTGTATGCACACAACGTTTAAATTACAAATTCTTAATGAAATGTAGTAAAAATCATAGTATTTTTTTTCGTTTAATCAATCTGAAATGAATTACCACATACTAACGATCGAAACCATCGTAATGTTTAAATTATCTGTAGGAAATCTGTAGGTTCTAAATTTGAACACTAAATTAAAAAAAAAAAATTAATGGTGTCTACAGATTATAGTAGGCGTGTTTCGAGGTGATAAAGTAGGCGTGACTTCAGACACTTCAATAAACCTATCTCTGGATATGTATCCACTGCTCTATAATAAATTACACTTTCCGAATGCAACCAAAAGAACGGTTGCTGTATGCAACTGATTATGCATAATTGCAAGCATGCAGTGGCAACAACTACCGGCAATTACCAACGTCGTATGGCGTGTATGGGTTTGAAACGCGAACAGAAAAAAATGAAGCGATCATCACGGACATCTGTCAAAATGGGATCGCGTGTGCGCTTTTAATTTCACTCGACTACCTCTACGTTTCGTAGATCGTTCTTCCTTGCAAATTTCACCGCTGCGCTCAAACAAATCACGCAAAGCGCAAGGTAATTACTGAATTCGTAGAAAGATCGATGGTTTTAATAAGTAATTATTCAATATCGTATAATTTTCTTAAAATATGTTTCACTTCTTGGAATAAATTTGAAAAAACTATTCATTCTTTTTTACAAAATTAAAGTAAGGAATAAAGCTGAATCGCCTTAAAAAATCAGGTTAAAACTCAATATGATTGCAACGGTTGGCTTAACCAACCAATTTCTCAGTAAATTTTCAATTGTTTATGCTCCAATCGTATGAATGGCAACTTCGATTTCGTATTTCAATGCATCTATTCTGTCTGGATGCTTGCCGTAACACTTATATTCTTAAAGGCTCCCTACAAAAAATTCAACGGGGTCAACTCACAGCTCTGTGACGGTCAGTTGACATCAGCATTTCGACTAATTATTAAAATTATTATTAAAAACAATGTACAAAATATCAATGATTGGATTGGCTATGTGTAAAGTGGCCCCGTACTGTTGAAACCTAATTCCATTCATGTCATACTCTTCAATTATTGGAAGGCAGTTATTTTTTGTCGAATTTGAGTTTATCGTCCGAGTTACGTGAAGATCAAATTTAATAAAACATTAATAACACACACACTTTTTATGCTGTTCTTTTTTTCTCTCTAAAATATGAAGAAAGGATATTAGTGTTTTATCAATTTGTTTCGTTGGGTAAAAGCCTCATCACATTTGAAGTAAGTTTTTAATATTCCCTTACTTTGTTCAAGGGTTTGCGCACATTTCGAAATGTCATAAATAAAACTTAATTTCTGTCAACTCATGGACGCTATTTTACCTTTCAAAATTAAATTCCAAACGCGATGGCCCACCCTTAATTGTAGTTATACATTTCAACATTTGTGAACGCTTACGTGTTGTTGGTCAACATCAAACACTCATGTCGCTACAGTCTGAACTCACTCCATAATTATATCCTACAAATTATGCAATATTGTTTTCATTGATATATTTCCAGTATTGCACATCATTATGAATAAATATAATAAATCAACATCCCACAACTCAAGACGCCTTTAAAAGTACACACTCCGAATAATTAATTCTGAATTAGACAAATATATGTTACTCATTAAATTTAATTAGCCGCTCTTGCATTTGTTGCACAAATGTTTTCGATTCCTGTTGCAACTGTCGGCGAGAGACCAGCCGGCCGGCCGGCCGACCGACGAACGATGCGCTCCAGATAAGTGTGCACGCCGGAATGATAAATTAATTTCTGTGATGATGCTCGCAGAAGCCCGGGGGCCATTGACGCGGCATTCAGAGCCCGTGAATAGCCTCCCCGATTGAATTACGCTCTCACAATGCAGACCCGTCGTCTTTGATGTCTGCTGCAAGCCTCCCATTTCCACCTCATGCACTCTGGAAATAAAAGAACAAAATTTGAAGTATTATGAGAAATTGCTGCGGACGTGTTGGAAAAATTTACGCTTTGAAATTTGTAAGCGTCTTAAAACTTAAGGACTAGAAATATATTCTTAAAGAAATGTGCATTCATTTAGTGATAAGTACATAAAATATAAACTTCATCACAAATAAAAATTGAATTAATACCTTTTTTAAAAATATACTAGCTGAAAGTATATTTTCAAAAAAATATATTAATTCTTTTATTATGCTATTTTTTGCTCTAAACACATTCTGACTAATAGATTAATGTCAGAATTTGTGAAAATAATTGTTGATTGTTCAACTATAATTTAAAAAAGTAAATTAACGATAGTGTGTTTAAAGTTTTTTTTTTAAATATGACCTTTCAAATTTGACATTTCAAGAATTTATTGTGAGTAATTTAAAATGTGTGTTAGGTTGAGGCAATATTGTTTTAGTTTTATCTTATAATATATGCCTTTAATTTGTTGGTTATGTGAAGAGATCGTAATGTAGCAATAATATAACAATTTAATTAACTAATTTGTATAATAGTCTGTGATTAAATAATAAATATTTGCGTTCCTACATTTTTTTTACGATCTGTTCATTCGAGTGTTTACATTTTGAAAAAAATCTAAATTTATGACAAGTTATGATTTATACGTCACGTTGATAATCGATTGCCAACTTCTTAAAAATTCAGTAATAAAAATGCATACAAAGACATACAACTCTATGCAGTAAGCACACCCTAAATTATTTGGTTATATTAAAAAAACAGACTTTATACAGTACTAGAAGCCGGTAACTGTTTTTCAAACTAAATTTCGTTTTTTTAATACTTATCGTTGTCAAATTGCGACCAAAATGCAACTCGTACCTAATACTTATACAGTACTATACTCGGGCAGTTAGAAAAATTAAAAATAAAAATGTAACCCGTGGATGTCTATAAAAACAGACATAATTTTCCAGTCTACGCAAGTTAGGATTATATATGGAAGAATAAGGATTATATAGGCGGATTCAATTTGATATATTTTTATGGTAAATATTCAATACAGTTACAAAAATAAATTTAATAATTGTTTGTCATAAAAATATTAACTACAAAATATACATGTTGTTTACTTTATTTAATTATATTAAGTTTATTCTTTAGAATGTATTTGTAGAATCTGTAGAATGTTGGTTGTTTCTTTCAATAATAACCACACCTATTAAGGCAAACGGGCACAGGCCTGCGCCCCCAAGCTGTAACGATTTCATATTACCGAGTTTCTGAGTCCTTGGGGGCGGCCGGGAGAGAGCGCACACACACAGGGAGGAAAAAACTATAAAGTTTCGCCATAAAATTGTAATATTACACTATACACCGGGTGTCGAGTAGAGGGGCGACGCTATCGATCGGGCACGATCGGCTCTCTTCGCCACCCCCGGCCGCAATCGTACATCCGCTTTAAACAAATTAAAGTGATTTCCTTCTCTTTTTCTTCTCCTTTTCCGCGTTTATTGTTTATTTATTTCCCTCGTCCTTCCCCCCTTCCCCACCCCGCTCGACAAATCGAACTCCTTACACCGTCTTCCCACCACCGAGAGATCTCAGGCTCCGCCTACTAGCATATGTTCGCGCCGATCGCTCGCTCATTTAAATAAATTAGCAACAAAAAAGTATGGTAATTCCTCTCCTCCGGTTCGTCGGTGTGTATCGAACGGATTCGGATTTGCAATGCAGACTAGGCTTATGCTATTGCTATGTGTGTATAAAGGGGGACCCTTTCATTTCCAGGCGGGACGGATTGAAATGTATTATTATTTATTAAAGGGGACGGCGCGTCGCACATCAGTACATCCATTTAATCCGGACGTCCCGACGCCAGGCGACGACGCTACTACTACTTCACTTTTATCCTTACACACACTTCTTCATATTTGCGCTCAAAAACAATCTACGTACACTACATACTCAGTATTCTTCAATAAATATCTAACAATTGCGCTTTTCACTTATTAGGATTTTAAATATAAGTACCAACAAGCTGATTATTTTTAATTATAATTTCTAAAAATGTGGAGGTCACATAATAGACATATTCGGACGAAAATAGAAGTAATTTGATACATTCACTGTATTAATACATAATCAATAGAGTATGCGGTTATCGCATGGACTTGCATCGTAGGCAACACAAGCTGCAAGGAAATTGTTTCAGATTTGTGCTATTTGCCACTCAAGTACAATACAACAGGAGTATCAAGCATAATCATTTATTTAATTACATTTCTTTACTGTTTAAATCACTTAAATTTAACTACTGATTTTTTGTGAGGGGTGATTGACAATATTTGCTAAGAAATCTATATCCTCCTCTCTGTATCTAATTTTTGTTTAAAGGACGAATTATCAATTTTCCCTTCACCGTTGGTGACTTTTTAAAAATATTGAAGTGAATCAATATATATTTTCCCCAGAAATTATCTCTGGGGTATTGGAGATTTGTCGATTAAGATCGCAGCGCCAAAACGGCAAAGTTCCGAACACGTTTCGGATGTTTTGATATATCAATCAATTTGAATATGTTTCACGATTCACTATTTCGAATTTAATTATTGCGTTTGTTTGGTGTTTGTATGTGTTTCATAATTTGTTTTAGTACAATTTTATATAAGGTAGATTTAATTATATTATGTTTTTTTTCTAAATTAATTTTTAACTAAACTTAACTTCTTTTTTGTTGATTTTGAAGTACATCCTGGTACACAGAACTTTTTAGTAATGATCCTAAACAACATAAGTATTCTCTGGGCAAGATGTCTAGAATAAACTGGGAAATTTAGCGCGTAAACAAACGATTTGTATATCTTTGCAATCTAATATACGAGAACTTTTTACGTCAGTTAAGCGAGTGAGAGAAGGTTCGAAATTTTGCCACCAAATAAAGTGTCGCTACTGTTTTATCTCCAATAGCAGTTGTTGGCAAATCCCTGTAGCACATATTTTTATTGTAGAAACATTACTACAAATGGACAGGCAACAGCTACAAAAGTTCGTACAGTACCTGATTTCGGAACACCACACGGAAGTCCTTCCCACGGCGCAGAAACTGGCGGACGAAATTCTGCAGCAGAGGAGCGAGATCAATCAAATTCCAGGAGCACCCGATCCGACGGCCGGTGCCTCCGCCGACGACGACCACTCTTGGCACCTGGATGAAGAACAGGTCTGCGAGCAAGTCAAGTCGTACCTTTCCCAAGGGACGTACTATAACGCTAATAAACAATTAAACTCCCTATTCTCAAAGGTAAGTGCAAAAATAATAATCAAAAACAAATAACTGCGACTAGGTGAATAAACACATTCATATTATTATAACTAAAAAAATGCTATGATTATTTTAGGTGAGAGAAATGCTAAGGGCGCAAGATTCAAACGGCGCACGGATGCTCAACCTCATCACCGAACAGTTCCTATCGGATCCCAGGCTGCAACTGTGGCGAAATCAAGGCACGCCAATGACTGATAAATGCCGCCAACTTTGGGATCAACTTGGTAATTTCTTTCTTATTAACAAAATTAACATAGCCATTATATACATTTTAATCCACAGGTTCACTATGGGTGTGCATTGTACTAAACCCAAATTGCACAAACCAAGAGAAGCTACAGTGGAAACAACTCTTGGAAAAGTGGACCCACATAGACGTGTGTCCACCGGAAGACCCAGATTTCCGTCTGCAACAAAATAATCAAAGAGATTCGGTATGTTAAATAAAAATTATTTTTATATGCTTCAAATATTAACATTCTTATTATATTTTTCAGTACATAAATAGGGATAGAGATAGGTATTATAATGATAGGGATAGAGAACGTGATAGATACGCCGATAGGGAAAGAGATAGGAGAGAGCGTCGTGATAGGGATAGGGAAAGGGAGCGTGATAGAGATAGAGGAAGACCAGTTTACGATTCTTCGAGTAGTTCAGATGATGAGGATTCTTCAGATTATAGCCACAGGAACAAACGTATGAGATTATCAGGGAACCATTCTAAGTCATCTCCGCCCGCTTTACCGAGAACAGTATTTCATAGGTAATGTTGATTGGATGTTGCAAAATGTGGGTTTGTATTAAAGAAAATGATTATTTTAGAGCCCTGGATGCCGTTTCCATGTCTTGGGACAACATGCATTTAAAAAACATTCTTTCGAGCGATGTTTACTGCTCGCACGTGCCGGATAGTTCAACATCGGGGGGTAATTTTAATTCGCAAGGACAGCCTTTGTGGAACGGTATGCATTTTTTTAATGCCAAAAATAAGAATAAAACGTAATTTAATCGTATTTTAGAACCCATTCCTCTATGCGCGGCACGTGTTGATTCGCTAAGATCACACGGTCACATGGAAGCCGCTTTAAGATTAGCTGTTTCTGTAGTGCGAACGATGAAACAACAGCAGTTAATTGCACAGAAAAAATGGCACGAACAACAGCAGTCTACAGCGGGCTGTAGCAGTAACGGCAGCGGCTCGAGCTCGAGTAAAGCGCCCAACTGCAAACCCTGTACTTCAAGGTGTGTCGGGCAGTGCAACACGTCTTGTTCAACCACATCGATTAACGCACCTTTCAATACGGAGTGTTGGGTGGGACATCCTTTGGATCCCATAGGAAGCCTTTTTGATACGTTGGTAGACGCCTCGATAGTACCGGAGACGCGACGGCCCAGAACGCCGGGGTACTTAGGTAAGTGAAACTTTCGTCTGAAGACAAAATTGCAAAGTGCAATCAAGGTATTTCCGCAATTGCAGACATGGTGGAATTGGACGAACAGCACATGAATTTAAGGCCGAGGTATCAGCATGTCCCTGTGGTTGGATCGCGGGATCGGGCGGAAACTTACTTAACTTTAGCATTCGAAGTTGCATTGATTGGTTTGGGACAGCAGAGAATAATGCCTATTGGATTATATGCACAAGTATGTTGTTTTTTATTCTAACAAATTATAACTATTAAGAAAAAATAAAAACATTTAATGATGTCATTAATAGCCATACTAATAGTCGCAGATTACTTATGGAATTGGCGAATAATATTTGTGAACCCAAGGTTTGTTTACATTGTAATCCAGGATTCTGTCGACTATTTATTAGTTAGAGCCCTAATAAACAGTCTAGTCGTGGTAGAGTGGCTGACTGCACCTACTCATATAGAATATTATTTATTAGTAAATACTTAATTCCGGATCAATTTCTGACCAATAGCATATCATGATAATGCAAAATTCATATAATTCCTTTCTTTACAGGAAAAATCGTGTAAACAAGAAGATCGCTTAATCACCAAACTTCAGGAAATTGAACTGGATAACAGTTTGGTTGCTGTTCTGCGTAGACAGGCCATCATTTTAATGGAAGGAGGCCCCACGAGCGGTTTAGGCATCGGTATTCATCCCGAGAGTATACCAATGCACACTTTTGCCAAATTTATGTTCCTATCACTTTTGAACTACTACCCAGATTTAGCCTATGAAGTGGGCTTGAGGGCAATGCGTTTACCACTTCTAGAAGAACATGAAGATTCCGATGAGCCCATGGGTGGAAACGCGTCCAGTTCGCTTATGCTGAGCAGGTCTCCAAGGTGGTTCACATTGGGACATATTGAGACTCAGCAATGTGCTCTTAGTTCAACCATGCTTAGTGCTGCCAAAGGTAAATTAATTTTCCTATAATCAACAATTTTTCAAGTTAATTTTGCAAAATAAAAAAAGTAAGGGTACATTTATTTTAAAAATTGATCCAGAAGCTCAGTATATTAAAAATATCTGATATATATTTACGATTACAATATTTTCTCTTAGACACCCCGACGAAAGTAAAATAAATATTATAATTCAATTTTTTTGTAATTAGGTGAAGTAATGCGGTTAAGGACCGTGTTAGAATCCTCGCAAAGGCACATCCATAGCTCTTCGCATCTGTTTAAATTGGCTCAGGACGCTTTTCGGTTTGCGACTCCTGAAAACGGGCCACGCCATCCTACGCTCTTAAGCGTCGCCTTTGAACTTGGCCTCCAAGTGATGAGAATGACCCTCTCTTCGCTGAATTGGAGGAGAAGGGAGATGGTACGATGGCTGGTTACCTGCGCTACCGAAGTTGGTGTTGACGCGCTGATGTCGATTATGCAGAACTGGTATCAATTCTTCACAGCGACAGAGGCGACGGGACCGGTGGCCACCACGGTTATGTCGCACAGCACAATAATGCGCCTGAATTTGAACTTTAATCAGCAGGATGACCTATCCAGCTGTGCTAGAACGCTTGCCCTACAATGTGCCACAAAGGTAAGTCAAAAATTTCGCGATATTGATTCAAGTTTCTGTCATTGAATTGTTTTTTATTCTAGGACCCTCCAAACTGTGCCTTGAATGCACTGACGCTTTGTGAGAATGAGGCGCTTGCATTCGAAACAGCGTACCAAATCGTGGTCGACGCTGCCTCGCATATCATGACCTCGTCTCAGCTGTTCACCATCGCCAGGTACATGGAGCATAGAGGTTATCCTACGAGGGCCTACAAGCTCGCTATGCTTGCCATGAAAAATGTCCACTTAGCCTACAATCAGGTAAAATTCTTTACATATTCAAACAAACAAAAATATCAGACAACCAAGTATTTCATTCAACAGTTTCTAAAATTCTTAAAAATTGTTGGACATCCATTTGTTCAGTACATATTCATACCAAGTATAAATATTTTAATGAATGAACTGTTTCTTTTAATAGGATACTCATCCCGCAATCAACGACATACACTGGGCATGCGCCCTTAGTCATTCGCTGGGTAAAACAGAATTAACCAACATGATCCCCTTGTTGGTGAAAAACGTGCAATGCGCAACAGTGCTATCAGACATTCTACGTCGATGCAGCATGACGGCGCCGGGCATATCCTGCCCGCACCCTGCCCCGCTTGACAACGGCAAGCACCACTCGCACCCGCACAGAGGGCGCAGCTGCACGTCCGGCGGCATCAAGCCGCTCTCGTACGACCGCCCCCCCTTGCGGCAGCTCCTCGAAGCGGCCGTGGCCGCCTATATAAACACTACGCACTCCCGCCTGACGCACATCTCTCCGCGCCACTACGGCGACTTCATAGACTTCCTTACAAAGGCTAGGGATACGTTCATATTGGCGCACGACGGACACGCGCAGTTCACCCAGCTTATCGAGAACATGAAACTCGCCTACAAGGGGAAAAAGAAGCTCATGTTTTTGGTGAAGGAGCGGTTCGGCTGATACAACATTAAAAAATGGTATTTCTAGTGTGTACAGGACAATTTGTAATTATTAAAATAAATTGTATTTAGATTCTGTATATTGAGCGATCCAGAAGCAAACAAAAAATCGTGTAGCTGAAAAAAAAAATACAACAGAAAAATAAAAAAGAATGTACGTATGTCTATAATTTTGAACGGACAATATTAGATATGAGATTTTTAGTTGTTTAAGACTGTTCTTTTTTTCATTATTATTATTTAATATTAATTTCGAGCAGACTGATTTATGATTAATTAAAAAAAAAAACAATGCAATCCGCGGGGCTGCGGTTCCACGATAATAAAATAAAAACAATCAAAATTTCGACTGAAATAATTTTTGTTCAAAAGAATTATTGTTTCGACATTAAGAGATCTCATTTAATTGTTGCATTTATAAACTTAATCAATCATTTTATTTCCATTTAAAAATATTAATTTATTGGATCTTAGTTCATAATTCCAATTAAATATAATACTTTCCTATTGAAGAAATAATTATAACTTCAATCAATGTAATTTAAATAATTAGATTAATTTTTAAATGTAAACAAACAAAACTGTGATAAAAGTCATTTTATACTAATTTTAAATAATTCTAAATTATCACCAATAATTTATAAAGATAAAATATTAATTATTTGAAAAAATAAACAAACAAAAAATAGATTATTCATCATCACAGTTTATTTTTAAACTCTCCAGGAATATTATCATTAATTAAATATGAATATTTAATTAAAGAACACATCGTAATATGATTTTGCAAACTATGATTATTTCTGTAATTTAATATTCCAAAAAGTTTAAAGATTAATATTATATACAAACAACGTTATTCAAACAATTCATATTTTACATGCAAACATCAGTATATACAATATATTTCGGTGTTAGTTTGTCTTGGTTTATCGACTAGAGGTCTTTTTGTCCATTTATTTGAATTACCTATCAGTGAAGCTTGCAATATTTAAATATTACAACACCAAATAGCACAATACAATGAATAAAATTTGTTTATAAAATTGATCTAATTAATTTTGTACATTTCTATTTTATTCATTTAAAATCACAAACTGTTATGAAAAATTAAGAAACCTTAAAATGATTGATCGTCTTACAAATAGCAACAATTATATTTTAGTATTATTTAAAAACCTGTTATACTTGTACATAAAATAAAAAAAAACTGTATGTGTTTATAATTTTAGGTGTTAATCGTCTAGTTTAATTCATCAACTCCCCTCGATGTTATTTATATATTTTTTTTGTTTATTAATTTTTTTTTGTTAATGTAACCAAAGATTGTTATTTGTAAAGTATTTTATGTAAATATTTACTGTACTGTAAAGTTGCTCCATTACACGAGCGAATGCTTCCTTTTGTAATGATACAGTATATTATATATATATAAAAAAAAATATCGATAAGTACAAAAAATTGATTTTGAATTAAGAAATCGTGCGAAGTAAGAATTAAAATGAAAACAGCTTCCTCCTGCCGCCGGACTACCTCCGATGAATGCACCGAATTTGACTGATAGTGATCAACGTTTGACTGTTTTTATTTATTTTTTATTTTGTCATTCATCTGTGATTCTAGCAGTTCCCCCCTCACCCTCCACCTACCCCCCTACTTCCGGTCTTGAGTTAAGTTATTTCGTGTGTGCGATAAACTGTTTTTGTATATATGTTTACAACTTCATTCATTCCAGTGATTATTTTCCCAAAATATGTATATTTTTTAATGCAACACATTTTATATATTTTAAAAAAATATTAATAAAAGCCTGATATTTTTAAAGTGATTTGAACTATCAGTCATTTTATTTCACACAGTAAAACAATACAGTGTAATTTAAAATGACGATGATTAACCCTTTGAGTATGGAAATTTAATTTTGTGTCAGAGGGGATGAAGGCTTCATAAACAACATAAAAAACAAGATTTCATTATAATAAATCTTTACACAAAGGGTATTACTACCATTTTAAATCATTTTTATTATAAATTGCTTTAAAATACAACAAAATATAAGTTGCATTTTAATTATTAATTCTTTTTTTAACTTCTGTATAATTTGTTTTGTTGCTGTGTTGTCCATTACTGTGTATAAAGAATGTTTGGATTGAAGAGTTAGTTAAGAATGAAAGGTAATGAAAAGGAAGGAATTTGTATATATTGCCAAAAAATAATAACAAAATTAAAATCTGATGAACCGATTGATTTATCTCAAATTAATTTTTCCTTTATTTTTGTTAATACATAATTGTGCATACTTGCAACAGTCTGTCGGTTTGTACGAATAATTTATGATTATTTTTTGAAGATAAAAATAAAAACAAAAATATTTGTATTGCAATGTTTTGTTTTATTAACCTGCTATTACATGCTTTCTTGTTATTTGACTTGCAGATGACTTGATTATATTATTAACCACATTTATAATATGTTTAACGACAATCAATAAAAAAGATTAAGGATATAAAAGGGGGAGGGGTAGCAAGTATTCCGCGCCCACTTAGGCCGTAACCTCAGGCCCATAAATAAATAAATTTATCTAGCACTGCTCACAATAACTCACATGTGTTTTGCATTAATGTAAAATTTTGTATTTGGCAGTACCGTTATACGTTAACAATAACGGTGTTATGAAATCAAAACAAGTTTGAATTAAAAAGAAACATTTTATTAATTATAATATTAATATATTTTATTAAACAAATTAAAGCATAATGTTTTGATTAAAACCGAGTATATATAAATATCATTAATTATATACAATAAATATAGCTTATGAACATTTTATATGTAAGTAGGGTTTTTATCAAGGCTAGCATCACACATTACGCAAATCTTCTCAGATTTATTATTGACGTAAGTGCATTTGTTACATTCCGTTCCGCCTGCTTGCAGTTCCTCAACTTTACCATTCCTACTCTTACTGCACATCTCGCATATATCCTTTCCAGTCTTATTCAAATAAGTACAAGCACTACAGTGCCACTCGTTCGGTTGCTGAGCCGTTCCAGTCTTAATATCACTCTTTTTATTCTTAATATCTTGCTTTGAAACGTTTGACGGCCCGGGTATTGGGGTTGAAGTCGAGGCCACGACAGGTGGTTGGCTGGGGGGTTGAATTTTCTTTTCAGTTTTCGGTAAGGTTTTTGTTGGCTGTAAATTATCGTATAAATTATGTTCTGATTTTTTCCTCTCGCGAGTATCCACTTTCTTTGCTGTTTTTATCAGGCTGTTTCTCCGATCCTCCAGATCAAGCGTCTGGGAGAGGATGTCTCCCCGTTCACCTAAATCTTTCGAATATCCTTGGCTTTCCAGATTTCGATAAACGTAATCCCAAGATTCAAAAGTCCCAGAACCGTCATCCCGGTCTGAAATCTTTGGTTCACTCGGTGGTTTGCGGTCGCTTACATAAAGTTGTCGCATCTTTTTATCGATTTCAGCCACATTATCATATCTTCTTTGTGGCCCGTCGGGGGTGTCATAAGTATGATCCAGCTCGATTAACTGTGCAGTCGGAACTGAATTATATTTGTAATGAGGGTTTACAAATTGAGGTTTTACAGGGATGTAATTCATAGGTATGTGAGGAGGAGGGTATTGTGGGTAGGTTGGGACCAGGTATGGAGCCCCGCCACCGCAGCATCCATTCATTTGGTACATGCAGGGGGCAGGAATGTGTGTAGTCGGCATCATCGGATAAACGGGTGCTTGATGCATGTGGGAAATATGATGCGGGTGGGGGTGCATTTTTGGATTACACATTAAATCATTCTGAAAATTGGGGATTTTTTCTTGGTATTGCCGTTGATGGAACATGTAAATCAAGGAGCTCACCAGCTGTTTGGGGCTACATAAGTGTGACTCGCGATTTTTCAACACATCCAACCAACCAATATTAAAAACATTAGATACTTCCTCCCAAACAAATTTTAAAATCTGTAAATATGATTACATTATTGAAAGCTACTTTAATATTCAAATAACTGTTTATACATTACCCGACATTCAACATAAGCCATTAATGAATCGAGAGATACACTAGTCACTTGTTCTCGACATATTGGGTCTTCCAAAACTAAAATTTCTCTTCCGACTTGCCTGTAACCCATTGCTTCAAACATTTTTTCTGCACTTTCCAAATTTGATTCTATTTCATGTTTGTAAAAACCAGAATACATCTAAAATTAAAATAGCACAATTTTATTTGCTCAAGATATTATAATACTGTTAAATAAGGAAAAATTACTGGCAATGATCCTTGTTTAATTTTATTGTAATTTAAATTTCTTTAAAAATATTTTTATTTAGAATTTAACAAACTAATTTATTTATTTAATCCAATGTATTAGAAGTAAATATTTAATATAAAAATAGGTCATTTTTAAATTATCAACAATAGCTTTATTTTAAAAGAAAATATTTGTTAATAAAACTAAAAATATTAATAATTATCATTAACCAAATAATGATTAATAACGACAAAATAAATTTTATTAACAATTATTTGCTTTTAAAATAATGCCATTGTTGATAATTTAAAAATAATAAATAATATTTACTTTTTAATATCTTGGACTAAATAAATAAATTATTTTGATAAATTCAAAATAAAAATATTTTTAAATAAAATAAATGATTCAGACTTTTTCAGTTATTTAAATTACAATAAAATTAAACAACGATGGTTGAACATTGCCAGTAATTTTTCCTTCTTTAATTTTATTGTAACGAAAATATTTTTGTTATAATTACTTTTATTTGTCTGTATTCTCTCCTCCATGGTTTCGTAATCAAATTGGCAGCGTACCGACCGACTGCATCAAACCCCAAAGCTGCCCTGTATCCACTGAAATCCTTATTACCACTGGCTGATCTGTATAGCACCTCGGCAGTGCAACGCAGCTGAAACTTTTGACTGTGCGGCACCATACATAAGTAATCATTGATGCAATCTTAAAACAAACTAGATGAAAGCCTCGGATCAATGAGAAATTAGCACTGACCTTCCAACTTGTTCCTATGCTCCAGTTTCTGAGGGCTGTCCTCCATGTGCAGGTAGCTCAGGTGGAGGTTGTTGATCTTCACCCACAGCTCCTGTATGGGGTCAACTTGGTGGTAGTACTTATCCATTACCATTATTTTGGATAGCGTTTGTTGCACTTTTTCAAAACCGGGTTAAAGCTGCTGATAGTGTATTCGCCAGTGCTGAGCATTCCATTGGGGGTTATTTTTAGAAGAGGCCGGAAATCGGAACGCGCTCACGTCGCTTTCATCACCTGCTAGAGTGGTTGTTACACTGTTCGAAAATTCCCCGCTGTTTGAATTTGGAAAACTGTGCTGATGCTTTGGGATTTATTTATTTATATTTACAGCGTAAATTTTCTGGAACTGTCAATGTCACCTGCTTAAAAACTAACCTCACATTAAATGCGATGTTGCCATGATTTATTAAAGTCAACAGTAAATTTACTAAAAATATTCTTAAAAACTAATATTACGCATTAAAAAAATATTAAATTGTATGATCATTATTTTTTTTGTTATATTTTTCAAAGTACTTACAAAATATAAACGATTTACATCTATGAAACTTGTATTTAATATGCAACCCAATTTACAAAATGGCGCAAATCTAAAAATTTTATTACAGAATGATTTTTATATTTATTGAAATAATTAATATACTTTACAAATAATACAATTAAAAATATTTATTTCTTTAATTACTTAGAAAGTTAATTGTTTTTTTTTTTACTTTTAGTTTATTTAATTCAATTAAAAATAAAAAGCCGTTGGCTAATTTACTAAATAATAATAATATAATACAAATATGAAAATTTATATGTTCTGTAAATAAAGATTGTTTCTATTCTATTCTAAAAACAAAATTAAATCACCTTTCACTCATTTATTTAACTGTCAAACTTCAATAACTATTTAAATTACAGTTAGAATTTTGAAATAATTATTAAAATGGGTGATATTAATTTATCCGATATGAAAGTTACATACTTTCCACCATCAATCAAGTCCCCTTTCATGGGTGCCCACCCGCCTATTAAAAGTGGATATGGTTCGTTGGTAGATTCTTCAAATATTAACTACTTTCAAAATTACAGAAATGAAAACTTATCCAAATTTCAGGTGAGTTTCTAAAATTATAATAACCTAAACATTTTTTTTTGCAATTGTTGAATTTTAGATGCCACCATACGAATGGGGTTTTATGAGGACACCATATACTCCAAGGCCGGATATAGCCATTCTGTCCACAAAAATGAACACAAAATATTTGTCATTACCCCAGCCGAAATTTAGTATGCTTGATCCTGGAAGGCAACAAGAAGTGGATGATTTTTATAAAGTAAACTTATAATAACTAACATTAATGTTTAAAAGTAATATAGCTCTTTTTTATGAACTAATTCATTGGTAAAATTATTTAGTAGTAATTAGTTAATTTTAATTTGAGCCACCTAAAATAATTTATAACTTTGTTTGTTCAGCAGATTTTTTTCCTCAAAAGAAATTACAAAAATCTATGCATATGGCTGTAGTTCACTTACTGCAATTAACTAATAGCTACTAAATGATTTTCAAATGCCATAGAAAAATGTAACTAATTTAGTGTTTCTCAACATAGTCGCAATTGGCGAATATGCATATAACTAAATATTTATGTCTTTTGAGGAGTAAATCTGCTAAGAAAACTATAGTCATAAATATAAATTATTTTAGGTGGCTCAAATGCATAGGGACCAATATAAGGACCATTCAGGAAGATTACATCCCTTAGAATACTTCAAGTCAAGAGATTACTATTACCAATGTCCACCAGATCCAACAACGTATGTTTTAATTTTTTTTTATTTTCTATATCGAGGGTTCTCTATTGTTGACAATGGACATAAATTAAAAAAATAATTGTTGTTTTACAATTTATTTTTTCTCCAAAGAATATTCACTTTATTTTTCATAAAGGGTGATAATTACTGATAACTCAAGCATTTTTTTATAATATATATATTCTGATTGATTCAATCATATTACATTATTCAATTTTTTATTCAATATTTTTAAAAGCTGTATCTTCATGTATTTTTTTTTTTACAAATAGATAATTCTATTCAGTTTGTTAACATTTTCTGAATAAATTTGCAAATTTGTAGGTGCACCTAGTTGAATTCAATGTAACTATTAAATTTCTTCTTGTGAAAAATTTATAGGCCTGGCTTCAGCTCTGTTGTACAAACCGAATCAGTTAATAATTTTAAATTTATATTTTTTATAGAATGTACTTAAAATTCCCACAAAACTATGTGAAGTATCGTGAACCGATTGTGCTTCCAATTACACTGGAAAGATCGTATAGAAGCCCAATGCTTCCTGACAGAGCATTAACCGGTCGGTACTCCCCACAAAGTGACATAAGTTATAAAAAATAAATGTACCAACTAATTCCTCTTGAAAGTTAATTGTAACAATGCAAATGTAAATATATATGTAAAATGTGGTTTTAAAATAAAATGTATTAAGTAAAACAACAAACATGTATTTTCTTTTAAATAATAAAAAATATAATAGGTTGTATTAAAATGATTATGAATGATGTAGAATAAATTACCATTAAAATATAAGTTTTTATATAAAAAAATACACATGGTTCATATATACTGTTTCGTACAAAAATATTGGCTTATTGAAGGCAAATAGTTATTTTTGTAAAGTTACCATTGTTTTTGTTTCTTCGTTATAAATTACGTCTTTTTTAATTTTTGAAAGCATCGATGAGATGTCTGGAAATGATAATTCTCTGGATCTGAGAAGTGCCCTCATAGATTTGGAAGATTTTAGCGTCTCTCATCAACTTTTCAACTGGATATTCGCTATTGAAACCGTTACCACCAAAGATTTGTACAGCATCTGTAGCACACTTATTAGCAATGTCAGCCGCATGGCATTTAGCGATAGCAGCGGCGTAACTGTTCCTCTTTCCAATATCCACCTCCCAGGCACTCTTCATCCAAGCCAAACGGGCAGTTTCAACATTGATTGCCATGTCAGCCAACATGAATGCAACAGCTTGATGGTTGATAATTTGGGTGCCAAAGGTTTTGCGTTCCATGGCATATTTTGAGGCTTCATCCAAACAACGTTGTGCTAAACCAGTTGCACTAGAAGCTACCTATTTGTAATAATAAAATAATTACTTTAATTCCATAATCTGTTGAATATTCACAGCCATATCTATAGTCCGCTAATCGCGACTAACTTATTGAAATTTTTATGCCTTTTCAATGAAAACAAATTTGTAAACTGCTAATCGTGACTAAATATTCTAAACTTTTGTACTTATGCGAACTAATTTATGCCATATGCATAGTCTGCTAATTGTGACTAATTACCTAACTTTTATGCTTTTTCTATTGACATAAATTTGGTTAACTAACTACATTTTTGTCCATAGAACATACATAAATTTAATTAGTTAACTAAATTTATGTCCATTGAAAAAGCATAAAAGTTAGGTTAATTAGTCATGATTAGCAGACTATACATATGGCTGTAAAAGTAAAATAAATAAAAAGAAAACTTACGGGTGGTCTAGTTTTGTCAAATGTGCCCATAGCAATCTTGAAACCAGCTCCTTCTCCCAGAAGAACATTTTCCTTAGGAATACGCACATCCTCAAAGGTGATTCCTCTAGTATCTGATGCTCTTTGACCCATATTCATTTCCTATACAATAAAAAAGGATATTAAAAGAGTTAAACGGATTTTCTATTACACTTACTTTGCGTCCTGGTGTAACACCAGCAAAACTTCTTTCGACAATGAATCCAGTGAAAGCCTTAGATGCTGGGGCTTTTGGGTCTGGGTTCGTTCTTGCTAAGACGAAATACCTATAAAAGAAATAAAATAATCATTTTTACAGATTTTGACTATCAGCATTCTTTTGAAATAGAGAATTATAAAAGCTTATTCTCAGCACTGAAGAGCAGAAAGATACACTAAAATGACACCATTTCTGTGAAATGATGCAGTTGGTTTTTGACTAATAAAATAATTTACTCATTTCTCACTAGTGAGACATTGCATTGAACATTTTTAAAAATTAGCATGAGCCACAATAGACCACTGATGTCACAGTGGAAGATTTGTAAACAATTCACTTATTTGCTAATACAAATAACAGGTTTCTTTTATTTACCAATTGGCAACACCACCACCTGTAATCCACATTTTTTGTCCATTTAGAATCCACTCGTCACCTTTCTTCTCAGCCCTAGTCTTAATTCCAGCTACATCAGATCCAGCAACAGGTTCAGTAACACAATAGGCCTAACAATATTTAATTAAAGTTATACAAAAAAATATTAACATTGTCGAAATTTGATCTAACTTACAGCAATTAATGGCTCTTCAATTAGACGTCCCAAATATTTCTTTTTTTGTTCTGGATTCCCAGCTAGACATACGGGAGCTTGCTATAAAAAAGGTCATTGTAAAAACAAAAACTCTTAAATTTAAAGAATATAAAAATAAATTATTAAAAATCAACCAATTGTTTTATCACCTGCCCACAAATATTTATATATATATAATTTATTTTAATTATAAGAAATTATTTGTAGTACTCACACCAAGACTGGTAGCTTCAATAGCTGTTGAAATTCCGGAACAACCGTAAGCCAATTCTTCCGCTACCAAACATCCGTCAAAGACGGATTGATTGAGGCCACCTGTACAACAACAAAAATTTTACTCAATTCATAAACATTGATTGTCCGAATTACCGCATTCTTCCGGAATGTGACCATTCATCAAACCCAATTCCCAGGCTTTCTTAATCAACGGCCAGGGATATTCCCCCGTTTGGTCGTATTTTCCGGCAACAGGGATGATTTCCTCTCTGGCGAATTTTCGAGCGACATCCTGGATCTCCTTCTGTGTGTCGGTCAATTCTAAAGAAAAGTATTAAATGTTTACTTTAATTGAAACAAAAAAGTTCATATAAAAAAAATAATGGTCATCATTTTTTGACCTAATGAAACAAATATCAATTTTGTACTTGGAAGGAAAACAAAATCTGCCAAAAAATCGTTTTTTTTTGTCAAATGCCTGCAATTTTTTTATAATTGGGCCACGGTAAGGCCCTCCAAATTCAATTTACTATGTTAATTGTTAATTTTTTCTATTTCTGACACTTTGGGGGGTTGAGAAATGCCCAGTACAGAATTAAAGATGGCGCAAATTTGTCGGGTTGGAGACTAGAGTCACCATTTTGAATGTGTTTGTTTTTTTAAACTGAAAATTTGTGTTCTATTGTATAGCCACTACAACTAACAAACCCATTTTAAAATATTCATTATATTTTAACAAAAAATCCCAAAGTTGACCCATTTTTTAAAGTGTTTATATAATCCACCTACATTTGGTGATATAAAAATAAATCATTGATAGCTAGATAAAAATATATTTTCTGATAGTGATTAACTAGGTTAATTGTAAGTAATATAAAATTACACACAATTACTCTATGATAAAATGTAAAATTTATTTTTTTTAAATTATATAGTGGATATATAGTTTAACTCACTTTAAAACAATGAACAAGTTATTAATCCAATTTTGAAATGGCAAGCATGTTTGTATCAAGTATTAAGTAATTTTATTAGCACCTTGTCTCTTATTGAAAGTACAAATTATGCATATCTGTAAATTATATTTTAAATAATATTGTTACGACTTGTATCTGTCGCAACCCCGAACGCACACCTCAATAACATGAAAATTTGTTTAAAATGGGTCCTTTTTAAGAAGTGTGTGATACTTTCCAAAAACATGTGGATGCCAAGCTCAAACAGTCCACGTAAACCGGGTTGTAATTATCACCACCCTCGCCCCCGTAACCAAAAAAGTCTGGGAAGAAACAGGCATATTGTTATGTCTTTTGTTTTGTTTTTTCTACATTTATAGTTACTTTTTTACTCCTATCCTCAAAGATATTCTCATTTTGTTTATTGTCCCAATCAGGTTGATTGTTCCCACTTTTGTCTCTTTTACCTGAACCACTTCAGACTTCCCTTAATGTTTATAGTTATTTGTTCATTTTATTTTTATTTGCACAAGCTGCAAATTAAAGTATTCATTACAAATGCATTGTTTAAATAATGTTTGAAGTAGGTAATTTTATATATGTGTAATAAATATTTCAACATACATAAAATAAGTAGTATATTTTTAAAAAGCAATTATGTTTACATATAGATAATAATTATATGTACAGAGATAAGATAAAAATATGTAAAGTGATTCAAGCTTTTATATAATTATAAGCCCTATTATAAATATGTTTTTTTATGATATAATTGGATGAATAAAAGATTGATTGTTAAAGTCATAAACACCATGTTAATAATCGTAATAAAACTGCAATTTATTGTATTTTTTTATACAATTTGTTATTAAAACAAAAAACTTAAAAAAATTAAAATAATACATCTCCTTAAATATTTTTAGTAATATTCATAAACCAAAAACAATGCTTATTTAATAATTTTTATTATTTACAGAACACAATTAATCTCCATTAATGACTTTTATTTTCTATAAATAGAACTTATTAAAATTTGTTCATGCATTTGCATTTTCATGTTTTTTTTATTATAATTATCACATCATTTTTAATAATAACTCTTAATAATTAATGCATTACGAAATTCAAATTACTGAGAAATTAATGAGTCTATGAATGAGTACAGAAACCTGAGTATTTATGTGTATCGATTTCACAATTGCCCCGGAAGGAGCATTACGAACTTTCTATAAATGATTCATTTCGGCTCTCGTTTCCAGGAGATTGTGAATCGGCCCTTAATTTTAACACGAAATATAGTCAATAAATCTAAAAAAAGTTTTACATAGTTTTTCAATTGCAATTTACTTTATATTAAATATGCTTCCCTTTATCTTAAATACCACAAAATTATGTTCATTCAAATAAAAAAAAATACATTTTATTATAAATAAATAACATATCTTTTTTTATTTCTCTTCTCTATAAAGCCTATCTCAAACATATTACCCATTTTTTCAAATATATTTTGGTATATATTGTTATATTAACATATATTTTACAATGGGAAATATATTTTTCAGATATTGTGAATCTTATTTGGGAATTTGTGAAATATAATTGAAAAACTCCATAATACAGATTAATATTATGAAGAAACACTAATCTGAAATAATATTATAACTAAGATAACTGCAGTTGATAAAAAGTATTGACAATTACAACCGGTTAAAGTATAATTTTGAAAGGTGCAAAGGTTAAGAGTATAAATAAATACTTAATATACATCCAAAGTTTTCATATCAAATTATTTGAAACGCAAAAGCCGCAACAAATAAAAATGAACTATTTTCTGTCTTATTTATTACGTTTCGGTAGAACGACTTACCGAAGTTGTAACCACCGCTTGGGGCCGAGGCAAACGCACGGACGGAAGGGCGCAGGGCGTGCTTAAGTACCTAAAACGCAAGTTGGGAAAGTTACTCAAGCCACGTATGCGCCGAAATTATTTACCTGTTGCACTTTCAGCATGTCGACTTTTGTACAGCACCACGTTTCTAAGAGAATTGAAATTAGAAATTGAATGAACTGGGTAGTGGATTACTGTCTACTGCGTACTGATTGTGCGCCGTCACACAGGTACAAAGTTCAATTTTTAATGGACATTGGAATAAAGTAGGATTTAAAATTATGAAGAGTTTGTATGGTTAATATTGGGATTGGAGCAGGTGATTTAATTTAATAATTAAATTGTTTTATGACCTACAAAATTGTAGGTTAATTTGACACATACTTTTTAAACGAAATTAAAATAATAAATTTATATTAATTTAATGCCATTTTCAACTTACAAATTAACATTTATTTCATTTGCAACGAAAAAAATCATTAGTAAAACTAATTTTAACAATATATTTATATTTTTTACCTAGAGTGATTATCAATAATTATCTATTATCTATGATACCCAACAAAGATTGCAACTTAACAATATAAAATACCCTGTTACATTATCAAGATGGCAACTTATATTTCATTTTCTTTGAGTTGCAATCTTGATGTAGAGAAATACCAACTCACGAAAAATAATTGTATTACCAACTTAAATATAATCATAGAAAGGATTGATATTATTTTAATTTGAGGTTATGTTGACAGTCAGCAACACAGTTAAATTTTAAGAAAATGATATGACACTTCCGTGCCACTTTATTTTCTATTAAGAACAAATTTATTAAGAATGGCGGAAGAAGAGGAAAGTGCTGTGGTGATAAAAGCCAAACCCCAACGGAAAGTAGTGCGGGCTGGCCGTTCCAACAAAATCCCCGAGCGCATTTTGAACGATCAAAAACTCCAAAAAGCCATAGAGGCCCTTCCGAATAACTACAATTTCGAAATACCAAAAACCATTTGGAGGATAGAGGAACTGAAAGCTAAAATGGTTGCTCTACAGATGCCAGAAGGTTTGTTGATGTTTTCGACGACGATTGCTGATATTATCCGAGAGTTTACAAAAGTCGAGGATGTTTTGATTATGGGGGATGTTACTTATGGGGCTTGTTGTATTGATGATTTGACCGCTAAGGCGTTGGGAGTCGAGTTGTTGGTACACTACGGACATAGTTGTTTAGTTCCTATGGATGTCAAGCAGGGTTTTAAAGTGCTTTATGTTTTCGTTGATATAAAAATTGATCCACTGCATTTGATTGAAACAATCAAACTTAATTTTAATAAAGAAAAGAAGCTCGGGTTGGTTAGCACCATACAATTCGCAGCGACTTTACAAGGAATTTCTAAAGACTTAGAAGCTGCCGGTTATAAAATCACTGTACCACAATACAAGCCTTTATCGCCAGGAGAAATTTTAGGCTGCACTGCCCCGCACATGACATGCGCTGATGTAATTGTTTATGTTGGTGACGGAAGGTTTCATTTAGAAGCAGCCATGATTTCAAACCCAAAATTAGAAGCCTACAAATACGATCCTTACGATAAAAAATTTACCCGAGAAGAATACGATCACAATGAAATGTTAAAAACTCGAAATGATTTTATAACGAAGGCAAAACTTGCTAAACACTTTGGAGTCATCATGGGAACTTTAGGTCGACAAGGAAGTCCCAAAGTAATCCAACACTTGGAGAAACAACTGGAGCAACGAGGAAAGACTTCTGTTACAATTCTGCTCTCTGAGATTTTTCCTAATAAATTAGATATGTTTGAAGATGTGGATGCTTTCGTGCAAGTCGCCTGCCCGCGATTGTCAATCGATTGGGGGAAAGCATTCGAGAAGCCATTGCTCACTCCATATGAACTAGCTGTATGTTTAGGGGATCAAGATTGGGTTAATTGTGATAAGGGGGAAAATTACCCAATGGATTTTTATGCCAATGGAAGTTTAGGACCCTGGACACCAAATCATCAACCATCGGACAACATTGCTCTTAAGAAATGTTGTGGAAAGTGTGCTTAGGTTTAGCTTAAAATATTTATTCTGTGAATGTACAAATATAAATATTTAGTAAAATTGTATTTATAATATTCCCATTTTTGTATAATAATTCCACAAATTATAAAAATTATGTAATGAACAATGCGAACTGTGTTGAAAGTACAAAATATTTTTTTCCTTAAAAAATGCAACTTTGAAATGAAAGTTTCTGTTTTTTTTTAATATGACTAATTTAAGGGTGTGTCTGCAACAAATAGTTGTAGACCTGTTTTAACAGCACGAGATTTTTTTCACTAAATTTTTTAAATGTTTGGAGTTGATTGTCAAAGGATTAATGAGTGTTTTATTTGATTGTCAAAATGACATATACATTGTGGCTGGTCAAATTAATTTGAAACTATCTCAAAACTTAAATACACAAATAAGCAGTGTATTCCTGGAATTGATTGCACATTTCGGTCGTACGTGAATGTCAAATTCATATGTAAATTCCTATTTAAATAACAGATTTCGTATGACCAAAAAGCACAATCAATTTCAGAAATACAGTTCTAGATTATAAAGAAATTTGTAATACAATTTTTTTTTTTAAATCTTTTTCCTTTCTACCGTTAGGTGTAAGAAGTAGAATTTTTATGTTACTGTAACATTTTCCTTCACATAACCAAGAAACCAAGGTAATCTGTGCAACAAACTAAAAGGACAAGATTGAATAATCATATTAAAAAAAAAAAACGACTAAATGATTATATTTCTTAAATTATAAATTTAAAGTTGTCCTTTAGAAAAGAATCCCTACCACTGGGAGTAAAAAAAATGTATCACACTTAAAATTTTTGAATTTTGCGACAAGTTAATTTTATTTAAGGAAACGCTTTAATTTATATTGTTAGATTTATTACTTAACTATTAATAACATTTAATTCATTTTGAGTGTACATTTCATAATAAAATTATTAATTACAATTATGTTGAACCATAAATTAAATCAGTTTTTATAAAAGATGAATGTGTTACAAACATTATTGCAAGTGAAAACAATAGATTGAAGAACAAATGCATTCAGGTCCTGTTGCTCTTCTATAAACTCGGTGCCTTTTGCCTTTGATCCATTGATTTACATACTAAAAATTGTTCAAAAATTAAAGCAAGTAATAATTGTATGGTTTTAAGCAATTTTTAAACCACCAATCATTTTCTCTAAGGAATGTATATCCCAAATAACCAACTGTCCGTCCAATCCAGAAGTGCTTAACTTAGTCGCTTCCTCTTTATTCCCTTCATAAATAACAACTGAGGTAATTGCGTTTTGATGGATCGAGTCTAAACTAGTATCATTGACTTCCGTTCGTGCTTGCTTGTCCAAACATTGGAATTTCCTCATTGCGGAAATTCCACTCGTTTCCTTCTTCTGCGAGGTATCCAATTTGGCATTAAAAACAATTTTCCCGTTATTGTTCACAGTGTACAACACAGGAATACAACTGTGCCCAGCAGCCACAATCGAATTCTGGCTGATCCAAGTGCAGCTCAAAAACGGCAAATACTCCGTCGATAATTTGTAAACAGCATTTCCTTTAGTGGCATCAGCTACGTTTATCGAAGAATCGTGCGCAACCCAGCACATTTTATTTCCATCCGGAGAAAAACTTACACTGTGCACCCATCCTCCTCCCGCCTGCGAGTTGGGAAACTCCGCCATTAAGTTCCCCAAAGTCATTTTCTGCCCCCATGGTGTTGCTTCTGGTGTTTTCTCTATATCCTTAATGTACGCACTGAATACTCTAACTTTAAAATCCGCAGAACCCGCTACTAGTAAAACATTATTGGGATGCCAATCTAGGGCAGTAATCGTAGACCTAATCGGCTTCTTAATATGCTTGCTGACCCACCAATCATTTTCCGATTCAAAATAACAAACCGAAATCAACCGAGCCCCTGATCCCACAGCGAACTTATTCTCGTTCGGGGACCATTTTACACAAGTCGCCGCACGGTTAATGCGCAGCAACACCAACGTCGGCTTCCACTTCTTATCCTCCCCTTGGGTCCAAACGTACGCATTTCTGTCAATGGCGCAGGTTACTATACGGTTGGTATTTGGGGCCCAATCGATGCCCATAACACGTAAATCGTGCTGGTTGAGGACATCCAGTTGTTTCCAATCCGCGCTCATACGTTGGTAAATGTAGACTTCATGATTATTTGGAGATAAGGCTATTTCTATGGAGTAACATATTTTAGTAAATTTAAAATTCTTTACAAACATCCATAAATATATATATATAAATCAAGAAACTAATCACAATAATAAAAAACTTTTACTTTGTATAACTGAACTATTTATTTTATTTATTTATTTAGTCTTATATAACATCGTTATATGTTCCTCTCTACTTCTCAGTGTGAGGTGATTGTGAACTATAACTATAATATCAGTCAGTTTGTTAATGTTAATACAAAACAAAAGTATTTTATTAATACGAATTAGGATGTATAATAGTCTTAACAACTAGCAAGTGAAGTAATTGATTGCTTATTTAATTATAACACTTCACACAATTCAAACAAAATTCTGTTTAAAGTTTTATTATTTTGGGTATTTTATATTTTTCAAATTGATTCAATGGAAAAACCACCAATTAAAGGTGTATTATTGCATAGAAAGTTTTATTAGTTTTGGTATTTTAATTTTTCAAATCGACTCAACGGAAATGGTACAAATTAAAGGTGTAATATTTTAAAGACAATTTTTAGATTGCCCTTATTTCTTAGAAGTGTTAAAATAGTTCAAAACTTTCAAGTGCTATCTTTGTTCCAGGTATTTTAATTTTCCAAATCGACTCAACGGAAATGACACCGATTAAAATGTAATATATAAAACACAATTCGTACAAAGCGCTTATTTTTAATAACCGTTAAAATAGTTCAAAACTTACGAGTCCTATCTTTGTTCCAGGCGTGGCAAGTAATCGGGCTTATTATGTTGCCGAAACGGTGTTGTTCTGCCATTTTCTTATTAAAATATCTGATTTATCTTACTCTCTTCGGGGAACAGTTTCGATTCGCGGACTCTGGTCAGTCGACGCGAATGTTTGCTGGAATAACTCGACCGACGACCGAGGGGGGCGAAACTTCTAGGTTATGTTTGTTGATTAATCATAGGAAACGTCACTTTCCGTATTCGATAAAAATCATAGATAAGATAAGACGTGATGAGTAAGTGGGGCCGTACGAGCGAAATCCTTTAATAAAGAATGTTCGTTACATCGAAAATAGATCTTTGATTTAAAATTTAAATTTTATATTTGAAAATTAATATTTATATAATTGAAATAAATTGTAGTAAACATATCAATAATGAAAAATAGTTATAAATAAGAATGCAACAATTTCTATAATTATTATTTATTCAGTGACATTCATATTAAACATATGTTTATTGTTATATTATTGCTAATTTAATTGGTTAATCCAAGCTTCAGAGTTTGAACAATCATAACTTAAAATACACCGCTTAAATTATACATTTTAAATTGTCGAAATGAATATTTAAATTTAATATTTGAAAATTAATATTTATATAATTGAAATAAATTGTAGTAAACATATCAATAATGAAAAATAGTTTTAAATAAGATTGCAAAATTTTATATAATTATTATTTATTCAGCGACAATCATATTAAACATATGTTTATTGTTATATTATTGCTAATTTAATCGGTTAATCCAAGCTTCAGAGCTTGAACAATCATAACTTAAAATACACAACTTAAATTTATACATTTTAAATTCTTGAAATGAATATTCATTATTATTTTATTTTTGTAATATAGTTTTAGCTTTTCTTTAATATCGTTGCTGTTGTAAAAATGGAATATCCGCTTAATAATAAACAAATGTCAAATTTAAAAGTTATTAAGAAATATTTTTTAGGGATTTCCATTGGATTTCAAACTTTTGCATATCGATGTTTATCAATACATTTTTTTTTTTCACAAACGAAATGTGTCAATAGAAATATTAGTTTACAGAGTATCAATTATTATTAAACGGAAATATCAAATTTATTTTATTTTGTTTAATTTCCCACACGTTGGTCACTATTTTCTGTTTTTTCATTGCAGTATAAATCTAAAATTTAAAGTCGAAACGTGGGATGTTAAAAAAGAACTTTAAATGCTTTTCAAGAAAAAAAAAAAAAAATAGAACATATTTCAAATTCCCCATTGATTAATATTAATTAATGCTCTATAAAATATATTTTCATTTCATATATTTTATTTCAAGAAGTGTGCTTTTCATTAGTAACTATATATTTATCATAATTACTTACAATTTTTATAATCAAATCTTGTTTGCAGTATTTTATTAGGTATGCATATTATTTTTGTTTTGTTTGGTGATTAATATAAATTATAGAGACGTTTCTATGAATAATGTTATAGAATCATCATATATTTCTTGGGCGATGAAAAATGTTTAATTCACGCATTGGTATTGTTTTAAAATTTTATATTTTTTATTTAGATATACTACATAATAAAAAAAATGAGGGGCCGAAAGACCTCCGGTCGATAGCCGTTTCTCTTAAGAATATATATTTGTTTTAAATTGTTTCATGTATTGTATATTGAATTAAATATGTGTGTATTATTTGGGAATAAAGATGTTTGTATATGTATATATATGTATATATATATCTCATTTCATTAATCTAACTAAATATAGCTCATAAACCAAATTGAAAGTTTATTTTTCTTAAATAGTCTCGAGCTTGGTTTCAAAGCCGAAGTTTAAATTTAATATTCTTGTAATTCGATGCTCAGCAATGTACTTTTTATTGTACAACTGCATTTTTTTACTTTTCCCTTAAATTCCTTGAGGCAATTAAATATTATCTTATGGATTAAAACTATATATATTTTTTATATATGAAAATTCTATACTATTTTTAACGAAACTCAATAATTTATTGATTAATTTTTGTACTCGTTTCGGCGGTACAAATTATTAAAAAGTTACATACTACATTCTGCATATTATCATTAATTGGTAGAACATTTTGAAAGATGTCAAATGATTCATATGACAACATTTGTTTTCTTGATCTCTCAAATTTTGTTTGTGCTTCCTTTGTTTTACGGTAACTTGATTTTATTGAAAATTATACATTATAATGTGAATAAAATTCTTATTTATGATTTATTTTGTAATGGTGTATTATAACTTTTATGTGAAAATGTACACATTGAGTGTATACTTTCTAAGTTATGGAATTTGCAGTTTAAAATTTTCTAGACTAAATACATTTAACAGCTGATTCTGTTTTAAACGCGATAAATAATTAAGTAACTGTAATAAGGAATAATTAAAGTAAATCAAATTTAAATTTAAAAATCGGATTATCATGTTATGAAGGATTTTATTTAATGTGCTCCAACATTAACTTATATGAATTATTATTTCATTTACAATTTTATATGTGCAAAATATTACTATAATGCATTCGGTAAAATTGTATACTGAGAAATTTAAACATAACAAGTGTTTGAAATTATTTTGTTTGTCACGATTGTATTAAAATTATTCAAATACGAATATTTTATAAATAAACATCTATTGATTTTAAATCTAGTTTATATGCAATTAACTATATATGAGAAAGAAATAACTTATTAATTATAATAAATTAAAGACGACGCAAGCGCCACCTTTTGCCTAATTTCAAGTGGCATCGTCAACGATTTGGGTCTACAAGGTAGACGGCCGAGAATCATTATTATAATTTGTTGATATTTTATTTTTATGGTAACTTAATTGTATTTCTTGTATGGCTTTTTAGGATGATTAAGGTAAAAATTAAAATAAAAATTGTAAAATAAACCACGTGTTTTATTTTTTACCGTAATCATCCTAAAACTTGATCCTATTAAAAACAGAACATTAAAATGCGAGTAACCTTTTTATTTATCTTTTTTTGTAATGGTGTATTTTAACTTTTTTTGTTAAAATACGTTAATACAGGGTGTTTAAAAAAGGGTTTTGAAAATCTTGAAATAACGATGATCTTTTATTTGATCACACTATTGTAATCTTCGCCAAATTATTTACATCAGGAAAAAAGAGTATCGTGTTTTCAAGATATTTGCAAAATACTTAACTGACTTTCTAGCTAAACTAATAACAAAATTAGTAATGGTGCGCACCTTCCCACTAAACAAAATGTTCAAAAATAACGTTGTATCAACATTAAAAACAACATTAATCGTTAATGCAACATTGGTGCAACATTATTATGTCCGTTTTGCTCATAACCTGTATATGAAAAAAATCAAATCGCTAAATACTGGAAAATGGCTAATTATGTGTCTGTGTACAGTGAAAACAGCTAAAGGTATTGATATGAAACAAAAAAATAATTAAGTTTCTTAATAATTCCCGAAGATCTAAAAAGTGTTTGGTTTAGATTTGTAAATCGGAATTTTACTTTCACCATATTTTCGTCAATATTCATTATTTCCGTCAATATTTATTTTGAGTTAAATAAATATTGAGGGAAATATTTGAACTGAAAGTTGTAGATATTTAAAACGCAAACATTTTTGCATTATAACATTTTGTCTCAAAACTCGCATTCGCAATAATACTAATGGGGAAAGTACTATGGTACCCTTCATAGTACATCTTTTCTATTCGTGGAATATAGCATATACTGAAATAAAAACAAAGTATATAATATAGTAAAAATAATATTTTGAATATCTCTTATCTCTACCATTTAAAAATGTTTGTGAATAACATATAAAATCCTAGAACCCGATGTTTTCATCTGCATTTCACTTTACTGTAATTTTAGCCTTTTATTTTGAATGAATTACAATTTCTAAGTTGTCAAGATAAAAACAAACAAAATGTTTAAAATGATGCAATATTTTGACGTCGTATATGCATAAATGCCTGTTTATTAATTATAGCTTGAGCTTGGTTTATTATTTCCGTTAATATCTATTTTATCGAAAAATAATTATTGAAAATATACAAACAAACATCTTTATTCAGACAGCAGAATTACAATCCTTCACAAATATTTATATTTACAATACATATTGATGGGTTAGTAGTCTGTCATGGGATATCGACCGAAAGTCTTTCTGCCCTGTTGATAATATTTATTATTTCCGTCAAAATTTATTTTGAGATAAAATAAATATTGAGGGAAATATTTGAAATGAAAGTTGTAGATATTGAAAAAGTAAACAGTTATTTAAATAATAACATTATTGTGTTTAAACCTGCATCCGCATTGTAACTAATTGGGAAAGTACTACGATGGATTCATCATCATTTCTATTATTGAAACATAGTAAATACCGAAATAAAAACAAAGTAAATAATATAATAAAAATAACATTTTGAATCTCTCCATCTCTACCATTTAATTATGTTTGTGAAAAACATATAAATTCTTAGAACCCGGTGTTTTCGTTTGTAATTCACTTCACTGTAATTTTGACATTATATTTTACAATGAATTAGAATTTCAAAGTTGTCAAGATAAAAACAACGAGCACGTTTGAAATAATGCAATATTTTATGTTGTTATGTAAATTGCATACCTTAAGCCCGGATTTTTTTTATTGTGGCTTGATTTCGTTAAATTATAATTAAAATTATAACAGTGAATCTTATAAGATTAATTTTTATACTTTTCATATATGAATTATTCGGGGTTATACTCTAAGGGAATTGTTAAATTAATAACGTACACGTTAAACTTAATATTTTCTGCACGGAATAGATCCGATTTTCAAATAAAACCAATAGTATATTAAATAAAAATGATTTGAAAATAATTAATAAATTATTTCCACATTTAGCTCTGTGACTTTTGACTTACGCTACGTAATACGTTTAACAAATGCACATTAAAACAACTACTTCCCGGGCAAATACCCACGCCGGACATTGAATTACATAATGTACACCTGCTGTTGCACATCAATAAAATATTGCATAATGCAACAAATTTTGATACGAGAAAACGAGAAAAATTTAATGTAAAAACAACAAAAGGAACGTTACTTAATATAAGGCCATCTGCAGACACGTGTTTCGGGATCTATCCCTCGTCAGTACAGCTATGCCTTACATAATTTAAATGTGGAAATAATTTACTAATTATTTCAAATCATTTTTATTTAATATATTTAAATAACTGTGACCAAGTGAATGAATACTCTTTTCTATTTAATAACCAATAGTTTAGCCATTTAAAATAAATCAAAAATAATATATGCAATCGTCTTTATTGATGTAAATATACATGGTAAAGTAAAATAAATACAATTTATTTTATTATTTCCAAAATGGCTACTAACTGTTTGTGTTAGATATAAGAGGTTAATAGAATCGATGTAATCTCTTAATTGAAGGTCAACAATTTTTTCTAATATTTTGGACATTATTATTGGGATCACACTAATAGGACGCAGATCTTTCTACTGAAGAGGAATTTAGGAATTGCGGTAGCTTTAGCTTCATTTCAAAGTGCCGAAAACACACCTTTTTCTAAGTACACATTTATAATATCCGTGATATAAAAAAATATGTTGCCGTCGCAACCGATTGCATTACTATTACTGTTATTTAGAATTTTACTAATTCTTCATTCGCATGGTGAAAGTTAAAAAGAAGAATTGGTCACTAAACTATTTTGGTAATACTCTTTACGAGTATTATTATTCTCAATTTTGGGAATAGAGTCAATGAAGTAGGAGTTTATTTCATTGGTGGGAATATTGCATGCGTTAGTGTTCGCCATGTTGTTTTGAAATTACGATTATTGAGAGTATTTTCTAAATAATTTTTCTTTACTCTTCTAATAGAGGATGTTGTAAAATTTCTTAATCACTTATAATATTTCCATTTAGCTGCTGTTGGATTGGATTTAAATTGTCTTAGTGCTTTATTTTGATTCCTGAATTTTAAATTGTCTCTATACCAAGGTAGACATAGTTTAGTAAATGTCTTAGAACAAAATTTAAAAATATTTTTATTTAATTATAATTTTATGTAACTGTGACCAAGTGAATAAAAACCGCTTCTTTCTATCATTAAAAATATTCGAATAAATATGTTTTTGATTTGAATGTTACATAAAAACTATCATAAAGTATATCAATGATCACATTTTATCTGATTTGCAAACACGAACGTCAATTAAAGTGAATTAATCCACGTCGCAATCATAATCCGACAAAATTTATGGCTTCATCGAATAATAAGCGCAAAAAAACGTATATGAATAAATTAAATTAATAATTGCTGCCATTTACTTTGTTACATTCCCTGTTGTTGTTCGAAGAAAATTATTGAATTGAATGAATTCCGATTAATCTCGATTATAGCTGACGAAAAAAAAAACACATACAAACGTTACACAACAGATTTTTATCTTGTACTTTTCTTTGATGTTAATTTGCGCCGGTTCTCTAGTTAATTTAATTTACATTTGAATCTACATTGAAAATACAGGGTGTCCCATTACGAACGGTTGCTTTGATATCTCGAAAAATTGGCACTAAAATATTTAAAAAATTGGTCGTAGAAATAGTTCTTCTTATAATAAATGGAAAACAGCTACAGAAGACAAATGTTTGAAATCTTACAGTGTAACGTCAAGTGTAATGATAATAATGTACAGGTTGTTCAAAATTAAGTGGGCACCATTGCTAACTTTGTTTTTAGTTGAGCTAGAAAGTAGGTTAAATTAGAAATGTAGCAGTAAATTTTCCGGGAATTAAAACGGCGATATCAGAAAAACAAAAGCGTTTTTTAAGATATTAACAAAACAAACATTTTTTTTAAATGGAACACCCTATATATTTTATCACCATTTGATAGAAAAAGGTATTTTTAATAAAAAAATATAATAGACCATTACGAAAAAATCACAATTGACGAAGTTATTGGCATTTTAATAATAATAACAACAATCTTTATTAACAGATATATACAGAAAGTATACAAAATAAGTAATAAACATTAACAAACTCAAATGAATAATTTATATCTGTTAATTGGCTATCGACCAGAGGTCTTTCAGACTAGGCATTTTAATATTCTGTTTTTAATGAAATCAAGATGCTATAAAAAAACAAAACACTAACAAATAATGATAAAATCATTTATTATAAGTTAATTTATCACCTATTTAATATATTTAAACGTCAATTATGATGTATTCAATGCAAAAATGTAAATTCTAGATCGAACGTCTAAGCCTTGCACTAACAATGTACGTCACTAACATATTACACATTTTATATTGAAAAATTATTTTGATTGTTCTAATATATCAATAAACAACGTTTATATAGGTTAAGTAGATGGTGAATTAATTGACAGATTGAGAAAACTAATTCTGTTTTCATGATTTGTAACTATTTTGTTATTTATAAGAGCTGAAAACACAATATTAATATGCGAATAACTTTTTTATTTGTCATTTTTTGTGATGGTATATTGTAACTTTATTGTTAAGAAGCATCTTCTATATCAAATTATGATAAAATATATAGGATGTTCCATTTAAATATTGTTTGTTTTGTTAATATCTTGAAAACACGATGTTCTTTTGTTTTTCCGATTGCACCGCTGTAATCCCTGGAAAATTTACTACTGCTTTGCTAATTTAACCGACTCCAACTCAACTAATAACGAAGTTAGCAATGGTGCCTAGAACAACCAGTTTAATAAATTAAATATTTGAAACTATTTAAAAGTATTCTCTTTAATCAAATAACGATGTATTACAAAGTAGAAGCCTGCAGAAATAGCTACATATGACAAACGCTTCAGATCTTTTTGCCTTGACTTTGTTATGTACGAAAAAGTATTCTAGCTTGACGAAATTAATTGTTTCGAGCCAATTAATAAAAGAAGACCATTTAAAAAATTCCCCTTAGTATTTTTTAAATGCACAAAATTGAACAAACACAAAAAAACTTTTTATATAAAAAAAAAACAGTACTTTTAGGATGTGGTATTGAATACGTAATGGAAAAAATATAGGTAAGAAGGTGAGAATGGAGGATGGTGGGAAAAAGATGAAAACACGCCGCGTCTGTATATAAGCGTAAAGGTAAAACGGATTCGTGCATTACATCATTCACAGCGTTCAAATATCTCGCGCGCCGACACAATTAACAAACAATCATCATGAACGCGATCTTAGTAATATGTGTTGTTGTTTTTAGTGTCCTTGGAACGACAAAAGCTTGTAAGTCTTTAAAAAATAATTATTAAGTGAATATATTTATTTATACAATAATATAAAACATTTCAAATTTATGGATTTTGAAACCAAATAAAAAGCAATCGGCTAACGGCCAGAAGCCTTTATGCCATTGTGAATTACTTATTATTAAACATATTTGTTACTGTTTTTGTAGAATATTTATAGAATAACATATAACATTTAAAATTAACGGATTTTTAAAATAAAAATAACAATCAGCTAACGGCCAGATTCCATTCTGTCATTATAAATTAATTTTCTTAAATTTAGTACTTTGATAAAAATTGTGAATTTTTATTTAAAAAAGAAATCGTTAAACTAAGTGAAATACTAAGCTTCAATTACTTTAAGAATGAAGAAGTCTATTATTTATTTGATTAATTGTTGAGGTTTCTGCTTTCTTATACATTGTAATTCAATTTTAATAAATTAATTTTGGACCAATAATCGAATAAATAACAATTTAAATAAATGAAACACTTTTTACTTTGTATAATTTGGATTGTTTATTGCAGACTACAGTTTCGACAACCTTAGCGCGTCATGAAAAATTCACTTTTGTTTCGATAATGACACGCTAAGATTGTCGAAACTATAGTCTGCAATAAACAATCCAAGTTATACGAAGTAAAAAGTGTTTCATTTATTTAAATTGTTATTTATTCGATTATTGGTCTAAAATTGAAACATTATTTTATTATTTTAAAAATGAATTCAAAAAATTGTTTTACAATTAATGTTTTAAATATTTTAGTAATAATATGTTATTAACCAAAAAAATAGAAACTATCTAACATTTGGTTTGGATTATTTTTAAATAAAACATATTTGTTATGCCCAGGTTTTAAATTGTGGCTTAAGCTAAGCTTATATAAGCTTCATTTTTTTCAATTGCAGCTTAAGCTTAGTTTATATACGCTTCATTTATTTTCAATTGTGGCTTAAGCTTAGTTTATATACGCTTCATTTATTTTCAATTCTGGTTTAAGCTTAGTTTATATAAGCTTCATTTTTTTCAATTGTGGCTTAAGCTCAGTTTATATAGTCTTCATTTTTTTTCAATTGTGTTTTAAGATTAGTTTATATATCCTTCATTTGTTTCAAATGTAGTTTGAGCTTAGTTTATATAGGCTTATTTTTTTAATTGTGGCTTAAGCTTGGTTTATAAAAGTTTAATTTTTACAGTTTTTATTTATGGATCATTTTCAAATGAAACAACAATTTAATAATTAACCTTAAAAAAACTAATTGTTTTAACAATAAAGCAGTTTGTTATTGATTGTTGACTGAAACATTCTTATAAATATTATTTTATAATTCTGTACAAAAGTTTTGATTTTAAATGGTATAACATGTAATGTAATAATAAAAAAATAAATTAAACATTAGAAACGATCTAAAGTCTGGTTTGGATTATTATTAGAGTTTTAAAGTATTTCGGTTATGCCCGACTTTTCAATTGTGATTTAAGCTTAATATTAAGCTTCATTTTTATTGTTTTTCTTTATGGATCATTTTCAAATGAAACAATAATTAAACAATTGAACCTCTGCTATTTTTTTGATTCTCGTTCTAAAATTGAATATTATTTTAAAATTAATTTATTTTAAAACAGTTTAACAAAGTATTGAACATTTTTATATGTATTTAATATATACGTTTAATCAGCATATATTACGGATACAACTTTAAAATAGTAATTACAATATATTTCAATTATTGGACTATAGAAATTGCATAGTACATAACTAGTACGGAAAGTGAATCTTTACGCACAATTGTAAACGTTCCACATGAGGGGGAATTGAGTGTTAAGCTTTTTGAAGATAGTAAAAGAAAGACGACGCAAGCGCCATCTTTCGACTAATTTCATGTATCATCGTTAACTTAAATGGCTATCAGCAGTTATTTATACGCTAGATGAATGGCGGCTGAACATTTTATTAAATGTTTGAAAATAGTTAGAAATATTCACACATCTTTAGTCAGACATTCAGATAGTTCAAAACAATATAACATAATTAATTACAATACATGTAGGTGTTAGTATGTCTGGACTATAGACCACAGGTGCTCTGTCATAAATTTATGATGATATCAAAGAAAAAAAATCTATTAAATAAAAATGATTTGAAAATAATTAATAAATTATTTCCACATTTAGCTCTGTGACTTTTGACTTACGCTACGTAAGTACGTTAAACAAATGCACATTAAAACGACTACTTCCCGGGCAAATACCCACGCCGGACATTGAATTACATAATGTACACTTGCTGTTGCACATCAATAAAAAAAAATTATTTAATTGATGTGTTGCGTAGCGTAAGTCAAAAGTCACAGAGCTAAATGTGAAAATAATTTATTAATTAAAATCATTTTTATTTAATAGATTTAAATAACTGTGACCAAGTGAATGAATACTCTTTTCTATTTATAGAAAAAAAAATCGATGCTAGCTAGCCGAACTATCTTGACGATTCATACAAATGAATTGATGAATGGGTTTTCACATTTTTTTATTTTTGTATCTGAATTCGAAAATATTTAGTAAAAGTAGTTAGCATTTATCCGCCGGAAAAGAGGATACAAAAAAATCTGAATCAACCCAACTTTAGTATAACATCAAGTGAAATAATAATTAAAATAAATCAAATGTTTATAATAATATAAACGTGTTTTCATTAATAAAATAACGATATATAACAAAGTATACGCCTTAAAAATCTTTCATCTAATTAGAATTATTTTGGAAGTTTTAAAATACCTTATTAAATAGCGGTTTAAACTTAGTTTACTGTGGTTTTGTAGAAACAGATGATAATATAGTTATTGACAATTATTAATTCATGTTATACTGATGTCCTGGTTAATAGACAATATTGTATCATATATTAAATTAATTTTAAAATATACATGAATTTTGTCTGATAAATTAAAAATAATTTTCACAATTATTTTTTTTTTCTAGAAAATACTGTTAAGCATGGACAGGAATGCTCGTTTAACAAGTAAACTTTATTTACAAATATACACGTAATTCTTAATAACGTGGTACCAAGCGAAACTCAACATTGGATCTATGATATGAATTTTCTTATCGGTACGAGGGTACGACTCGCTACCGATTCTTACAAGTAGCGGGCTTATGAAAAACAATGAAGATAAATCGTATTTATGTCAAGTTTTAGGCATTTTTTTTGTAAACACAAAGGCGTGTGATGAAAATTGCAACAATTTTATTAAATTCTACATTCAAATAATTTCAAATTATTTTCCTATGAATTTTATTACATCTCACAAATTTCTTTTCCAGCAAGAATTTGTGAATTGATATAATACACAACAATTAGCCATTTATCAATTTATAAATTGATAATGTGGAAATAATTTATTAATTATTTTCAAATCATTTTTATTTAATATATTATATTTATATTTTCCTGCTTGACAGATACAAAATTTTGGTATCATTATAAATCATAAATATTCATTGTTTCTACATTTTTTTCTCGTTATTGTATTGTTATCTATTTTTACTTAACCGCAACCTTAAATAGCTTCACAATTACACGAATAGATCATTTTTAAATTAAATAAAAACAATAATAGCTTGGCATTTATATAAGAAACAAAATAAAATTTTGCCTTGTAGACTATTTGTAAAAAAAAAACATTTTTTAAGTCGCACTAAAATTTATTCTGGAGACACTGTTGCAATTGTTTCGCCAATACAGTGGCATTTATTAATTATCTGATTTATTTATCATTTGCCAGATGATGGTTAAATTTGATTGCCGAAAATAATCGATTATTGAAATAATTAGTCATGAGAAAAATGTTAAAATTTTCTCATGACTAATCCAATTAGCAATTTATCCATTACTAAATCTTATTACACCTAACGGTAGAAAAGGAAAAAGTTTAAAAAATATATATATCAAAATAATTTAATATTCTATACAAAAGTATACATTTTTTATGCGAATTAAAAAAAATTGCAATTAACAAAAAAACTATTGCTTCGAATTTTTATTTATTTTGATTTCATGAAGCGTTATCAAACGCAATCGGTTTATCAGTTTTCAACCCAACGCACTTCCACCGGATGATTCTAACCTAACTTCCTGATGACCATGGTTTTGCAAAAGTTACATATTATTAGTGGGTCGGGTATTTTGAACTAATGATGATTAATAAATCATCTGCCTGGTGATGCAGGATAAAAAATGTTTTATTTACAAATAGAGTTTTATAAAGTAAAACCTTAAACCATCGACAAAAATTAATACAAGGCAAAATAATAAGGCTTTTACTCTATACAACTCCATAATACACTATTTGTAAATAAAATAAAAGCAGCTGATTTACTAATAATCATAATAATAAAATATTTACTAAATTAATACAAGGCAAAATAATCGAATATATTTCTTGAATATTTAAAGCGCTTACTTCGTGGTACATTCTCAATATTAGGATAAAGAAAACACTTAGTATTTTTTTATACGACTTAATAATTTATTTTACTGTGACTAGTTTGGACTACACTCAGTTTGTGAATGATTACTGTGTAGTCGAAACTAGTCACAGTAAAATAAATTGGTAAGTGGTATAAACAAGATTCTAAGTAGATTAAAGAAGACGCAAGCGCCATCTTTTGCCTAATTTTAAGCGTCATCGTCAACGATTTGGGTCTACAAGGTAGACGACCGAGAATCATTGTTTCGTCCACTAAAGGAAGGCGAACTTGTCCTGTTTATAAGAACAGGAAACGAAATTCACATTTAATGAAATGTTCAGCAACCATTCATGGAACACACTAGTCTGATGAGGTTCGAAAAACCGAAATGGCTATCACTAGTTATCCATACGCTAGATGAATGGTGGCTCAACATTTCATTAAATGTGAAGATTCTAAGTGTTTTCTTTATCCTAATCGAATATAGTTTATATTTATTTTAATGAGACATATCTAAGTAAAGCTTACGTTAATGCTATAGCGATTGGTTGAAAGCGCTAAGTAGCCAAGGCCATTATATATTTTATTTTATTTATTAGTAATACAATCACAGAAATGAATTATATATTCTACTAACTGTTAAGGCTTCTACTTTGTTATACATAGTTATTCGATTAATGAAAACACTTTTTTAAACTTTGTTTGTATAACTGAAATTTTAAAAAAAGTTTTAAAAAAGTGTTTTCATTAATTATATATTCATTCATAATCGACACTCATTTTCCGGTATTAGCCAATATTGAGTGAATTATATATAATTTCCTAATTAACTAATAAGAAGAAAATCTAAAGCCACAATTGAAAAACCGGATGTACAAATTGTTATTATTTTCATAAAAAATAAATTATACGCTCATAATATTATCATTGCTTACAAATATGTTAATTTATATATTCTAAGAATCCGAAATAATTAAAGTCAAAACAAAAACATAATATGCTATTAATTACATTATAATTGATCCGAAGTCCAGTATTTTCCACACGAACATGTTTTTTTTTTATTCATTAAACGCATTCTTTGTTGTATCAGACCCCGGTCAGTATGTTCCGAAAGCCTACTACATCATAGACAAAGAAGGCCATCAATCAGACCTGGTGTTCTTGAGGACGAGAAGAGCTCTGGACATGTTTCCTCTCTTGAGAGAAAAGAGAGGAGCAGGAGGCGCGGGCGCTAGTTCCTTCAGCTCGGCAAGTTCAAGTTCTCATTCTGGCAGCGGAGGAGGCGGTGATGCTCCAATCTTTTTTGGAGGTCAAGGTAAAAATGATCAAGTGTAACAGAAAATACGATTTTATTGTTTCAATGATTCTTTTTTTTTCTAGAAAAGTGCTTTATAATAATCATAATTGCACATTTATTAAATTCACGATTACTAGCTTTTCTTTACTTCATAAGTGAAAGTAAAATTTTAAAACTATAGATTTTTAAAATAAAATAACTTTACATGATATAAACAAAGTTACAATAAACTTTGTTTATATCATGTATAGTTATTTTATTTTAAAAATCTATAGTTTTAATAAAGTTTAATTTATCTAAGAGCAGTCCAATATTCTATATATTCACAGTAAAATTATCATTTTTATACAACATTGTCATATTTCGGAATTATGTTTGATTGTTAAAAAAAATGTAGAGTATGAATATTCGCAAATTTAAATTCTTTACGATTAATAAAAATAATGAGGACAGAAAGACATAAAGGCCAAGTACAAACAAACCTTTATTTTAGTGTATATACTCAATATTTGTAAAAATGCAATTGTCTGAATAAAAATAAAAATAATAACGTTTGTCGCAGGAATAGTTGTAATCGATCAAAGAAATAAAACAATTATGTAAAATATTGCTTGATTTATTTTTCAAATAGAAATATTTCGGTAATTATTGGCGAGAAGAAGTCTGTAAAAAAAACATAGGTAAACACTTGAAGTATTTTTCCCTTCGAGTCTCTTTCATAGAGTAATTTGTGTGTTGAGTGCGAAAAACTGTAAGTTAGAAAAGTAATAAAATTGATTAAATGAAGTAAAAAGGAATTTTAAAATAATCAATTTTCACAATTGAAAAATTAATCACTCTCTTTATCCACTGCAACATTTTCACTTATATAACATAAGTACATAAAAATCCATTGAAACAACCACTTTCGGCAATTATTGTGGGAAGTTTTGTAGGTAAATGAATTGTCTATCGATCACACATGAGGCAGTTTTTTTGCCATCGTGTTTCCTTCATAGAGTAATTTCTAAGTTTAGTACGAAAAAACATAAATTGTTAGAAAAGTAACAGCATTAATTGAATTAATTAAAAAAAAATGAAAATTAATTTACACAATTGAAGAATTAATCACTTTCTCACTCTATTTATTTCAGTCTATTATTTCTTTCCGTGCATGTCTTTTATACAATTGCAGGCTTCAAGCTATTTAGATTTTCTGTATTCCAAAATTTATTTATCTAGTTAGTTTGTTTGTTTTATTGAACTATCTGTTTAGAATTCACTGTTTCTCTCAATTTTTCATTTATATTTTAACACTCTTAGGATATATCTAGATAGGGGGTATTTTCGTGGTGCATTGAGCGATGGAATTTAGCTACTGTAACTACTTAAAAAATCTAGGGAAATAACCATTTCTCTGACAAATATCCCGCCGTACATTGAACTCCATTATTATTTGCTGTTGCATAATAATTTATTGTATTATGCAGCAATTTTTGATTCGTTGAAAATAATTAATTTGCAAAAAAACTTAAAAAGTTGCAATAACCATTTCTCTGACAAATATCCCGCCGTACATTGAACTCCATTATTATTTCCTGTTGTATAATAATTTATTGTATTATGCAGCAATTTTTGATTCGTTGAAAATAATTAATTTGCAAAAAAACTTAAAAAGTTGCAATAGCTAAAGAAAAAGTGATTAGTTAACTTTTTCTATAGCTATTGCAACTTTTTAAGTTAAATAACGTAACTACTTAAAAAAGTTCATGGAAAAAACCACTTCTCGGGCAAATATACCGCCGGACATTGAACTACACCATTATATTTTCTGTTGCACAATAAATGATTGTGTAATGCAAGAATAAGAATTTATAAATTTTTAAAATTAAATTAATTAAACGTACCGTCCCTGCTACGATCTCGCATGTAATTGATTGAACTCGGCGATGGACGATTTTTTATCATTCACAAAATTGATTAATACAAAATTCTATTTTCAGTTCTAGTAGTGTTATAAAGTTGAATAAAAAAGTAAAGTATTCATAATTTTATTAGCTACAATATTGTATACCACAATATTTTTTTGTAAAATCTATGGTTTCTGAGTTTCTTGCGAAATTATAAAAATACATTTTTTAACGTTTCTTCTAGATGGCGTCGGTAGTCATCGCAAATTTTGTATGCAAAACATGTTTTCTCATTTTGAACACCTATCTATCAAAATTGCTTCAATTCTAAGATTATTCGGAAGCAAAACCACGCGCGGACTGGGCTAATAACCAAAGTGATATTTACATAAACTTCACCAGTTGATTTTTATTATCAACTATAATCTTGCTTATAATTGAGTTAGCATTCACTAAATACATAACAAAAGCTTCCATTGAATTATCATAAACCATTCTCCAAGATTAATGAACTAAAATTTCTGAAACCAAAGACTGATATGCACAAGTCATTAGAAAAATACAACTGAAAACATACATTAGAAAAGAAAATTAAATTGATCAAAATTTTGCAAAAATAATAAAACCTTTTTATTTACGTTATAACATAGAGTAACTAGTATTTCATCCTTTGGTTATAAACAGGGGAATTTAGTTAAATAATTACACCATCAGGCGGAATGACCTCTAGTCGATAGCCAATTACAAAACAAGATAATCATGTTTTATGCATAATAACTAAATCATATAATATAAATAATTCTGTTCCTTGTATGGAATAAAGATGTATTATTATTATTAATTATTTTACAATGCTCAAAAATCAAATATTATCAAAAAAATGTGTTACGAATTGTCAAAAATTTAGAATCCGATTCCGCAATAAAATTTAGGTGTCCCCACTTGAAATTTTTAAACTTCAAAACTTCTAGGGAAAGTTGGATTAAATAGCACTTATTCAACGGTGAAATTCTAATTTCAACATTAATTGTATCTTCATTAATTCAACTGTAACACTTCATAGCTTACGTATTGTTTATCAAAATTAAATAAAGAAAAATACTGAAAATTAACACTAAATCGATCATTCCCTTTTTTATCCCTGCAAAAATTACTTACACTGCGAGTTTTTTTTTTTGCAAACACCCATTGAAACTACTTTCCAAGCAAGTACTCCGCCGGTCATTGAATTATACAACAGATGTTTGTTAGTACATGCCAGTATAGCTGTGCATTCCAATGGTTTGAGTCGAAAATATTTAAACTCATGAATAATTAGAAAGATGTAGACAAGTGTTTCGGAATGTATTACTCATCAGTACAGCTTTGCCCTGTTTTAAAATTCAATGTCCGGTGGGGTATTATACCGGGAATAGTTGTTTCAAGAGATGTCAGTCAAAAACCTACGGTGTAAGTAAATTTTGCAGTCAAAAAATCGAATGTTATTGATCATTTTCACTATTTTTCCTTATTTAAATTAAATAACTGCAAAAGAGGTGAAACCACCTATCTATATCCAATTGAAGATCAAGACAATAATGTTTTATGTATAATAACAAAATCGTATAATGTAAATAATTTTGTTATTTGTATGGAATAAAGATATATTTTTTTGTGGCCGTGGAAGGGAAAAATGCTTTTACGGACGTTTTCTAGATTTTGCCTGGGAAACAACCGACTAAAAACCCCTCCCACTTTACCGGCGTCGACTGCCATATACTTAAAATAAACTTTCTAGCATATCTACTTAACGCATTAGCTGCCAACTAGTTTTTTTTTTTGAAAATGTAAAAAAAAGTTGTCTTTCTTTTTAAATTTTACTTTTTAAAATAACTAAGAATATACTTATTTAATTCATTTTGATGCATTTTTTTAGACGCAATTACAGGTTTTAATTAGCTACTCACTGTCAGTCACGTGGCCAGGGCCCCATTGGAATACTTCAGTGTGTATTTTCACTATTCCTAATATCACAACATATCTAAACTTAATATCACAATGAGAGCAGTACCAGGGTGTAAAGGCCATTATAAAGAAGCCTCAGATGACACAAAACACAAATTTAAAACCTGTAGACACGTGTTTCGGAATGTATTCCTCATCAGTACAGCTTGTGCTTGTATTGTATTCCCGGGAATAACTAATCTAAAAAAAAACATGCGACATTCACAAATTAATTTAAAATAAATAAGTTATAAAACCTAAAAATTGAGATATATTATAATTAAATGCAAAAATGTAAACTATATCTGTTTTTATTTCACACAGTATATCACTTTACTGATTTTATCGTACTGTTGAATTATAATTAGAAACAATGTACAACTTACTACTACTAGATTTTTTTTATTTTAGTAAATAACACTCAACCACAAGTTAATGAACTTGATTTGGAGATTTAGTACGTAATAAGCGTAAATACCTTTTTACAATTATTTTTCATTGAACTCTCAATTATTAACAGTACACCGAAATAATAATTAATGTTATTGTCAAAGCGAAAAAGAATAAAAAAACACGGATAATTGAAATTTCAATTATCCGTTTTTTTTTTCGTAAACCTTCGAGAATATATAAATTTCATCTTGAATCATTCGATGATCTAAACGTGATCAACAATATCCAATGTCAAATAAGCAAAAAATACTAAAGTGACGTTGTGAATTGTTCATACTACATTGAACGATTATGTCATGCGGATTTATTTTTATACATTTTTAATTATTTCCTTAATCTAAAAAAACAAGATAATTATTTTTACAACACCTCTCAAATTCATTCATAAACTATTATTTGACGTAAAGTCTGTTAATTTGAATATAAACAATACGAATTGTTTTACCTAAATAAGAAATAATTGGATGATTTTCAATAATTGTAAGTTTTGTTCAGTACAATTGTTTCGCAAATTTATTGATTCTTCAAGTGAAGAGAGTTATTAGATATTAATAAAATAGTAACACTTTTTTCACTAAAAACATTTAGTAAAAATAAATGCTTTTATTGAAGAAAGTTAAAACTGTGACACTTTATTCATTAAAAATATTTATTAAGCATAAATGTTTTTGGTGAAAAAAGTCAAAACAGTAACTAGTTCTTAGCTAAAAATATTTGGTAAATATAAATGATTTTAGTGAAGAAAGTTAAAACAGTAACACTTTCTTCAATAAAACATTTAATACAAATAAATGTTCCTCGACACCCAATACGGGTAAAAGAGTATAAGATTAAGAAAGAAAGAAAAAAAAGTTTTTGGTGAAGAAAGTGTTACTGTTTTGTTAAGTTTATTATATCTAATAACTCTCTTCCCTTGAAGAAGCAATCAATTCGCGAAACAATTGTACTGAATAAAGTACACAATTAGTGAAAATCATCGAGTTTTATTTTATTAAGTCTTCGCATAACTCAAAACAAATATATAAGAGTTAGATGTACAAATTCCATATGACTTATTATCAGTGGCGAATTCCGAGGGAGTTTTGGGGAGAGGGAGATGATTGATAAATTTTGCAAAAAAAACAACATCGATTAGATCATAAAAAGTGTTATAACAATGTCTTCATTGCATTGATATATTGCTACAAATAACAAAGGTATAGATAAGAAATGTATTTTTCATTTTTTTTTTCAAATAATTTTTAGACAAAAAAATTAACAATGTATAAAGGTTTTTATTAAATAAACACTCAGTTGTTTTTTCATAATTTTTATTTATTTCCGGTCAGACGATTATTATACAAAAAAACCTTTTTGTATTTCTTTGATAACGCCGGTGTATACAAAAAGGTTTTTTTGTATTTCTTTGATAATGGCCGTCTGATCGGAACTAGTCAGAAAATAAATACAAATTTATGAAACAATAACCAAGTGTTTATTTAAAGAAAAACTTTGTTAAGCGTGTTTCACCAAGTGTTAGATGAGTCAAAAGTGAATAGTTTATTAAGAAATTTAACTCAGTTTTATTAATAGAATGAGCATGAGTGCAAAATTTAAACATACCCTTTCAAACATATCCTATTTCTTACAATAAGCGCAATCCCTTTGGTTATACTCAAATTTGAAACACAGTATATATTATTTTGGCATATTTGACATATTCAGTTAAAATTAGAATTAGAACAATTAGAATTTTCTACTGAATCCCACAGTAAATAATTATAATTGTTTTTTGAGGAGACATTCGGAATTCTCGTGTTTCAATATTACTAAATTTCCAAATAGGTTTCATTTTTTAACTTTTTTGATGCATGTTTTTTTATATTCTGATTAAAATTATACTTTTTAGTTTTAATTTTATTTTTTTATAATTATATTTTTTTTATAATCCTAAAACAAAAATGTAGATATTGTACTAATTGAATTACTATTTGCTAGTGGTTGAAGTTTCATTTTCTATTTATTTATATATATATAGAAAATCTTTATTTCTGAGAAATACGTTAAATTACATTACAATATTTACATTACAATCATAAACCTCTAGTTAAGCCTCAGAAAATGGCTATCGACTATTTATTTATTTTTACGAAATCTCTATTTTACAATATACATTACATTTACAAAAAAAACTAATAAATAAAATCCAAAATCTATTTGGTGCATTGAATCCCAAAATGGTTCAACAAGTTGAAAATGATTTAAAATCGACAATATAATAATCAACCAATTATCCGATACAATAAATCTCATTATGAGATGCGTTAATTATTTAATTAGACCAATTTAATCAAGTGTCATAATCGGCGTGAAGAAAAAAAAGAGTCGACGCGAACAATTAAAATCTTTAACGTCGATCGCAATTGTTAAGCATACGAATTTACAGTTAGCTCCTTGACATTGATTGGATTTTTAAATGTAGACAACGCCGGTGTATTGAAGGAATACATAAAGAACGTGGGAACGTTCCAGTCAATTTAAAAGTACGGTAAATTTGTTACGTTCAGCCGAATTAATTGATTTTTCAGTTTTATTGCGTTTTAAAAAATCGAACACAGGAAGACGCAATTAGACGATATCCCTTAATTAACGATAAACGGATCAGTAAATCACGATCTGCGAAATTATGCAATTCACGATTCTGTAAATGATTTCCCACATAAATATTTTGTTGAAATACATGCAGTACGTGGATCTTTTAATAAAACACTCATTGATTTTGTTTTGTATAACTTTGAATTTATTTTAGTAACTATAGTTACAACAATTTTAACTTATTAATATCAAACTAAAATAACTTAAATCTAACTTTTTAAAAAAAAAAGTGTTTATTTGAAACTTAAAATGAAGTAGAAGCCTCTATTATCAATAATCTTTATAATCTTCAGGTAGTGTGATTCGTCAAATAATTTTGGATAAATAATCTAAATATCAAAATACTAACTCTCTCCAACATCTTTCCCTAAAGTTTGCCAAAAATCTCGAAATAACCCATATAATTAAACACCCAATAACCTCAATATTTCTCTAAAATACAAATTTCCTATTTCTACTATTTTTCATTTCATCAAAAAATACGAACTTTCACAAAGCTGAAAGACCTCTTATGCCATAATCTTTTATTTCTGCACATTTTATTACTAATATTAATATTTTGATGAACTGCAAACAAGCACTTCAATTAAATTTTAAATATAAATAACAAATAGGGAAATCTATTGACACATAGGGAAATGAAATACTCTTTAGTTTTTCCCCTGGTAGGATCATTTTGTAATTATTTCTTGTAATATAAGAAGTAACATTCTTTGTTGATTTTACTTGGTGAAAAATAATCAAATAAATAAATTGAAAAAATGGTGATGAGTCCATCATGGTACTTTCACCGATAAGTTCAGTCTAATAAGTTTTTGAATGAACATTTAATAATAAATGAAAAGTTATTAAATGAAAATTTGAATAGTTGTCTTTTAAAGTTTTTATTAATTAGTTAATTCTTTATTTACGGAAAATCACCTTTTTACAATTAATGACAATCTGTAATTACAAAATACAACAATATATTCAATTGATTTGA